>CM061532.1:160193341-160329716 GCA_030545055.2 Neoaliturus tenellus
ATGAAATCGATGATATAAACCAATTACTACAAAAACAACTCGGAGAAGAAAAGATCACCGTTAAAGGAAACAATAATACTTTAAAAGCAGAAATAACTTCAAAATATTATATCGATGTCAGCTTGGAAAACTCCATTGGCAGTTTACTTGGATTTACAGATACAAAAAAGAAAATCTTAACTCCTGGAACTACTCATTCAGGTGATACAACTGTTACAATATTGAAAGTCAATAGTATCGATGTAACGTGTAATATTATACACGGATCGTATAGAGAAGGAGTGAATCAGCATATTTTACATACATTTTATCCAACTGTGGCTCCCGGTTTTAAAATTGTTGAGAAGCCACAAAACTTGATATACCTACCGTTAAACACCAGTTTCATTTCAGACATCGTACTGAACATATTGGATCAAGACGGTGTTAGTGTTGACTTTAGAGGAGAAACGATAACTATACGGATACACATCAGAGCGGCAACATAAAAGTCGACATGGGATTATCATTTAAACCGCAACGGAAGAGTCGGGAGCTCAGTAGCTCCTCGACATTGGAAGAGTTAACATCGGACAACATTCGTTTTCTACAGAAGATTGGATTGAAACTTAACAACAATGGATATCCTGGATATATCTCAAGGACCGACATTCGACGAAACACTATGGGAGAAGGAATATCACACGCACAACCCTTACACTTCATCAAAATTAAACAATAACGATGAAATAAGGATTCCCATTCAACAACAAGATATTTACACATTACCGTGTGAAAGTTATTTATACATTGAAGGACGGGTATTAAAATTGGATGGAAAAACTGCTTCAACAGTTCCTTTTATAAATAACCCGATGGCATATCTTTTTGATGAAATAAGATATGAGATATCAGGGGTGACAGTTGATTCGACAAAAAAGGTTGGTATAACAACAACATTGAAAGGATTAACATCATTAACACCGCATGAGAAGAATTCAATAGTCACCGCCGGATGGGTTGCTCCTGATAAAGACACTATAACACCGAATTCCAACGGTCACTTTGATTTTCATGTACCTTTACGATTGCTTTTGGGATTCGCTGAAGATTACAAACGAGTAATAATAAATGTCAAACAAGAATTGGTATTACTCAGATCTTCAACTAACAAGGACTTGATACTTGCAGACCCTGCAACTACTGAAGATAAACTGGAATGGCAACTACAATTGGATAAGGTTGTTTGGAGAGTACCTCATGTAAGATTGGCCGATGAACATAGAATCGTATTATTGAGAAAGTTAAAGTCTGACCGTGATATTGTAATGCCATTCCGAAGTTGGGAATTCCATGAATATCCTACACTACCTCAGACCGAACGACAAACATGGACCGTCAAGACATCAACTTACTTGGAACGAGCAAGGTACATAATACTCGGTTTTCAAACTAAGCGAAAAGATGTTATCACTGCAAATGCCGGTCAATTTGATAACTGTAAAATAAAGAATTGTAAAGTTTTCCTAAACTCTCAATTCTTTCCGTATGACAATTTGAATGTCATGTTCAGCAAAAAACGTTTTTCCATTTTATACGACATGTATGCAAGATTTCAATCGTCATATTATGGAAAGACTAATACTCCACTATTATCACCTGACCAATATTATTCCAAGGCTCCGATAATTGTAATAGATTGTTCAAAACAAAATGAATCGGTAAAATCATCAAGTGTGGATATAAAAATTGAAATGGAATTTGAAGAACCAGTAGCGGATGGAACTTCAGCATACTGTCTTATTCTACATGATAAAATAGTTACTTACACACCGCTGACCGGAATCGTGAAGAATGTACTTTAAACAGAATTAGTACAACGACTGCAGATTTTTGAGGTTAGAATTATCTGTCTCAATTTTTGAGGTTAGAATTTCGTTTGTGAAAGACAAGTTAAAAACAAACATTTATGTGAGTGTATAAATTTCAAGGATTCGACGAAAAACATAAAAGCGAGAAAATCATGAGTGGAAAATTCATTATATCTTCGACCGTCGTATGGGAAACATCGTTCGCAAGATGAGTTCTACTAACGGAGAAGAAAATACACCTCTAATGGATGAGAATAGTTCAGATATAGAAAAACAAGTTGAACGAGAAATGGACGAGTTCCTCAAGTTTAACAAACATAAGAAGAGAGAAGAAGAAAAAGAAGAAGGAGAAGCTGAAAAAGAAGTAAAAAGAAAAAAGGTTGAAGTTAACATTACAACTAATATTTTAACAGAAGTATTTCTTCGGATTTTCTACCCCATTTCTTCATGCATGACGAAAAGTATTTCAGTTGGAATTTTAAAATCATTGGATTATTCACCGATTGTTATTTTAAATCATGGAAATAAAATGGTTACATTCACTGAAACTTCTTGGGAATCATTTATGAAACATTTACATCTTTTGGAATGCTATTTGAGTAACAACACATTTGGAAGAAGAACAAGATTAAGTTTATTGGAATCAAATATTGAAGTTGATATAGTGAAACATCGTGGAGGACAAATGGTTCGCTTCAGAGATTTAACTAGACATGATGTAAAATTACATTTGGCTAAAGAAGAATTTTACACTTTAAGTTGTACTACCGGTCCCGTCACCAGATATTTGAAACAACTAATATTTTCAAGTGCAATAATCAAAGACTATCTAATCGATACATTGGACAGACAACCTTTCGTTCCAATTTTATGCGGTCCCGTGGATACTTCAATTTTTAATCGAATACCTCAAGAAGTGGATATGTGGAGACAATTGAACAACTATCACACCAACTTTAATATCGACGAAGAAGCGCAAGAAGTTAAAGAAGAACAATCGTGTTTGTAATACAAGTCAGTTGCTGACGAGACTTCATCATGAACAAACGGGTTTCGTTTTCTAATGCGCCACATATAATGGAAGTTAAAAAAGGTATAATTGAATTTCAAGCTTTTCGAGGAAATGATGGAAATTTTATTATAAAAGAATTAGTAATTTTGGATATGAACACATCTGTAGTTTATCATTACTTATTCAAACCTCCATTACCATTCAATAGACTAACAACTAAAGCGAAAGTTACAAACAAATGGTTGTACAAACATTTTCACAACTTAAGATGGGATGAAGGTTTTATTAATTATAACATGATGCCGCACATTATGAATCATTACTGCAAAGAGTTCAAAACTATCTACACAAGAGGATTGGAAAAAGCTAATTGGATACAATCATTTACAAGCAACGAAGTGATAAATGCAATAATAGATAGAGATTTCCAATGCTACTTCAATGAACTTTGTATTTCATCAAAGAGTTTTAAACATCGAAGGTCACAGTGCGCTTTGAAGAATGCTTACCGCTTAAATAATTTCCTTCAACAGAATGGTGGGGGTAATGTCGGTAATAAAAGTGAGAGCGCTACCATGACGCAGCATGAGTATTACTCGAACCTCCGAAGAGACAACATCTCCGACGGACATTATTATTAACAAGAAGATTAACAATAACATCAAGATGGCATCACAGAACTTTCTTCAAAATTTGGTTGATCAATTCAACGCTCATTCTAAATCAACAATCTTACCGACGAAGAAATGTTCTGAACTAAAAGAAGAAAAACATTACATCATACATACAATCAAGAAGATGGACACTTCAATTGGTGATGCTATTAATTGCACATTGAGCGAGGCGCAATATACAGTTGGTGACGAACCGAAGTTTCAAATCTTCCTACCGAAACGGTTTGTACAACTTCTACAAAATGAAGATCTTCGAGTTATTCAACCTGGCGCACTCTATTTAGTTTCACACGGACCGAGTGGAAACAACTCAACTGAACTAACTATTCATGTAACACCTACTACTAACTAGTTTGTACATAACATTGTAAATATATGTGTTTGTAATGGTTTCTCAATAAAGATGATATAAAACAAAAAAGAAAAATAAAAGAAGCAACATATTGTTATGTCTTTGTACATAGCAATATGTTGCTTTTTTTAAAATTCCACGGGATGACCTTGACCCAATTTTGTGTGATAATAAAAGTGAAAATCAACTTGTGAAATTCATCAGTCTACGACTACCTTTCGTACGGTACACATCTCGCTCTCTATAACTAAAATACAAAACTTCAACATGTCCTTAAAGGTCAAGTGTGCATCTTACGATACCAACACCATTACGAGTTTTGAACAACTTGAAGATTTAACCAACGAAATGCGAGTTTTACTTACCGGTGGTTATCACTTAACTGTTGATGTTAGTGCTACTAATGTAAGGATGTTTACTAAAACAAAATACTGCGATGATGAAGTATTTCTTTCTACACAACCTACAACATCTTCATCGCCAACTGGTCAACATAACATCAAGTTCCACAAGTACTACCAATGTTAAATAGCTTTTATCAAATAAAACTAAGGAATCACGTGATCAATGTCAAGTTGATAAAAAGGGTGTGATACTTGGATAACTAATCATTCGCTTCCCAACTCTCGCTGCGTCAACACCTATTTTTAAAGATGTTATACAGAATGATGATTGAACTTGATGGAAAGATCTATGGAAAAGATTACAACACCGTTGAACAAATGACAGAAGATTTAGAAATATTAACCCGAGAAGGATATCAGGCTAAATTAATTTTAAAATTTCCTGAAGTACATCCACTATCGACTGAAGAACTTATCGCTATGGCTAAAGCGGAGAGAGAGAAGAAGTCTGAAGAAAACAAACAGGAGGGAGAGAAAAAGTCTGAAGAAAACAAACAGAAACAAACTTCTTAAGTATCAATTTTCCTTACATTAGTAAGGTATAATTTTTTAAAACTTCGCTTGGATGACCTTGAAATTATCCCCACCACTTTTTGTAGTACATAAAACTGACTATTCAACACTATACACTCTTATTCTTTCACTGGACTCAGCAGCGTCAACATGGAAAAACAAAATTACAAGTACGAACCTCGTTACTGTTGTGAACAACAGTGTACAGATTTAGGACCAATGATGGTGGACGGGTTAGCTTGCACTAAGTGTGAATTTTTCGGATCTTGTTACTGCAAGTGCAAAACAAAACAACTACCGCCACCGGAATTGCGAACTTTCAAATTTTACAAATCAAGATATTTTCATACATGCTGTCCTCAAAGATGTTTCAAATTTCATCCTCTCGATCTAGCTTATTGTCAACGCACCAAGTCTCATCAAGATGATTTTTGTACACATATGATAAAAAGATGTAAATACAGATCAGATTGGTATTCAGATCCTGTTCAACCATCGAATGTGTAATTTCAGTTTTACACTCTTTTTTAAAACTTCAATTGGATGACCTTGAGATTTCCCCCCACCATTGGTTTTTTTTTTAGATTCCCCCCACCATAAGTCTTTTAGATTTCTCCCCACCATTAGTTTAAGTTTTGTATCTTATTGAATCCACCTTTGAATTATTTCACTTCCAACATTCTAACTAACAACATGGGAACACCTTTCGTCAGGTTTCAACATATAATAACTGAGAGGGAAGAAATGGAAGAATTGTTTCAACACTTGCTCGCTATAATGGATAGATATTATATGAGATGGATCAGAATTGATGTTCAATATTTACGTCCTGGTGAATTATCTTCATCATCACAGAGTGAGGAGGACGAGGCAACTACTACAGCTAAGATATTTGAATTAAAAGACGAAGAAGAAGAACTTAGCTTTTTATTTAATCATAAGCTCGCCGTTAAATAAGCCCCCTCCCTTGGCGGCGTTCCTCATTTACTCGCCAACTCTCCAACGATGAACAACTCTCCATTGGCACGGATGAATTCTAGTTTTGAAATAAACTCTAAAGAAGAGTTACAAGCTATTTTTAATATTTTACAAGAACTTGTAGATAATTATACAACTATCAAAATGAATTTGGAAATAACATACGATTGTCCTATTTGTGATAAGGTTGAAAGTTCAGACGAAGACAGTTTACTAAATCTAACTCCTGCACCATCTGACACTACTGACGATAATAATGAAGAGCAAAATCTATCCCCCACCACTTCTTTGTAATTCATCTTTCCCCCCACTACTTTTTTATTTAACTAACATTTCTCGCTTTCACTCCTCATTCCGTCTTCAACTTTTAAACCATCAACATAACTTCTTTTAAAATTTCAAACACTAATACAATCATGATGGATATGATGGATGAAGTTCCCTTTGTAACTAGAATGGAAGAGGATAAATTGAAATTGGAAATTAAACGATTGGAAATGGAGCAGGAAAACCAACTCGGAATATTACGTCTCTTCACATTTTTCAAATACATCATCTGGGGACTCTGCGTTTACCTTTTTCTCGTCGTTGGCGTTTGTTTCTACAACTCCATAGTTCATCACAAAAATTCAACCTGTATAGTTCCTGGTATTGCACATTGATTGTATTTGTTTTTACGAATAAAGTTCAAAACTTAAATCTACCTATCCCGCTATCACCGGGTAGTTCAACTCTCAGAACTATTTCCTGTGCTAGCGGGATAGGCTTTTTTAAAACTTACTCGGGATGACCTTGACATACTTTCCGTAACCCAATTATCAAGTTGAATTTCAGTTTTTTACTTACTTTTAATTTATGCGCAAATTTAGTTCAACCGAGATCTTCTCACGCGATAACCGTTATAAAAAGAGATTGTTCATCGCGCCGCGACCATTAATTAACTCGCATTTGTGTTGTTCGCATCCTTCCTACTCATTATATATACGTTTCGCCAACTTCATTATACAAGTCTAATTGCTACTAACCTGAACTTTCATTTACATTAGCACATGTCGTCCTGTTTGAATCACCTTCGCGTGCTCGACGTTATATCTCATTCATCTGTCTTGTTCTCACTTCTACACGTCTAACATACTTCTTGTGATGGATACGCAATGTTTGAAATTGAAACTTTTGCGGACACAACATATATTACGAAGTAATTCCAAACCTTCTGTTTCAAAGATTAAAACTAATTTAACAAAAGTAAGGAAGAAATTAAGTTTTAACCCGTTATACTCTGCTAGAACTTCGCAAGTTAGCGTTGACGATAGTGTTATTCACAACATTTTGCGTTCGATGTTACGTTTCCACAACTTCGAACTTGTTACACCTATCGACTGTGTTCAACAGGTTTTCATATTTTACCCCCACCCTTCTTTATATAAGCGCGCTCACGACAATTCCTGTTTCATTCTCCTGTACACTCTTCAGCTAACATGAACTAACTTTTAATTTGTGCGAAGTTTTAATTCAACCCCGGTTAATTTATGCGCAAATTTAGTTCAACTTCCAGTTATTGAATTTCAGTTTTGAACTAACTAATAATTTATGCGAAGTTTTACTTCAACCCCGGTTAATTTATGCGCAATTTTAGTTCAACTCCCAATTGTTGAATTTCAGTTTTGAACCAACTTTTAATTTATGCGCAATTTTAGTTCAACCGAGCGCCATCTCCACTCCCCCCATTGATTAATTCACCATCTGACATCTACAGTCACGCATATATTTCGACGCGTCATGTTTCATTCTTCATTCTCGTTCTATCCGCGGAACTTAACACTTCTATCTACCTTCTCTCTCTCTCTCTCTTGTTATGGCTGCGCAATGTTTCAACTGACTTTTATTTTCGTTCAACTATTAGAGTTTTTATTAACACCTTCGAATTACAATTTTGAACTTACTTTTAATTTATGCGAAGTTTTACTTCAACCCCGGTTAATTTATGCGCTAATTTAGTTCAACTCCCGATCGTTGAATTTCAGTTTTGAACCAACTTTTAATTTATGCGCAAATTTGGTTCAACACCCCGATTGTTGAATTTCAGTTTTACACTAACTTCTAGTTTCGTTCAACTATTAGAGTTTTTATTAACACCGTCGAATTTCAATTTTGAACTAACTTCTATTTTATGCGCACTCTTCGCTCAACCGACCGCCGACGCTCTCACCATCTCCACCCCAACATCTATTGTCCCCACTTCTGGCCCACCGGAAGCTGCGTGCCGTGGCACGTGGCTTCCGGTGACGTCACTTCCGGGCCAGAAGTAACCAAAACACACTACTGTCTTACTACATTTTCTAGACTTAAGTCTTCTCATGCTGGAAAATTTCTTGTAGGTTTTCGCACAAAAAAACCTAATACAGTAATTATTCTTAATTTTCTACTATTTGTATGCTGTCTCTCTATATGAATCCCCAGATTGAATATAACGCTTCAGTTGATAGTTCTGGTGCAGTTTTACTTTGAAGGTTGAACGTGTCCCAACACGTTTGGCATCCGGTCTTTGACCTATTTGCTGCCGTCCAATTAGGCTTAGATTTTAGTTTAGGAAACGAATGAACATATCAAGTTATAGAACGATTGAACTTTCCATTCTTACCTTGGCTAACGTTTACCTACTTCCGACGTTTTTTTAAACCATCTACATATCTGATGACCCATCAGGCTGGGAAATATTATAATAACCAATTGAATTAAACTCAATAGTAATTTTTCTCACTGCCACTTTGTCCGTCAAAGTTCCTCAATGCAGTGCTCTCACCTTAAGTCTCGATTAACCCTTTTATTGTTGTAATTTTAAACTATTCTATACTTATCAATTATTGTAACTCTTTCAGTATATTTTAATTTAACCGATAATCCTTTTTTGGCTATTATTTTACAATTTTTTTTACTACCATTGGTTGAAAATGCATAATGTACGCCGATTTTATGGTTCTTAAGTTGCAACTTTCTTCATTTTAAGACTATATAAAGACTTTAAGACTTCATGATTATAGTACCTAATACCCTGTGATCTATTACATACTACTACGGCTCTATTTTTATTAATTTTCTGAACTAATATATATAACATTTAAAATTGTTAAACTAATTGCTGATTTTGAATGATAAAATTGTTATCGTTTCTCTATATGGTATATATATGATTCCCGCGTTTCTTGGCCACCCCGTGGCGGAACTAAAGCATCTTAGCCTATACCATTTTTTAAAATTTCAAATATCTTGATTTTTCCCGTTTTTCTTCTATTACATACAACGATCCTCTATATAAACTTATAGTTTTATTCCACTTTTTATCTTTTCAGAATACAGCTATTATTACCTCCAATCATGTGCAATCATAATCGTATCTCCAAATTTTTACACAACAACTTTTGAGCATGACTATTGACATAGTTCATTAATATTTCACAACTCCATTATTTTTTGTACGAATTAAGGGGGAGTGGGATTATATCATGAGTCGTGAGCAAATTTCAAAGCTTATTATTATTTATTGTGAGTAGTGTGTATTGGCGGCTTCTGTTACTGCCGTTGGAGTTGAGCCCTCAACTAGGCTGTTCATTGTATGAGGTTTTGACAGTAATTTACGGAATTGGGGCAACCAATTATTGGGTTGGACCCTCCATCAAGCATAACACCTAGAATATTTACATAAATAATATTTATCTCACAGCTCAATTTTTTAAAACTATTTACTAAGGAGGAGTATTAAAACCTACTAATAGGAGATTATTAAAGCATTTTTTACTATTGATTGTGAATTTAGAGTATTAGATAGTTTTGTTACTGGCTTGGCTGTCCAGATCTTTTGTGGAACTAAACTATTTCAAACTTGACTTTTTATTAATTCAAACTAGGAGGCAACTCCTAAGGGGGCATGGGGGCGGAGCCCCCATCGAGCCGTAGGCGAGTCTATAATATATACAGCCCCATGTGTAACTGACTCACTGACTCACTCACTTATATGGGATACGAATTTCTGACGTAACTATTAAAGATAGAGACTTGAAATTTGGCATACGTCTAGCCTGAACGGCCAATGCTAAGTGTAAAATCTTAAACTTGCAAATTTTTAGTTTTAACCTACTAAAAAAAATTCAAAATGGCGGATTTCCGAAATTGTAATTCTACTTTTTGGGCTCTAGCGGCCAAACGCCTCTTCCTATCTAAAATCTGAGGACAATACTACGATAGGGAATTTAATTGTCTACAATTTCGGTCCTTTGACTTTTTATCGTATCTCGCACCCTTAAGCCTCCAGAGCGTTTGAGTAGTGGGAAAAAGCCACTTCTAAACCGGAAGTGACGTCAGCTGCCAGGGCAGCTGCAGGGGTCAGATGGTGTCAGCTGCCAGGGCAGCTGCAGGGTGCAGATGGCGAGAGCATATGCCCTGAATTTGAAGTAGAATTGGGCATGAATTAAGAGTTAGTTGAAAAGTAAAATTCAACTGTGTTAACTAAACTCTAAAAGTTGAACAAAAATTAAGAGTAAGATCAAAACTGAAATTCAACAGTTATAACTGGGGGCCTGGAAAGTATGTCAAGGTCATCCAGAGTAAGTTTTAAAAAAGCCTACCCAACTACCACCAGAAATAGTTCAAAGTTGAACTAGTTGGTGATAGTGGGATAATTAATTCATTCGTGCCATGGGAGAGGTGTTTATTGTTTGAAAGTTGGCGATTGAATGAGATTCGCCGCCTAGGGAGAGGGCTTATAAAATGGCAACCTTCTCCCCACCACCCCTTCCCCCACTCCTTTAGACCAATAACCGGTCGCCGACTCTATGTGGTGAAACTGAACTAGACATGGCGGCCGCCATGGATAAGTCTAACCTCAAACCTTAGCTTAGCTGAAGAGAATAGAGGAGCATGAAGTAGGAATTGTGGTGACAGCGCTTATATGAGGAATAGTAGGGGTAAAATAAAAAAACTTGTTGAACACAGTCGATAGGTGTAACAAGTTCAAAGTTGTTGAATTGTAACATAGAATGCAAAATGTTGTAAATAACATTATCATCAACATTAACCTGCGAAGTCTTTGAGTATAATGGGTTAAAACTGTACTTCTTTCTAACTCTATTTAAATTAGTTTTACACTTTGAAATTGAAGGTTTAGAAGTACTTCGTAATATGTGTTGTGTTCGCAAAAGCTTTAATTTTAAACATTGTGCAGTCATCATAACCGATGTGTTAAGTTCAGAAGTTAAAATAAGACTGAGATATAAAATGAAGTGTAAAAGAAATTGAAACAGAAAGCCAGAGTAGTAATTTTATAGGTTAGAATTTACGAAGGCTATTCCATGGATAATTCTAACCTCAAACCTAGTAAGTGAAGTAGTCATAACATAAAACTAACGAGAGATGATGACCGAGCGGATGCGAGGCAATGAATGTTTGTAGCGCGATAAACTACCCACCTTTATAGAGGCAATAACTCCAGCCAGATGGCGGCAGATGGCAAGCAAATGACTGGTTGACCGACTTTCACCTGAGTAGTAAGAGAAGTAGGGTTCTGTGTCTATCCCTACTCCTTGGGGTCAATGACCGACCGGAAAGGTCAATGACCCCCCCCCCTTCCCCCCCCTCCCCCCCCTCCCCCCCTCCCCCCCTCCCCCCCCTCCCCCCCCGAAAAAATGGAGCCCCCCCCCCCTTCCCCCACTCCTTCCCCCACTCCTTCCCCCACTCCTCCAGGTCAATGGCCGGTCACCACCGGTTGTTGACTTTATGTGGTGAAACCAGACTAAATATGGCAGCTGCCATGGATAATTCTAACCTCAAACCTGCTGCGCATGCAACAAGTTCTCC
Source organism: Neoaliturus tenellus (assembly GCA_030545055.2). Taxonomy (NCBI): domain Eukaryota; kingdom Metazoa; phylum Arthropoda; class Insecta; order Hemiptera; family Cicadellidae; genus Neoaliturus; species Neoaliturus tenellus. The sequence continues at coordinate 160,204,975 of CM061532.1, forward strand.
GGATCGGAATGAGTCTATGCTATGCGCATGCGCCTAGTCCTGTATTACTCACTTTAGCGCTACTGCACATGGATAATTCTAACCTCAAACCTTGGATTTTTGTTGTTGCGCATGCGCCGCTCCCCACTCCTTTGCCTTCCTTTTACACTGGTGCGAACTGGACTGGATTGAACACTGTACTGGAGTGAAACAACTTCCCCCACTACTCGAGAATCCGAGGAGCAATACGAGCCTGATCTTAGCGTCAGTCGTCAACAAACTTTCATAGCGAAAGGTTGTTGGCGACTCAGCAAGAGGTTTCAAATATATAGTAGGCCTATATATATTTGAACTTCTTCTACTACGTTGCGTTTTTTAATGCAATGTGGTATGTGTGTGTGTGTGTGTGTGTGTGTGTGTGTTTAGTTTTAAGTTGTATTTAATTTAAGAAATAATTTGCGCATTGCGATGTTAGTTATAAGTTGGGTTTAGCATTAAGGTGTATTAATTTTAAGAGGTGTTTAGCATTAAGGTGTATTAATTTTAAGAATAATGATGGTATTTGGTTGTGTTGAATTATTTGGTTTTTAATAATGATGTGTTGTTAGTTTTAAGTGTTGATATTAATAATTTATGTTGTTGTTTTGCCTTTCAGCTAGATGTTAGGGGGTAGATTAACTGTAAATTCAGAAGTTCAGTTGAACTTCACTTAGAAGGGGTGGGACATCCGCAAATTGCGGACTAGGTTTTTTGCATTTTGTTTAGGAATATGATGGGTGGGATTAGTTTGGGTGGGTGTTAGAGTTGCGTTTCTGCATTAGCTGTTCCAGTTTCCCTGAAATTAATGGTTACGCTTTGATGCGGACGGGACGTTACGCTTTGATGCGGACGGACCAGGGCCTCCCTGCTGTTCCAGTTTCCCTGAAATTAATGGTTACGCTTTGATGCGGACGGGACGTTACGCTTTGATGCGGACGGCCCAGGGACCTCCCTTGCAGAACGTAACTAGTGGGTTGGGAGTGGGAACCGCTAGGCAAACAGGGTGGTGGGAACAGTATTACTGTTCCCATCACCTTGGATCATTATAAATCTTGAATGACCTTGACCCACTTTCGGAAGGGTCAATGACCCCCCCCCCCCTCCCCTCCCTCCCCCCCCCCTCCCCCCCTCCCCCCCCTCCCCCCCTCCCCCCCTTCCCCCCCCCGAAAAAATGGAGTCGATTCCCCCCCCCCCCTTCCCCCACTCCTACCCCCACTCCTTCCCCCACTACGGGTGAACGACCGGTCATGACCTGAAAAATTAAAATGGCTATAACTTGATAACGGATTGACGGATTTGGACAAGCGATACATCATTGAAAAGGTCTATGTAAGACAAACATTTTGGTAAAAGAAGAATTTGGTTATCTTATTTTAGTCAAAAGTTATGCGAATTATTTTAAATAAATACCTTCTCTTTCCCCTTTTCCCCCACCTCCCAGGTCAATAATCAGTCTCGGCCAGCTGCTACCCCTCTCATTTGCATATTGTTATAAAAGACGCACCAACTGCGGCTAACATTTCATTCTGATTCCAGACGTTACGCTGCGAACTTGGAGCCACAACCATGTTATCTCTGCCAACTACAACTTCTACTTTAACTTCTACTTCGACTTCTATTTCTACTACGGCTGTTCCTGCACCTAAGAAAACTCTTCGCCTCAAAAACCTTCCTGATTGCTACAAGAATCGACTTGCATCTCAACCTTCAACTTCTGGAGCTATTCTTCCGCCAACTAACACTTCTAGACTTCGTAGTATTTTTTCACCGCCTTCGCCTTCAAAGGACTCCGCACCACCATCAACTACTATGCCGCCACCGCAGAAGCCAGTTCACCACCATCCTAATACCCCTTCCGTTGAAACCATTGTTCATCGTCTTAGCACACCCATTATCCCACTATCACCATTGCCTCCTACCCCACCACTTAGTACACCTGAAGATCATACCTATCACAAAACTGAATCCTCTCAACCTGCTACTAAATCATCTCCTAAATCAGCTCCTAAACCAGCTTCTAAACCAGTTCCTAAACTTACTCCTAAACCTACTCCTAAACCCGCTCCTTCAGAGCAATTTCAATTATTACAAGAACAGCGTCGTAGGGCATTTAGCCGTCCCACTACTTGCCCTGAAATGCTTACTAGGGGAATTAAGAAAGGATCACCTTGTGGGAGGAAATGTGTAAAAAACGAAAGTTTTTGCCGTGTACATGTCGTAAAACACATTTCTGAACTACAAGTGACAGAAACCCCCACTGTTGAATACCAATCCAAAATTATTGGTGTGAAAGGAAATAGGCTTAAGAGAGGTTGTGTCTATTTTTTTGAAAGTGTTATTGACAACGAACACATTTTGGCAACTTGTAACGGCGTAAGATATAATATTAAAGTGATTGAATCCTTGCGCAAAGAGAAATCCGTTTATGAGTTAGACTCTAAAGACTATCTCCTCAGACACAAACTGGATGGTATTACAAGGTGGGGGCGTAGCAAGTAAATTCACATAGCTTTTTCCAAATTATTGCTTAAAAAAATACTGGGGGAGAAACACAACGCGTTATAGCGTTGTGTTTCTCCCCCATTATTTTTTAACACTCTAAGTCTCGTGACCTACTAACCTACTTCCATCCAAGTAGTAAGAAAAGTACTTCCCCCACTCCTTTGGGTCGATGACTGGTCATGGTCAGCACCTACCCCTCATTTGCATACTATTATAAAAGCGGAGCGAGCGTTGGTCACCCCTTCATTTTTCTTCTACACGCCGCTCTTGTCGTTTCGTCTCTGCTGTTTATAATATTTCTTGCTTCAAAATGCCTCCTCATCTGAATGAAAATTTTAATTTTTCTGAAATTTCTGATGTTTTTGAACAATCTGAAGACACTTTAAGTAACGACAGTGAAAGTGAAGATGATGAGGACGATGATGATTATACTGTTGAACTTAGTGAAGAACGTAAAGTCATAGCAATTGATCCACAATTTCCATTTGATACAATAGAAAAGTTTATGGCTGAAGCTAATTAATGGTTGGACTCAGGATGTTATGTACGAATTGACTCTTTTATATTGTATGGTGATAGTCATTCTTTCCTTGTCACACCAAATGACAGAGACCGCATGTTGCAGTGGGCACAATCTATGATGGAGTGCTACGAACAAGGTGTGGACACTGGCGGCTATTTTCTTGCACAACTAGTGTAATAACAAATTACCCTTCCCCCACGTAGTGAAGAAGGAAAAGAAATATTAGGAATCTAATTATAATACTTCCTTCCACATATAAAGAAGAAGGGGAAAGGAGTGGGGATTATAAAGTGGTGGGGGAATGTGTATAAATGCAGGTTGTTTCAAGAGACTTTTATTATTATTGTGGCTTTAGCAGAAACAACATGGAGTTTAAATCTTCAGCAAAAATAAGGAATAATATAATAAAGAAAGAAATTCGCAAGAAAGAAAAGATTGAACTTATAAAATTACAACTTATAATACCTTCCATTGAAATTGGATGTAGCAAACTAAAGACTTTGGTGAAAACTAACGAATATTTGTTACAATTGCTAAAAACAATCGAAGAGTTGAAGAGAAAGAATGGACATTCTACATAGTAAAATTTGAACATTTTAATATAAATAAGTAAACTGAAAAAAGTAGATGTAGAATAGAGAGCGAGGAATAGATCACTTTGTGGTAATGGACTAACATGCCACTTAGTGCTCTATTCCTCGTTCTCGCGTTAAATTGGATTACCTTGACCTATTTGTTTGATTGTTAGAATTTGGTTAACACTGTTGAATTTCAGTTTTGAACTAATGTTTATTCTTGTTCAAATGTTAGAGTTTCTTAACACTGTCGAATTTTAGTTTTGAACTAACTTTTAATTTATGCGAATTTTTAATTCAACTCTAGTTAATTTATGTGCAAATTTAGTTCAACCAAGTGCCTGTGCTCTAGCCATTTCCACCCTAACATTTGTTCTTTCAACATCTGTCCCATAACATCTGTCCTAATAGATGTTTGGAGGGCAGGTGTTTGGTTTTAAAAGTAACTAAAATTAGTTGGGTGGGGGAAAGTTAGTTAAAGCTTGAATATAAAGAAGTATATACTAAAACTCCAATGGGAATAAAGAACACGAATGAACAATTAGTTTGTAGAAGGTTAATATTTTTATTTAAAAAGTTTGATTTCCTTGTATAGTGAAGAAGATGAAATAGTGGTGGGGGGACCGTTATAAAAGGAGGAACGCGAGAGCCCATTTCATTTCTTGGCAAAATTTCGAAGAGTAAACATCTCAACATGTATCGTTGCGATAAATGTTCGGAATCGTTTCACGATGAAATTCTATTAGACTGTCATAAAGAACTAATTCACAACAACCCAGAAGAAAAACAAGAACAACAAGAACAAGAACAACAAGAAGAACAAGAACAAGAACAAGAACAACAAGAAGAACAAGATGAAATAACAGCAACATCTTCAACTACTTTACCGAATCTACAAGTATTTGCATTACCCGGTAAAGTAGTAATGCATCATAAGATTCAAAATGAAAACTTGAAGCTAGAAGAATTTATTAGAGAAGCAAAACCAATCGTAAGTAAAATTTTAAAAGAAGAATTGAAAAGATTAAACTTTCTTAAATTTGGTTTACTACTAGAAGCTATGTTTATAAATGTACAAGAAGAATTATCACCAAGAGGATTCATAACAAAAAACCGAACCATTATGGAAAGTTCAAACATTGATTCAATAATAGAAAATTGTATAGAAGAAATATTAACAAAAATTCAGGAACACGAAGGAAGAGGATCCGGATGGAGTCTTACAAGTATTGAAGTATTAGATATAAGAGTTCACAAACATGGATATGGACTAATGGGATCTAGTTACATTCCTTTACCAAAAAGAATTGAAAATACAAAATCTTGTGTTAATGTTAAAAATGAAGACAATGAATGTTTTCGTTATGCAATGACAGCTAAATTTGTACCACCACTTCATGTGAATAGACCTAACCAAGAATATGAAAATCAAAGATTTAGATACAATTTTCAAGGAATCACTTATCCTGTATCACTGAAAGATATATCAAAATTTGAGAAGAAAAATCCTGGTACGTCTATCAATGTTTTTGCATTAGATAGTTCAAACAAAGTGTATCCTTTACGTATTGCAAAAGAAGAGCTACCAGATCATACGGATTTACTACTACTAACGCGAGGAGATGTGTCTCACTATGTGTACATAAAGCAATTTGATCGTCTTGTTAATAAGCAGCTTTCTAAAGATCGACACAGAAAGTTAATTTGCAAGAGATGTTTCAATTTTAAACGAGATGGGCTACACTCAAGAGAATGGTTACAAGAGCACAAAAGATTATGTAACAATAATTATGAAGCAAAGATTATTTTACCTTCGGAAAGCAGAGCATTTGTTACATTTGAAAAGGTTCATCATCAGTACCGTATTCCTCTAGTTGTGTATGCGGACTTTGAATCAACACTTGTTCCTGTTGAAGATGAAAATTGTGAAGCTAGAAAAAGTGTCAAGTATCAAATGCACAAACCAAACAGTTTTTGTTTAATGGTTAAATCAACATTATCAGAAGAACATTTAAACAGATATGGATTAACTTCAGAAACTCTAGTATATCGTGGTGAAAATGTAGAAAAAATATTTCTTGATCACTTATATTCAATAGCTGGAAATGCACAAAGATTATATACAAATATTGTACCAATGAAACCGATGGAGGAAGAAGAAGAAATTCAACATGAAAATGCAACTCGATGTTTCTTATGCAAAAATGATTTTACTATTGAGAATTATAAAGTTAAAGATCACGATCACCTCACAGGTTATTACAGGGGTGCTGCTTGTAATAAATGCAACTTAAGCTATCGTTTACCACTATTTATTCCTGTGGTTCTGCATAACCTCAGTGGGTACGATGCTCATTTTATAATACCTGAACTAGGAAGAGACGACGGTAAAATCGATGTGTTAGCTGAAACTTCAGAGAAGTTCATAAGTTTTTCCAAAGAAGTTGGAAACATGAAACTAAGATTCTTGGACTCCTACAGATTTATGCCGTCGAGTTTGTCCAAACTTTCAGAAAATTTAAGGAAACAAGATTTCATCGAAACAAAGAAGATTGTAAATAACAACAAACTGGATTTGGTACTTCGAAAAGGTGTGTTTCCATATGATTACATAGACAGTTTAGAAAGATTTAATGAAACATCACTTCCGGCTAAAGAAGAATTCAAAAGTAAACTTTATGACATGGACATATCTCAAGAGGACTATGATCATGCATGTAAAGTATGGAACGATTTAGGATTTAGAACATTGGGAGAATATTCAGATTTTTATGTTAAATTGGATGTAACTTTACTATGTGATATAATGGAAGAATTTAGAAATACATGTTTTGCAGCATATGGATTGGACCCTCTTCATTCGTACACTTCACCTGGATTAGCATGGCAAGCTATGTTGAAAGAAACAAATTGTAAAATACAACTTCTTACTGATATAGATATGGTTATGATGTTAGAGTCAGGAGTTCGAGGGGGATTGACGCAAAGCGTTACACGACATTTCAAGGCGAACAACAAGTATCTGCCCGATTATGATGCATCAAAACCAACAACATTCCTGGGTTATTTTGATGCAAATAACTTATACGGATGGGCAATGTCGAATCCCCTTCCATATGATAATTTTAAATGGATAGATCCAGAATCGATTGGAAACATAATGGATATACCGAAGCATGGTGAAACTGGTTACATTTTTGATGTTAATTTTGAATATCCTGAACATCTTCATGATCAACATTATGATTTACCACTTCTTCCTAAGACTGAAATTTCCCCTACTGGAAGATGGCCAAAATTAATGATGACTTTAACCGACAAGTCTCGATATGTTGGACACTACTGGATGATACAACAAGCTTTAGACTTAGGATTGAGAATTACAAAAATTAATCGAGTACTACAATTTTCTCAATCTTGTTGGTTAAAACCTTACATCGACAACAACACAAGAAGAAGAGCCACCGCTACATCAAGTTTTCAAAAAGATTTTTTCAAATTAATGAATAACGCAATATTTGGCAAGACTTTGGAAAACAAAAGGAAACATAAGGATATCAAATTGGTAACTGATCCAGTAAAATTACAGAAATTGGTGCAACAACCAAACTTTGGTTCATCTATAATTATTAATGAAAATCTAGTTGTTATTTCCATGAACAAGAAGTCAGTTACAATGGATCGTCCTTTGTATCTTGGAATGTCAATCTTGGATATATCAAAAACACATATGTACGAGTTTCATTATAAGAAGATGGTTAACTATTATGGAAGAGAGAACATTGGTATTGCATATATGGACACGGATGCACTAATTTACTGGATTAAAACAAATGACATGTATGAAGATCTACGCACCTTTATATATAAAGATGATTTCGACTTTTCCGATTATCCTAAGGATCATCCAAATTACGACTATGACAGAAATAAGAAAGTATTGGGAAAATTTAAAGATGAAACAAATGGTGTGCCGATGATGGAAATTGTAGCATTAATGTCCAAACTGTATTCATTTCAACTGTACATAAACGAGAGGAACGAACATCAAGTCACGAAGAAGGCCAAAGGAATAAAAACTTCTTTCCTGAAGAAGAATGTACAGTTTGAACATTATAAAAGATGTTTGTTTGAAAATGTTGAAACAACTGCAACGTTCAACACTATTAGAAGTTATAATCATCAACTTTTTAGTGTCAAACAAACAAAGTGGGCATTAAGCTACAAAGATGACAAGCGCCATATTTTAGAAGATAAAATTAATACTTTACCATTCGGCCACTACTCTCTAAACCCTATCGACCAGTAAACCTATTCTTCGTCCTCTACCTTCTTCCTTTTTCCTTTCCGTAAAGAAGAGGGGACATGGCAAGCCCAATGCCATGTTCCCTCTTTTTTACACTAATATGAAATGGCCTTGACCTATATTCAAACTATATAAATGAGAATAAACTATTCTATGGATCAGTATTTTTACATGCAGTGTACAAGCAACATATGAAGATGGAAAGTGTGAAGGACAAGATTGTAAATGAACTACATAAACCAGCAAGAAGAAGATTTCCAAGAAGAAGTACAATCATTAAAGGAATGAATGATCTTTATCAAGCTGATCTCATTGAAATGATACCGCACAGTAAATTAAATAAAGGATTTAAATATATTTTAACAATTATAGACTGTTTTACTAAAATAGCTGACGCTTTACCAATGAAGGATAAGACTGGTAAAAGTGTTACAAAAGCTATGGAAACCACAATACAAAGAAATAAATTTAAAATTAAACATCTACAGACCGATGATGGAAAAGAATATTTTAATAAAGACTTTGGAGCTTTGATGAAGAAATATCAAATAAATCATTATTCTACAAATTCTGAAGTTAAAGCTTCAATAATTGAAAGATTCAATAGAACATTAAAAGGTGCGATGTATAAACAATTTTCAAAAAGAGGATCATACGTGTGGTATGACATATTACCACAACTTATAAAAGAGTATAACAACAAATATCATCGTACCATTGGAATGAAACCTATCCAGGTAAATAGTGCTAATGCCAAAATTGTATTACAAAGCATTAAAAATAATACAACACCGAAATTGGAAAAATTGCAACCAAAGAAGTTCAAGGTCAACGATAAAGTTCGTATAAGCAAATACAAAGGTGTATTTAGTAAAAGATATCTACCAAATTGGACTAATGAAGTATTTACAATTTATAAAGTGCAACCAACTATACCTGAAACCTATTTATTAAAGGATAACAAGGGTGAATTACTTCAAGGTGGATTTTACGGACACGAATTGTTGAAATCAACAGTCGGTGATGTATATCTTGTCGAGAAGATTTTACAAAGGAAAAAGGATATGGTTAAAGTCCGGTGGTTAGGGTTTGATAAAAGTGAAGACTCTTGGATTCCTTCAAAAGACTTAGTATAGTTGTTTAATAGCTCATTGTGTGTTTAACCTTTATACAAGATGGAGATTGTACAACAAAAAGACCGATTTAATATCAATAACATTGATGAATTGACAGTTGACAATGATAAGTTAAATCATGGAAAACATGGTGAATTACTACCAAATACGATAAGATGTCTAATAACTGGTCCTTCAAATTGTGGAAAAACTAATGTTGTTTTTAACCTTATAACTAATCCTAAAGGATTGCGTTTTAATAATATATACATTTTTTCAAAATCATTGCAACAACCAAAATATCAATTATTGGATAAAGTACTTGCAAGTGTACCTGAAGTGAATTTTTACAAGTTAATGCCAGTGAAACAATTATGCAACCAAATGAAGCAAAACCATTTTCTATTTTTATATTTGACGATGTTTCTTGTGAAAATCATGACACAATAAGGAATTATTTTGCTATGGGAAGACATCATAATATTGATAGCATTTATATTGGTCAAACATACAGTAAAATTCCAAAAAAACTTATAAGAGACAATGCAAATATGTTGATCATCTTCAAGCAAGATGAAACAAATTTAAAGCATATATATAATGATCATGTAAATGCGGATATGCCATTTGAAAAATTTAAAGAGATGTGTGGCAAAGCATGGAATGAGAAATATAGCTTTCTCGTTATTATGAAGGAAGAAGATATTAAAAATGGTAGATATCGTATAGGGTTGGATAAATTTGTATTTATGCGTTGAACTACCGATGCTACATCTAGTTACACGTTGAACTTCACAGTGTAAACATGGTGAATCAAGAAAAACTATTGAAAGAAATAAAATCACTCAGTGATTCTATTAGGATGAAGAATCGTGCATTGAGGATGGGTTTAAGTGAAAGAGAAGAATTTCTAGAGACTACATTTAAACCTATTACGGAACCTTTAAAACAGATATCAGAAACTATTGGTAAACCTCGTTATGAAGGAGATGTTTTACTACCAGTTTCTAAACAAGAAGTACAAGCATTAAAAAAAGAAGAAGATGATGATTCATATACAAGTGCTAGTGAGCAAGAAGAAACAAAAGAAGAAGAACCAATTGTTGAAAAGGAAGAAGAACAGCCAATACCTGAAGCTGAACAATCTATTCCAAATTTAACTCAATTGAGTAGCGATATATTACAACATGGACCTCTTGGAAGAAAATATATAATGAAAATGCTACATGACATGAAATCAAACCCGAATTTGAGTAGATCACACGTATACGGAGCAAGAATTGATGGGAATGAATTGAAGATTGGCGATTCAAAGCTTGAAATAACACAAGACGATTACATCATTATTGGTGAGCATAGATATAAAGGAACAAAAGGATTATATGAATTAATTTTAAAAAACATACCACTAAGATATTAATCCAAAGATTTAAGTGTTTTTAAGGAGATTCTACAAAATACTAACGCTCATAAAAGAAACTACTTAAAGGATGGAATGATTAATCGTTCACGTGCAACAAAATATAACATCGTTATAAAAAAGTTGTTTCCTCCACGAAAATTGCCAACATTACGTACTGCACCAGCGGTAAGACAACCACTGAAAAGAAAATCTTTATCACTTATGGATTTATCACTTCTTGAACAACATGGTAAAAGAGTAAAGGAGATACTTCAACATCTGGTAAAGGATTGATGAAAAATCTATACAATACAAATGTGATTTACTACAACGATATCAATAAATTGGTTGATAGAATGAGACTATTGCATGAAGCCATGGGAAGCCGGTCATACAGGTTTGAATAATGAATGGGTGGCTCTAGTTGATGAACTTAGGAATCGCGGTATAGTCGTATAATTGTCCGTGGATATAAAAGAGGTGCAAGCATAAGACGTATCAGTTCTAACATGAGCGTCGACAAGTTCGGACGGTACTCCGCTTTAGGAGTGCAAGTTGGAGAAGACAGAAAAAGAAGTGGATTACCGCAAACACCTGAAGGTGACTATAGCATAAGTAATAAACGTTTAAAACTAGTTAAAGATCCAGAAGAAGATACTGATGGAGCAAATTTGAAGACAGTAAAAGAAGCTACTTCAACATCATTAAAATTACATAAGAATACTTACGATGTTAAATCACATAGATTAATTAATGTTGGTAAACCAACTGAAGGTTCTGATGCAATTACTAAAGAGTACTTATCATCTGAACTTTTAAATACTTTAAAATTGCAATGGGGTAATAACTTAAAAGATGGACAAACGTATAATGCTGGAAATTATAGAATAACCAACGTGGGAAATCCAAAAATGATAAAGATTCAGTTAATAAAGAATATTTACATTCTATAATACCGGAAAAAACTGAACATGGATTTTCTTTTTATAAATTTATTATAAATGACATTGGATACCCAAAGGAAGACGGTGATGCTGTAAACCTAAAATACATCAAGGACAACTGTATTTTACAAGATGGTGATGAAATCGATTGTCATGGGAAAGTGTTGTCAAATGTAAAGTTCGGTTCTCAACCAAAAGATGCTGTTACTATGGAACAATTATCTAAAGAATTAAAAAAGGAAACATCCAATTTTGTAAAACATGAAGATGCCGTGTTAAAGCGGGAGATAAATTTATACATGGAAATGAAAAGTTTAATTTAATGCAAGGAAATAATGATGAATGGGATGCAGGACATAAAACAATAACAAATGGAAGATTTGGTATAAAAGATACAGATGTACCTCTAATGGTGCAAACATTAATTGCGAGTGGTGGTACATTAGGTACATACAATGGTCGTAATAGAAGAATAAAAGATATTTATCCTGGTTACGAAGAAAATGATTGTGTTACAATGAAACAAACAATAACTTGGGATAAACACTTTGGGGACCCAATATGATGCAAAGATGAAGAAAATAATTAATATTTTACCAGGTGAAGATTCAAATGATGCTGCTACTATTGGACAAGTCATAAAAACATCAAAAAGTGATTCAACAGCTTACACATGTAATGATAAACGTATTATGCAATTACATGATCCTCAACATCCAAAAGATGCTGTAAATTTAGATTGTTTAATAAGAATAGTGGGCAATTTACTTATTGATACCCACAATCATATAGCTAGTACAACGAGTCATGTGATGATTCAACCCGATGAACGAGAAGCTTGGATTAAAAATAGAATTATAAATCAGTATATAATTAATTTGAATAACTAAGTCTTTAAATATAAAAGATTTTGCACAAGTTATTTATTTGTGTAAAGTATCTCGTGGAGTAAACACGCCAGTTATATAAGACAACATAATGAAGACCGTATCGCTCAGTCATCGTCAAGACAGCGGCAAGAGAGGACGTGGTATAACATCAGCTGCATTATCCCTGCTTAGACGGATTCCAGTTGGTGCTGTTGTAAATCGAACGATAGACGCTTTACCATACGAATTACATCTGCCCGGAGGTTATCAATATTGTGGACCTGGAACTAAGTTGGCAAAGCGTTTAGCAAGAGGAGATCCTGGAATTAATAAATTAGATCAAGCTTGCAAGGAACACGATATAGCATATTCAAAGTATAAAGATTCAACAAATAGATCAATAGCAGATAAAATTCTAGCGGAAAAAGCTTGGCAAAGAGTAAAATCAAGTGACGCAAGTATTGCAGAAAAAGCATCGGCTTGGGCAGTAACTACAGCCATGAAGACGAAAGCAAAATTAGGTGGTGGAAAACGTCGCAGAGGAAGACCTGCAAAGAAAGGCGCTCCCAAAAGAGGTGGAAACATTAAAAAAGGACGTCGTAGAACTCATAAGGCAAATGTAAAGAAGACTTCTGTTTGGCAAATGGTAAAAAACGGAGCAGGTTTATACCTAAGACCATACCGTGTGTACTAAATAAGAAGAGTCAATTGATAATTCCAAATAAAGCCTTAACAAATTATCAGTTAAATGATTATGTGAAATGTTTGAAAATACCATTCTTTCGAGGAGTTTTTATGAAAGATGCATTACCAACTAAAATATGGAAAAATGAAACTGGAATAGTAAATTTGGATTCCACCTATGGTCCAGGCACTCATTGGGTATGCTATAAAAAACTCGGACAAACCATTTACTACTTTGACAGTTTTGGCAATCTACCACCGCCAAAAGAACTGCAACATTATTTTCGAAACTCCAAAAACATTTTTTACAATTACAAAAGAGAACAACCTAACAATACTGAAATATGTGGGCATTTATGTTTGGAGTTTCTAGCGAAGAGTGTCAGTCAGCTTTAAGATGTCATCGTATACAGTGTCACTGAGTGGAAATTCATCCACATTGAAAAGTACGCTGTTCCCAGCATTGCGTCTATCCAAGGAAAGATTATGGGAAGCGGCATTACTTGATTTGACTACCTACAATTCAATTCCTAATGTTACAGAAGGAAAAAACAATTTACTACATTATTATGAAACTAAGGATGCTGCAGGAAAATACTCAGAATTGAAAATAATTACATTTCCTACTGGAGCATATGAAATTGATGACATAAACCAATTATTACAGAAACAACTCGGAGAAGACAATATCACCGTTAAAGGAAACAATAATACTTTAAAAGCAGAAATAACTTCGAAATATTATATTGATATCAGCTTGGAACAGTCGATTGGCAGTTTACTTGGATTTACAGATATAAAAAAGGAAATCTTAACTCCTGGAACTACTCATTCAGGTGATTCAACTGTAACAATATTGAAAGTAAATAGTATTGATGTCACGTGCAACATTATACACGGATCGTATAGAGATGGAGTTAATCAACATATTTTACATACATTTTATCCAACAGTGGCTCCCGGTTTTAAAATTGTTGAGAAGCCACAAAACTTGATATACCTACCGTTAAACACCAGTTTCATTTCAGACATCGTACTGAACATATTGGATCAAGACGGTCATAGTGTTGACTTTAGAGGAGAAACAATTACTATACGGATACACATCAGAGCAGCAACATAAAAGTCAACATGGGATTATCATTTAAACCACAATGGAAGAGTCGGGAGCTCAGTAGCTCCTCGACATTGGAAGAGTTAACATCGGAAAACATTCGTTTTCTACAGAAGATTGGATTGAAACTTAACAGCGATGGATATCCTGGATATATCTCAAGGACCAACGTTCGACGAAACACTATGGGAGAAGGAATATCACACGCACAACCCTTACACTTCATCAAAATTAAACAATAACGATGAAATAAGGATCCCCATTCAACAACAAGATATTTACACTTTACCGTGTGAAAGTTACTTGTACATCGAAGGACGGGTATTAAAATTGGATGGAAAAACTGCTTCAACAGTTCCTTTTATAAATAACCCGATGGCATATCTTTTTGATGAAATAAGATATGAAATATCAGGGGTGACGGTTGATTCAACAAAAAAGGTTGGTTTAACAACTACATTGAAAGGATTAACATCATTAACACCGCATGAGAAGAATTCAATAGTCACTGCCGGATGGGTTGCCCCCGATAAAGACACTATAACACCAGCTTCCAACGGTCACTTTGATTTTCATGTACCTTTACGATTGCTTTTGGGATTCGCTGAAGATTACAAACGGGTAATAATAAATGTCAAACAAGAATTAGTATTACTCAGATCTTCAACTAATAAGGACTTGATACTTGCAGACCCTGCAACTACGGAAGATAAACTGGAATGGCAACTACAGTTGGATAAAGTTGTTTGGAGAGTACCTCATGTAAGATTGGCTGATGAACATAGAATCCTATTATTGAGAAAGTTGAAATCTGACCGTGATATTGTGATGCCATTCCGAAGTTGGGAATTTCATGAATACCCTACACTACCTCAGACAGAACGACAAACATGGACCGTCAAGACATCAACTTACTTGGAACGAGCAAGGTACATAATACTCGGTTTTCAAACTAAGCGAAAAGATGTTATCACTGCAAATGCTGGTCAATTTGATCACTGTAAAATAAAGAATTGTAAAGTTTTTCTAAACTCTCAATTCTTTCCCTATGACAATTTGAATGTCATGTTCAGCAAAAAACGTTTTTCCATTTTATACGATATGTATGCAAGATTTCAATCATCATATTATGGAAAGACTAATACACCACTATTATCACCTGACCAGTATTATTCCAAGGCTCCAATAATTGTAATCGATTGTTCAAAACAAAATGAATCGGTAAAATCATCAAGTGTGGATATAAAAATTGAAATGGAATTTGAAGAACCAGTAGCGGATGGAACTTCGGCATACTGTCTAATTCTACATGATAAAATAGTTACTTACACACCGCTGACCGGAATTGTGAAGAATGTACTTTAAGAAGAATTGTACAACAACTGCAAATTTTTGAGGTTAGAATTATCTGCTTTAATTTTTGAGGTTAGAATTTCATTTGTGAAAGACAAGTTGAAAACAAACAATTATGTAATTGTATAAATTTCAAGGATTTACGAAAAATATAAAAGCGAGAAAATAATTAGTAGAAACTTCATTCTATCTTCAACCGTCGTATGGGAAACATCATTCGCAAGATGAATTCTACTAACGGAGAAGAAAATACACCTCTAATGGATGATAATAGTTCAGATATAGAAAAACAAGTTGAACGAGAAATGGACGAGTTCCTAAAATTCAACAAACATAAGAAGAGAGAAGAAGAAAAAGCTGAAAAAGAAGTAAAAAGGAAGAAGGTTGAAGTTAACATTACAACCAATATTTTAACAGAAGTATTTCTTCGGATTATCTACCCAATTTCTTCATGCATGACAAAAAGTATATCAGTTGGAATTTTAAAATCAATGGATTATTCACCAATTGTTATTTTAAATCATGGAAACAAAATGGTTACTTTCAGTGAAACTACTTGGGAATCTCTCATGAAACATTTACATCTTTTGGAGTGCTATTTAAGTAACAACACATTTGGAAGAAGAACAAGATTAAGTTTATTGGAATCAAATATTGAAGTTGATATAGTAAAACATCGTGGAGGACAAATTGTTCGCTTCAGAGATTTAACTACACATAATGTTAAATTATATTTCACTAAAGAAGAATTTTACACTTTAAGTTGTACTACCGGTCCCGTCACCAGATATTTGAAACAACTAATATTTTCAAGTGCAATAATTAAAGACTATCTAATTGATACATTGGACAAAAAACCTTTTGTTCCAATTTTATACGGTCCCGTGGATACTTCAATCTTTAATAGAATACCTCAAGAAGTTGAAATGTGGAGACAATTAAACAACTATCACACCAATTTTAATATTGATGAAGTGGCACAAGAAGTGAAAGAAGAACAATCCTGTCTGTTATAAACATCGGCTCATTCAATTTTTAAGTCAGTTGTTAGTAAGACTTCATCATGAATAAACGGGTTTCGTTTTCTAATGCGCCACATATAATGGAAGTTAAAAGAGGTATAATTGAATTTCAAGCTTTCCGAGGAAATGATGGTAATTTTATTATTAAAGAATTAGTAATCTTGGACATGAACACATCAGTAGTTTATCATTATTTGTTCAAACCTCCAGTACCATTTAATAGACTAACAACTAAAGCGAAAGTTACAAACAAATGGTTGAACAAACATTTTCACAACTTAAGATGGGATGAAGGTTTCATTAATTATAACATGATGCCGCACATTATGAATCATTATTGCAAAGAGTTTAAAATTATCTACACAAGGGGATTGGAAAAAGCAAATTGGATACAATCATTTACAAGCAACGAAGTGATTAATGCAATAATTGATAAAGATTTCCAATGCTACTTCAACGAACTTTGTATTTCATCAAAAAGTTTTAAACATCGAAGGTCGCAGTGCGCTTTAAAGAATGCCTACCGCTTGAATAATTTCCTTCAACAAACTGGTGGGGGTAGTGTCAGTGGTGGGGGTAGTGTCGATTATAAAAGTGAGAGCGCTACCATGACACAGCATGAGTATTACTCAAACCTCCGAAGAGACAACATCTCCGACGGACATTCTTATTAACAAGAAGATTAACAACAACATCAATATGGCATCACAGAACTTACTTCAAAGTTTAGTTGATCAGTTCAACGCTCATTCTAAATCATCAATTCTACCTACAAAGAAATGTTCTGAACTAAAAGAAGAAAAACACTACATCATTCATACTATTAAGAAAATGGAAACTTCAGTAGGTGATGCTATAAATTGCACTTTGAGCGAGGCACCTTATACAATTGGTGATGAAGCAAAATTTCAGATCTTCTTACCAAAGCGCTTCGTACAACTACTTCAAAATGAAGATCTTCGTATAATTCAACCCGGCGCACTCTATTTGGTATCACATGGACCCAGTGGAAACAACTCTACTGAACTTACAATTCATGTAACACCTACTACTGATTAATTTGTACATAACATTGTAAATATTTCTTTGTATTTGTTTTTTCAATAAATATGATATAAAACAAAAAAAAATAAAAATAAAAAAAGCAACATATTGTAATATCTTTGTACATTACAATATGTTGCTTTTTTTAAAAATTCCACAGGATGACCTTGACCCAATTTTGTATAATTATAAAAGGGGAAATGTACTTGCAAAATTCATCAGTCTACTGCTACCTTTCATACCGTACACATCTCGCTCTTAATCCCTGAATATAAAACTGCAACATGTCCCTAAAGGTCAAGTGTGCATCTTACGATACTAACACCATAACAACTTTTGAACAACTCGAAGATTTAACCAACGAAATGCGAGTTTTACTTACCGGTGGTTATCACTTAACTGTTGATGTTAGTGCTACTAATACAAGAATGTTCACTAAAACAAAATATTGCGATGATGAAATATTTATTTCTACACAACCTACAACTTCTTCATCGCCAACTGGTCAACATAACATCAAGTTCCAAAAGTATTACCAATGTTGAATAATTTTTGACAGACAAAACTACAACTAAAGAATCACATGATCAATATGAGTTAATAAAAAGGATGTGATACTTGTATAAATAATCATTTGCTTCTCAGCTCTCACCACGACAAGACCTATTTAAGAAAATGTTGTACAGAATGATGATTCAACTTGATGGAAAAATCTATGGAAAAGACTACAACACCATTGAACAAATGACCCAAGATTTAGATGTATTAACTAAAGAAGGATATCAAGCTAAATTAATTTTAAAATTTCCTGAAGTACATCCATTATCAACAGAAGAACTTGTTGCTATGGCTAAGGCGGAGAGAGACAAAAAGTCTGAAGAAAACAAAGAGAAACAAACTTCCTAAATTTTAATAATCCTTACACTTGTAAGGTATAATTTCTTAAAACTCCATTTGGATGACCTTGAAATTACCCCCACCACTTTTCACAGTACATAAAACTCACTATTCAACACTATACACTCTTATTCTTTCACTGGACTCCGCAGCGTCAACATGGAAGAGCAAAAATACAAGTACAAACCTCGTTACTGTTGTGAACAACAGTGTACAGATTTAGGACCAATGATGGTGGATGGGTTAGCTTGTACTAAATGTGAATTCTTCGGATCTTGTTATTGCAAATGCAAAACAAAACAACTACCACCACCGGAATTGCGAACTTTAAAATTTTACAAATCAAGATATTTTCATACATGTTGTCCTCAAAGATGTTTCAAATTTCACCCTCTAGATCTTGCTCATTGTCAACGCACCAATTCTCATCAAGATGATTTTTGTACACATATGATAAAAAGATGTAAATACAGATCAGATTGGTATTCCGATCCTGTAGAACCATCAAATGTGTAATTTCAGTTTTACACTCTTTTTTAAAACTTCATTTGGATGACCTTGAGATTTCCCCCACCACTAGTTCTAATTTTTATATAATATTAAATCATTCCACTTCCAACACTCTAACTAACAACATGGAAAACAAATTTATCAAATTTGAACATATAATAACTGACAGGGAGGAGATGGAAGAATTGTTTCAAAACTTACTTTCTGTCATTGACGAATATCCTATAAAATGGTTCAGAATTGTAGTTCAATATTTAAATCCTGGTGAATTGTTTTCTTCATCAAGTGAAGAAGATGAAACAACTACTTCGGTTCAAATAATTGAATTAAAAGATGGAGAAGAAGAACTAAACGTTTTATTCAATCATAAGCTCAAGGTTCCCTATATAAAAGCCCCCTCCCTAGACAGCCCCCCTCCCTAGACGCCTGCTCAAGGTCACCATTATATAAGCCCCCTCCCTATGCGCCGATCCTCATTCCATCACCGACTCTCCAATAATGAACAACTCTCCATTAGCCCGAATGAATTCTAGTTTTGAAATAAACTCTAAAGAAGAGTTACAAGACATTTTTAATATTTTACAAGAACTTGTAGATAATTTTACAACCATCAAAATGAATTTGGAAATAACATACGATTGTCCTATTTGTGATAAGATTGAAAGTTCGGACGAAGACAGTTTACTAAATCTAACTCCTGCACCATCTGACACTACTGATGGTAATAATGAACAGCAAAATATTTCCCCCACCACTTCTTTGTAATTCTTCGTTCCCCCCACCACTTCTTTATTTAACTAACATTTCTCGCTTTCACTTCTCATTCCGTCTTCAACTTTTGAACTATCAACATCACTTGTTTTAAAATTTCAAACACTACAAAATCATGATGGATATGATGGATGAAGTTCCCTTCATAACTAGAATAGAAGAGGATAAATTGAAATTGGAAATTAAACGATTGGAAATGGAACGGGAAAACCAACTCGAAATGTTACGTTTGTTCAAGCTTTTCAAATACATCATCTGGGGACTCTGCGTTTACCTTCTCATCGTCGTTGGTGTTTGCATTTACAACTCTGTAGTTCATCACAAAAGTTCAACTTGTTTAAACTCTGCTGTTGCACATTAATTATATGTTCACAAATAAAATTCAAAATTTACTTCAGCCTATCCCACTATCACCAACTAGTTCAACTTTGAACTATTTCTGGTGGTAGTTGGGTAGGCTTTTTTAAAACTTACTCTGGATGACCTTGACATACTTTCCAGGCCCCCAGTTATAACTGTTGAATTTCAGTTTTGATCTTACTCTTAATTTTTGTTCAACTTTTAGAGTTTAGTTAACACAGTTGAATTTTACTTTTCAACTAACTCTTAATTCATGCCCAATTCTACTTCAAGTTCAGGGCATATGCTCTCGCCATCTGCACCCTGCAGCTGCCCTGGCAGCTGACACCATCTGACCCCTGCAGCTGCCCTGGCAGCTGACGTCACTTCCGGTTTAGAAGTGGCTTTTTCCCACTACTCGTTTGTAATGAAATGCCGTTTTCGATTTTCGGGCTCTAGTGACTAAACCAATGGTCGTAACATTATTTGTAAGGTTTATTTTGATAAAGATTTTTAATATCTACAATTTTTCTCCTTTTATATTTTGCCGTATCTCTACTCGTTTACTCACAAAATTCATTTTTCACTTTTTCCGTGTTTTGTGAACATAAGTAGTGGGAAAATGCCGATTCTGGGACACTAGAAAAATAGTAATTTTAGTATTTCAGCTCTAGTGGCCTAACGGTTTGTCTTATCTAAAATCTGAGAGCATATTACGATAGGGAATTGGATGATATACAATTTTGGTCCTTTAACATTTTGTCGTACATCGCGCCGTTAACCCTCCAAACTGATTTTTTTGAAATTTATATTTAGATTTAGGGCCTTAGCGATTAAATAGTTTGTCCTACAACGTAAAAAAAAACAAATTTTATAGGTCTTTTTAATATCTACAATTTTGATTCTGACATACTTTGCCGTATCTCTTTTCGTTTCCTCTCACAATACATTTTTCACTTTTTCCCAGTTTTGTGATAAATAAGTAGTGGCTTTTGGCCAACTAGAGAAATCGTAATTTTAGTATTTCAGTTCTAGCTGCTAAACGGTTAGGCCTTTCATAGATTTTAGACTACTGCGGTACTGAATTGGATGAACTATGATTTTGGTCCTGTGACTTTTTGTCGTACATCGCACCAATTGCGTAAATCTCCAGACTAATTTTTGTGCAATCGCGTTTTCAGTTTTTCCACTCCACTGACAAAACGGTTGGTCCTATCGAAAAATGTTGCTGAATATGACTGAAATATTTTATTAATGGCTTACAGTTTTCAGAAAATTTTGCCGTATCTCTTCACATTGGCTCTCAAAACAGATTTATTACAGGATGATAAACTCAAGAGACCTTTGGTATCTCGTAAACCAGAATAGTTACCAAAAACTTGAAATTGGGGACCTTACCTCCTTTTAAGAGACTATTAAAAATATGAATTCAGCTATTGTCGGGGCTGGTGTTACTAATTTACATACTTTTAGTAAGTTCCTCCTCGGATTGTACTGAATTGGATGAACTACGATTTTGGTCCTGTGACTTTTTGTCGTACATCGCACCAATTGCGAAAATCTCCAGACTAATTTTTGTGCAATCGCGTTTTCAGTTTTTCCACTCTACTGACAAAACGATTGCTCCTTTCGAAAAATGTTGCTGAATATGACTGAAATATTTTATTAATGGCTTACAGTTTTCAGAACATTTTGCCGTATCTCTACACATTAGCTCTCAAAACAGTTTTATTACAGGACCAGAAAAGTTACCGAAAACTTGAAATTGGGGACCTTACCTTCTTTTAAGAGACAATTGAAAATATGAATTCAGCTATTGTCGGGGCTGGTGTTACTAATTTACATACTTTTAGTAAATTCCTCCTCGGATTTTAGGGAATCTTTTTAAAACTTTGGAGTCTTTTGTGATTTCTATCTCGTTTATCAGATTTTATATTATTTCATTTTAATGTTATTTTATTGTTTTCACTGATTTATTGCAACAATTTGTGACGAATTTAAAAGCTTTAATTATTATTGATTGTGAGAAGTGTGCATTAGCCTTTTGTCACTGTCTTGTTTGTGCAACTCTTTGGTAAAGCTAACCTGTTTAATACTCGACTTTTTTATTTACAAACTAATTCAACGAACATATTGGAGTTAATAACCCTCAACAAGCCCGTTCACTGCATCAAGTTTTTACAAAAATTACGGAATTGGGGCAACAAATTAGGGAGTGGACCCTCCATTAAGCATAACACCCAGAATAAATAATTATTATATCACAATCAAAATATTTGAACAAATTTTAACTACAAAGAGTTATTAAAACCGATTCATAGGAGATTTTCAAAGCTTTTTTTAACTATCGATTGTGAATTGTGTGTATTAAACGGTTTTGTTACTGTCTTTTCTGTTCAGTTCTTCCGTGGAACTAACCAATTTCATACTTGACTTTTTATTAATTTACAAATTTAGGGACACCCCTAAGGGAGCATGGGGGCGGAGCCCCCATCGAGCCGTAGGCGAGTCCTATAAATATACAGCCCCATGTGTAACTGACTCACTGACTCACTGATTCATCTATACAAATTATAGACCACTTCGGGGTGAGCTGGAAACGTGATTTTTTCACGCGGGTGGCTGAGGATCTGATACCTCCGGGAAAAGTCTGAAAACTGACAATTTTTTATTTCAACCCCCTCAAAAAAAATAACGAAGGGTGGAAACCGGTAACCCCGAAATGTAAGGTTTTACTATTTTCGCTGTAATTTTTGAACAAGAGGTCCTACCTCAAATCTGAGGGAAAATCGTTTTTTGGGAATTAGATGCTCTACAAGTTTGGTCCAATGAAATTTTGCCGTATCTCACCCCCTTCACCCTTAAAAAGGGGTGTACTTTCAAAATTTCTAAAATTTTTCGCAAAATTTGCGCTATTATGATTTTTTTATTTACTATTATGTAACATATATGCATGAATTTTTATTTATAATATGGCCTCAACAGGTTCTTTTTATAGTAGTAGGTATTTGCCAATTTCAGTCGAAGTTTAGACAAAAACAATTGTAAAAACACAAAATTCTTAACCTTTTTTTGTGTGAAGTGATTGTAATTCACTTTAACCTGGTGAATATACTGCCATATCGATATACGTTATACCGTTACTATATTCTATTATAGACGCTCTACAAGTTCGGTCCTGTGAAGTTTTGCCGTATCTTACCCCCTTCACCCATAAAAAGGGGCGTACTTTCAAAATTTAGAAATCTTTTCCCCGAAATTGCAATATTTTAAGATTTTTTATTTACTATTATGCATAATAGATGCATAAAATTCTTTATATATTATGACCTCAACCATTTCTTTCTATAGTAGCCTATTTCAATCAAAGTTTAGGCAAAAAAAATATAAAAAAAACACGAAGTCCTTAACGTTTTTTCATGTAGAATGTTTGTAATTTACTTCAATCTGCCAAAAATATTTCAATATCGTTATATGTTTTGCCTTTTCTATGTTTTATTTTAGACGATCTACAAGTTTAGTCAAGTGCCATTTTGGCGTATCTCACCTCCTTCGCCCTTAAAAAGGGGTGTACTTTAAAAACTTTTAATCCCTTTCAAAAAATTTCGCTATTTTAATATCTTTTATTTACTATTATAGCACATAGGTGCTTGAAACTCAGTACATACTATAACCTCGACTAGGTCTTACGACAGTAGCATCTATTTCGTTAATTCCAATAAAATGTTTGCCCAAAACAATTGTAAAAACATAGAAATTGTTGACATTTTTTATGTAAAGTGTTTCTAATTCACATTAACCTGGGGAATATACTGCCATATCGATATATGTTTTGCCATTATAATATTCTATTATAGACTCGCCACAAGTTTGGTCCGATGACATTTTGGTGTATCTTACCCCCTTCACCCTTAAAAAGGTGTGTACTTTCAGTATTTCTCAATTCTTTCAAAAAAATTTCGCTATTTTAATGTCTTTTATTTACTATTATGGCACACAGATGGCTGAAACTAAGTACATATTATAGAACTATCAAGTGATTACCATGGTAGCAGGCATTTTTCAATTTCAATCAAAGTTAAATCCTAAAAAATTGTTAAAAAACATGAAATTATAAAAATGATTTCATGTAAAGTGTTCGTAAGGTACTTTATCCTGCCAAATATACTGCAACTTTGATCTATGGTTTAACATGTAACATTTTGGTGTATCTCACACCCTTCACCCTCAAACAGGTGCGTACTTTCACAAAATCTAATTTATTCATCAATTACTAATACTTCAGCGTAACCAACTAGGGGGCATGGGGGCGGAGCCCCCAAGCAGCCGTAGGCGAGTCCATAATATATACAGCCCCATGTGTAACTGACTCACTCACTTATATGGGATACGAAGTTCTGACATAACTATTTAAGCTAGAGACTTGAAATTTGGCATACGTCTAGCCTGAACGGTCAATGCTAAGGATAAAATCTTAAATTTGCAAATTTGTAGTTTTAACCTACTAAAAGAAATTCAAAATGGCGGACTTCCGAAATTGTGATTTTAGTTTTTTGGCTCTAGCGGCCAAACGCTTCGTCCTATCTAAAATTTGAGAACAATACTACGATAGGGAATTTAATTATCTACAACTTTGGTCCTGTGACTTTTTATCACATCTCGCACCGTTAAGCCTCCAGAGCGTTTTTAATGAAACCCCGTTTTTGGTTTTTGGGCTCTAGTGACTAAACGGTTTGTTCTACAAAAACTTTTACATAACAATTTGATAGATCTTTTAAATATCTAAAATTTTTATCTTTACATATTTCACCGTATCTCCTCTCGTTTACTCACAAAATACATTTTTCACTTTTTCCGGATTTTTGAACATAAGTAGTGGGATTTTGCCGGTTCTGGAACAATAGAGAAATCGTAATTTTTGGTCCGGATGAGCTAGAAACTTGAAATTTGGTACACACGTAGTTTGTATGGTTAATACAAAGGGGAAATCGCAAAACATTGAGTTTTCAAATTTTAACCCCCTAAAATTTTGTATGGTAAAATCTACACCATGTAAGGCATTTTCTAAATACTCTGTAACTTTTGAACGAGAGGTTCTATCTCGAATCTGAGGGATAATTCGTAGTCAGGAATTAGACGCTCTACAAGTTTAGTCCTGTGAAATTTTGCCGTATCTCACTCCCTTCACCCTTAAAAAAGGGCTTACTTTCAAAATTTCCAAATTTTTTCACAAAAATCTCGCTATTTTAAAATTTTTTATTAACTAATATGGCACACGGATGCTTGAACTTTAGTACATATTATGGTATCAACTAGATCTTACCTTTGTGGCAGCCATTAACCAATTTAAATTATAATTAAGTCAAAAAACCTTGAAAAACCCAAAATTCTTAACATGTTTTCGTGTAAAGTGTTTGTAAATTACTTTATTCTGCCAAATACACTGCCATATTGATATTTGTTTTGCTAGTATTACATTCTATTGTAAACGTTCTACAAGTTCAGTCCAATGCAGTTTTGCCGCATCTCACCCCCTTCACCCGTAAAGATTGGCGTACTTTCACATTATCGAAATTCTTTCACCAAAATAGCTCTATTTCAATATTTATCGTTTACTTTTATGACACATACATGCCTCAAATTTGTATAAACTGTGAATATATCTAGTTCTTTCTATAGAAGCAGCCATTGGCCGATTTCAATCCAAGATTAGTAAAAAGACTGTGAAAACACTAAATTATTAACCTTTTTTATGTACAGTTTTCGGTGATTTTGTTAAACCCGGTAAAGATACTGCCATTACAATGTATGTTTTGGCAGCATTATATTTTTTAGATGTTTTTAGATTTTAAGATTTTGTAGCATTTCACTCTCTTCACCCCAAAAAAGGCGTATTTTCAAAATTCTTTCACAAAATTTGAGTTATTTTAATATTTTTTTATTTACTGTTATGACACTTGGATGACTGAAATTTAGCTCCACAAACACACCCTGAGCATTTTTTATAAAATATAAAACAAAAGTATAAATTTAAACTTTAAATATCAAGAGAATATCTTAAATGCTTAAGATTTCCTGAACTATTAAAAAAAGTCAGAGAAGATAAGTATAGAGTTGGGGTGGAGGCCTCAACTAGCCTGTTCAGTTCTTAAGACTTAGAACAATTAACGAATTCGGGGCAACCCCCAAAGGGGGCATGGGGGCGGAGCCCCCATCGAGCCGTAGGCGAGTCTAATAAACTATACAGCCCTATGTGTAACTGACTGACTGACTGACTCACTTATATGGGATACGAATTTCTGACGTAACTATTTAAGCTAGAGACTTGAAATTTGGCATACGTCTAGCCTGAACGGTCAATGCTAAGTGTAAAATCTTAAACTTGCAAATTTTTAGTTTTAACCTACTAAATAAATTCAAAATGGCGGATTTCCGAAATTGTAATTTTACTTTTTTGGCTCTAGCGGCCAAACGCTTCGTCTTATCTAAAATCTGAGAACAATACTACGATAGGGAATTTAATTTTCTACAATTTCGGTCCTTTGACTTTTTATCGTATCTCCTACCGTTAAGTCTCCAGAGCGTTTTTAATGAAATGCCGTTTTCGGTTTTCGGGCTCTAGTGACTAAACCGATGGTCGTAAAAATTTTTTAAAGGTTCATTTCGACAGATCTTTTTAATATATACAATTTCTTGCCTTGTATATTTTGCCGTATCTCTACTCGTTTACTCACAAAATTCATTTTTCACTTTTTCTGGATTTTGTTAACGTAAGTAGTGGGAAAATACCGGTTCTGATCCACTAGAGAATTCGTAATTTTAGTTTTTCAGCTCTAGTGGCCTAACGGTTAGTCTTATCTGAAATATGAGAGCATATAACGATAGGGAATTGGATGATCTACAATTTTGGTCCTTTGACTTTTTGTCGTACATCGCACCGTTAACCCTCCAAACTAATTTTTGTGAAATTCATATTTAGATTTAGGGACCTAGCGACTAAATGGTTTGTCCTACAAAAATGTTTAAATGACAACTTTTATAGGTCTTTTTAATATCTACAATTTCGATTCTGACATACTTTGCCGTATCTCTTTCCGTTTACTCTCAAAATAATTTTTCACTTTTTCCCAGTTTTGTGATAAATAAGCAGTGGCTTTTGGCCAACTAGAGAAATCGTAATTTTAGTATATTTCAACTCTAGCGGCTAAACTGTTAGGCCTTTCATAGATTTGAGACTACTACGGTACTTAATTGGATGAACTACGATTTTGGTCCTGTGACTTTTTGTCAATTTGCGAAAATCTCCAGACTAGTTTTGGTGCAATCGCGTTTTCAGTTTTTCCACTCTACTGACAAAACGATTGGTCCTATCAAAAAATGTTGCTGAATATGACTGGAATATTTTATTAATGGCTTACAGTTTTCAGAACATTTTGCCGTATCTCTACACATTAGCTCTCTATACAGATTTATTACAGGATGATAAACTCAAGAGACCTTTGGTATCTTGTAAACCAGAATGGTTATCGAAAGCTTAAATTGGAGACCTTAACTCCTTTTAAGACACTATTAAAAATATGAATTCAGCTATTGTCGGGGTTAGTGTTACTAATTTACAAACTTTTAGTAAGTTCCTCCACGGATTTTAGGGAATCTTTTTAAATTTTTGGAGTTTTTTTGTGATTTCTATCTCGTTTATCAGATTTTATATTATTTCGTTTTAATGTTATTTTGTTTTCACTGATTTATTGCAACAATTTTTGACGAATTTAAAAGCTTTAATTATTATTGATTGTGAGAAGTGCGCATTAGCCTTTTGTTTCTGTCTTGGCTGTGTAAAGCTAACCTATTTAACACTCGACTTTTTTATTTACAAACTAATTCAGCGAACACATTGGAGTTAATAACCCTCAACAAGCCCATTCACTGCATCAAGTTTTTACAGAAATTACGGAATTGGGGCAACAAATTAGGGAGTGGACCCTCCATTCAGCATAACACCCAGAATTAATAATTATTATTTCACACTCAAAATATTTTATTGAGTGTATTAAACGGTTTTGTTACTGTCTTGGCTGTTCAGTTCTTCCGTGGAACTAACCAATTTCGTACTTGACTTTTTATTAATTTACGAATTTAGGGACACCCCTAAGGGGGCATGGGAGCGGAGCCCCCATCGAGCCGTAGGCGAGTCTAATAAACTATACAGCCCTATGTGTAACTGACTGACTGACTGACTCACTTATATGGGATACGAATTTCTGACGTAACTATTTAAGCTAGAGACTTGAAATTTGGCATACGTCTAGCCTGAACGGTCAATGCTAAGTGTAAAATCTTAAACTTGCAAATTTTTAGTTTTAACCTACTAAATAAATTCAAAATGGCGGATTTCCGAAATTGTAATTTTACTTTTTTGGCTCTAGCGGCCAAACGCTTCGTCTTATCTAAAATCTGAGAACAATACTACGATAGGGAATTTAATTTTCTACAATTTCGGTCCTTTGACTTTTTATCGTATCTCCTACCGTTAAGTCTCCAGAGCGTTTTTAATGAAATGCCGTTTTCGGTTTTCGGGCTCTAGTGACTAAACCGATGGTCGTAAAAATTTTTTAAAGGTTCATTTCGATAGATCTTTTTAATATATACAATTTCTTGCCTTGTATATTTTGCCGTATCTCTACTCGTTTACTCACAAAATTCATTTTTCACTTTTTCTGGATTTTGTTAACGTAAGTAGTGGGAAAATACCGGTTCTGATCCACTAGAGAATTCGTAATTTTAGTTTTTCAGCTCTAGTGGCCTAACGGTTAGTCTTATCTGAAATATGAGAGCATATAACGATAGGGAATTGGATGATCTACAATTTTGGTCCTTTGACTTTTTGTCGTACATCGCACCGTTAACCCTCCAAACTAATTTTTGTGAAATTCATATTTAGATTTAGGGACCTAGCGACTAAATGGTTTGTCCTACAAAAATGTTTAAATGACAACTTTTATAGGTCTTTTTAATATCTACAATTTCGATTCTGACATACTTTGCCGTATCTCTTTCCGTTTACTCTCAAAATAATTTTTCACTTTTTCCCAGTTTTGTGATAAATAAGCAGTGGCTTTTGGCCAACTAGAGAAATCGTAATTTTAGTATATTTCAACTCTAGCGGCTAAACTGTTAGGCCTTTCATAGATTTGAGACTACTACGGTACTTAATTGGATGAACTACGATTTTGGTCCTGTGACTTTTTGTCAATTTGCGAAAATCTCCAGACTAGTTTTGGTGCAATCGCGTTTTCAGTTTTTCCACTCTACTGACAAAACGATTGGTCCTATCAAAAAATGTTGCTGAATATGACTGGAATATTTTATTAATGGCTTACAGTTTTCAGAACATTTTGCCGTATCTCTACACATTAGCTCTCTATACAGATTTATTACAGGATGATAAACTCAAGAGACCTTTGGTATCTTGTAAACCAGAATGGTTATCGAAAGCTTAAATTGGAGACCTTAACTCCTTTTAAGACACTATTAAAAATATGAATTCAGCTATTGTCGGGGTTAGTGTTACTAATTTACAAACTTTTAGTAAGTTCCTCCATGGATTTTAGGGAATCTTTTTAAATTTTTGGAGTTTTTTTGTGATTTCTATCTCGTTTATCAGATTTTATATTATTTCGTTTTAATGTTATTTTGTTTTCACTGATTTATTGCAACAATTTTTGACGAATTTAAAAGCTTTAATTATTATTGATTGTGAGAAGTGCGCATTAGCCTTTTGTTTCTGTCTTGGCTGTGTAAAGCTAACCTATTTAACACTCGACTTTTTTATTTACAAACTAATTCAGCGAACACATTGGAGTTAATAACCCTCAACAAGCCCATTCACTGCATCAAGTTTTTACAGAAATTACGGAATTGGGGCAACAAATTAGGGAGTGGACCCTCCATTCAGCATAACACCCAGAATTAATAATTATTATTTCACACTCAAAATATTTTATTGAGTGTATTAAACGGTTTTGTTACTGTCTTGGCTGTTCAGTTCTTCCGTGGAACTAACCAATTTCGTACTTGACTTTTTATTAATTTACGAATTTAGGGACACCCCTAAGGGGGCATGGGAGCGGAGCCCCCATCGAGCCGTAGGCGAGTCTAATAAACTATACAGCCCTATGTGTAACTGACTGACTGACTGACTCACTTATATGGGATACGAATTTCTGACGTAACTATTTAAGCTAGAGACTTGAAATTTGGCATACGTCTAGCCTGAACGGTCAATGCTAAGTGTAAAATCTTAAACTTGCAAATTTTTAGTTTTAACCTACTAAATAAATTCAAAATGGCGGATTTCCGAAATTGTAATTTTACTTTTTTGGCTCTAGCGGCCAAACGCTTCGTCTTATCTAAAATCTGAGAACAATACTACGATAGGGAATTTAATTTTCTACAATTTCGGTCCTTTGACTTTTTATCGTATCTCCTACCGTTAAGTCTCCAGAGCGTTTTTAATGAAATGCCGTTTTCGGTTTTCGGGCTCTAGTGACTAAACCGATGGTCGTAAAAATTTTTTAAAGGTTCATTTCGATAGATCTTTTTAATATATACAATTTCTTGCCTTGTATATTTTGCCGTATCTCTACTCGTTTACTCACAAAATTCATTTTTCACTTTTTCTGGATTTTGTTAACGTAAGTAGTGGGAAAATACCGGTTCTGATCCACTAGAGAATTCGTAATTTTAGTTTTTCAGCTCTAGTGGCCTAACGGTTAGTCTTATCTGAAATATGAGAGCATATAACGATAGGGAATTGGATGATCTACAATTTTGGTCCTTTGACTTTTTGTCGTACATCGCACCGTTAACCCTCCAAACTAATTTTTGTGAAATTCATATTTAGATTTAGGGACCTAGCGACTAAATGGTTTGTCCTACAAAAATGTTTAAATGACAACTTTTATAGGTCTTTTTAATATCTACAATTTCGATTCTGACATACTTTGCCGTATCTCTTTCCGTTTACTCTCAAAATAATTTTTCACTTTTTCCCAGTTTTGTGATAAATAAGCAGTGGCTTTTGGCCAACTAGAGAAATCGTAATTTTAGTATATTTCAACTCTAGCGGCTAAACTGTTAGGCCTTTCATAGATTTGAGACTACTACGGTACTTAATTGGATGAACTACGATTTTGGTCCTGTGACTTTTTGTCAATTTGCGAAAATCTCCAGACTAGTTTTGGTGCAATCGCGTTTTCAGTTTTTCCACTCTACTGACAAAACGATTGGTCCTATCAAAAAATGTTGCTGAATATGACTGGAATATTTTATTAATGGCTTACAGTTTTCAGAACATTTTGCCGTATCTCTACACATTAGCTCTCCATACAGATTTATTACAGGATGATAAACTCAAGAGACCTTTGGTATCTTGTAAACCAGAATGGTTATCGAAAGCTTAAATTGGAGACCTTAACTCCTTTTAAGACACTATTAAAAATATGAATTCAGCTATTGTCGGGGTTAGTGTTACTAATTTACAAACTTTTAGTAAGTTCCTCCACGGATTTTAGGGAATCTTTTTAAAATTTTGGAGTTTTTTTGTGATTTCTATCTCGTTTATCAGATTTTATATTATTTCGTTTTAATGTTATTTTGTTTTCACTGATTTATTGCAACAATTTTTGACGAATTTAAAAGCTTTAATTATTATTGATTGTGAGAAGTGCGCATTAGCCTTTTGTTTCTGTCTTGGCTGTGTAAAGCTAACCTATTTAACACTCGACTTTTTTATTTACAAACTAATTCAGCGAACACATTGGAGTTAATAACCCTCAACAAGCCCATTCACTGCATCAAGTTTTTACAGAAATTACGGAATTGGGGCAACAAATTAGGGAGTGGACCCTCCATTCAGCATAACACCCAGAATTAATAATTATTATTTCACACTCAAAATATTTTATTGAGTGTATTAAACGGTTTTGTTACTGTCTTGGCTGTTCAGTTCTTCCGTGGAACTAACCAATTTCGTACTTGACTTTTTATTAATTTACGAATTTAGGGACACCCCTAAGGGGGCATGGGAGCGGAGCCCCCATCGAGCCGTAGGCGAGTCTAATAAACTATACAGCCCTATGTGTAACTGACTGACTGACTGACTCACTTATATGGGATACGAATTTCTGACGTAACTATTTAAGCTAGAGACTTGAAATTTGGCATACGTCTAGCCTGAACGGTCAATGCTAAGTGTAAAATCTTAAACTTGCAAATTTTTAGTTTTAACCTACTAAAAAAAAATTCAAAATGGCGGATTTCCGAAATTGTAATTTTACTTTTTTGGCTCTAGCGGCCAAACGCTTCGTCTTATCTAAAATCTGAGAACAATACTACGATAGGGAATTTAATTTTCTACAATTTCGGTCCTTTGACTTTTTATCGTATCTCACACCGTTAAGTCTCCAGAGCGTTTTTAATGAAATGCCGTTTTCGGTTTTCGGGCTCTAGTGACTAAACCGATGGTCGTAAAAATTTTTTAAAGGTTCATTTCGATAGATCTTTTTAATATATACAATTTCTTGCCTAGTATATTTTGCCGTATCTCTACTCGTTTACTCACAAAATTCATTTTTCACTTTTTCTGGATTTTGTTAACGTAAGTAGTGGGAAAATACCGGTTCTGATCCACTAGAGAATTCGTAATTTTAGTTTTTCAGCTCTAGTGGCCTAACGGTTAGTCTTATCTGAAATATGAGAGCATATAACGATAGGGAATTGGATGATCTACAATTTTGGTCCTTTGACTTTTTGTCGTACATCGCACCGTTAACCCTCCAAACTAATTTTTGTGAAATTCATATTTAGATTTAGGGACCTAGCGACTAAATGGTTTGTCCTACAAAAATGTTTAAATGACAACTTTTATAGGTCTTTTTAATATCTACAATTTTGATTCTAACATACTTTGCCGTATCTCTTTCCGTTTACTCTCAAAATAATTTTTCACTTTTTCCCAGTTTTGTGATAAATAAGCAGTGGCTTTTGGCCAACTAGAGAAATCGTAATTTTAGTATATTTCAACTCTAGCGGCTAAACGGTTAGGCTTTTCATAGATTTGAGACTACTACGGTACTGAATTGGATGAACTACGATTTTGGTCCTGTGACTTTTGTCGTACATCGCACCAATTGCGTAAATCTCCAGACTAATTTTTGTGCAATAGCGTTTTCAGTTTTTCCACTCTACTGACAAAACGATTGCTCCTATCGAAAAATGTTGCTGAATATGACTGAAATATTTTATTAATGGCAAACAGTTTTCAGAACATTTTGCCGTATCTCTACACATTAGCTCTCAAAACAGATTTATTGCAGGGCCAGAATAGTTACCGAAAACTTGAAATTGGGGACCTTACCTTCTTTTAAGAGACAATTAAAAATATGAATTCAGCTATTGTCGGGGCTGGTGTTACTAATTTACATACTTTTAGTAAGTTCCTCCTCGGATTGTAGGGAATCTTTTTAAAACTTTGGAGTCTATTGTGATTTCTATCTCGTTTATCAGATTTTATATTATTTCATTTTAATGTTATTTTATTGTTTTCACTAATTTATTGCAACAATTGTTGACGAATTTAAAAGCTTTAAATATTATTGATTGTGAGAAGTGTGCATTAGCCTTTTGTTACTGTCTTGTTTGTGCACTTCTTTGGTAAAGCTAACGTGTTTAACACTCGACTTTTTCATTTACAAACTAATTCAGCGAACACATTGGAGTTAATAACCCTCAACAAGCCCGTTCACTGCATCAAGTTTTTACAGAAATTACGGAATTGGGGCAACAAATTAGGGAGTGGACCCTCAATTCAGCATAACACCCAAAATAAATAAATATTATATCACACTCAAAATATTTTAACTACGAAGAGTTATTAAAACCGATTCATAGGAGATTTTCAAAGCATTTTAACTATCGATTGTGAATTGTGTGTATTAAACGGTTTTGTTACTGTCTTGGCTGTTCAGTTCCTCCTGTGGAACTAACCAATTTCATACTTGACTTTTTATTAATTTACGAATTTAGGGACACCTCTAAGAGGGCATGGGCGCGGAGCCCCCATCGAGCCGTAGGCGAGTGTTCGAGTATACAATTATTATACATCCCATTCCAATCATATTCCCGCCAATGGACAAATTTTACATTTTCGGCTTATTAGTCGTTTTAAACCAAAACTCCAGTTTAAAGCACAGTTAACGACCTTTATTTAATTAAACTAAGTTTAAGTTAAGCGTGTTTGGGTAAACAGGCTAAAAGTCACATTATGATAGATTTGAGTCAATTTTTGAATGTCTTCTTCCTTTACGAAAGCGAGTATATTGACACCATAGGCCCTACCGTAATCGGTTGAGTGAGAACTAATCTTTAAATAACCGTTATTAGATACAAGACAAAAATTAACAAAAATTTCAAGCAAACAAAACAAATAAAAAGTACTAAAAATACTATTTGGACGCAATTTTGTAATTATTTAAAGATAAATTGATACCATGTAAACAATAATATGAAAGTTTATTAAATTATTTGAAGCAAATTTTATGCTATTTTAAGTGACGCGTTTTATCGTATTCTCTTTGTGTGAAATTATAATGGTAATAAACCATCCCTTTCAACACTTTTTCTTTTTTCCACTAGATATTCCACATGAAATGTTTTCGGGGGTGTCTCGCTTACGAGCGGGGACCTAGATTGGCTTCATGGCCTCAGGTTATGTCCAGTGCTGTAATGGCGATCAGGCCGCAGTCCTACGGCAACCAATCAAACACTTTGCTCAATCGAACCAACCGGTCTAATGTAACTTTAGGGATTTACTCATTTAAATGCATGAATAAGATAATCACATTTGTTCTTTTTAACAAATACCCTTTAATTTTTTTAAAATTGATTAAAACTTTATTGTAGCGTATATGTAGATTCAATTACCTCTTGCATAGACACAATGAAAGATACAATTACTTACAAATTTACTATTTAATGAAATTAAATATTTTGACATTTCAATGCAAATTGATTTTTTAAGCGCTGTAGCTAATAATTGTGTCTGGAGTTCAATAACGTGTACTAAGATACCAAAACAACATAAGAGGATACATTGTAATAAAAAGGTACTAAAGGGGAATGTTACTTAACATTAACTTTTTACATTCCTATATTTGTGTAATGTATGAAATATTCAAATTGAACAAATTAAACTAGAAAGTGTGGTTAGGTTTAATCAGTTTGTTGCTTCAACATTATCCCCCACTCCCTGCTCGTTAGCCTGATGACCTCTAATGGCCAAGTTACCGTTTAATGAAATCTTCCCAACCTCTAATTCTCTTTTTCTTGCTCAAACAAGGAAACATATCGCTCCATTGTATAATTTCAAGATATGAAACAATTGTGGAATCAACTAAATATTTAGTACCTTGGGGGCTAAACATTTGTTCGGTTAACTTAAATATTTTTTTTTTCAGTTAATAATCTTAAACACGTGAGGTTAACCAGGACTTCCGAGAAGGAAAATTCCAGTTTCTCTTCAATATGAGCTCATTCTGTCCTCTCACTTGTAACTCAATGAGATTGTTTGCTTCGCTCGCTAGCCTAAAAAAATACAGTTTATTTAAAGACATCACAGCTTCATATTTTTCTCAGTGTATAAAAAACACATATTTATACAGGAGCACGTGGTTAGTACTTTGACAGTTTAAATCGTTTTTGTGAGTATATTTTGTTTTAATTTTTTACTATACAAGAATAATTTTTAATATTTCGAATTTCAGTTCAGGTTACTCTATAACGAAATAAGATTTTTCAGATAATTGAAAACAGTATACATATTAATGTATTATTTATCCCAGAAATAAATTATTTGGAAAGTCAGGATAAAATCGTTAAAGCACTTTTTGACTGCATTGTGCATACAAACTTGCTCTACTCGTATGAGCGTATAGCATAAACGAAGAAATTGTTTTGATGTGTTCCTGAATATAAAGAGGCCAGTAAATTAAGTTTTCTCTCTTGGACATCAGACACCAGCCACTCAAACATACTATCTTCAATGCCATTGAGTCTAGTTACGCAGCAAGGATTTCTTTAAATATTTCTGTTCCGTTTGAATGTATCTGTTTCTAAAATAATGCACGACTGATTTTTATACTGTGATTTACCAAAAGATGTTGTGAAAACATTTATAAAATAAATAAACTCTGTTCCTCGAAGGACATAAAAATTTACCTGTTATTTACTATCAGTAAAATAATCGAAGCAGGTACGCCGGTAATGGTTGTCAAAACGGTGGACTCGATGGCGTGGAAGTGATGCAGAGAGGCAGAACAGCTAAGTGGTAGCGGTGTAAAAGACGGCCACTGTCTCAAAACGGTTCGTGCTCGATGAACTTATTTCATTCTATTTCAGTGAAATTATTTTATAGATACAAGAGTGAAATTCAACTTTCATGTCATGGCTTCTAACAGTTTATTTTTATAAATTTATTATATTACAAAAACCTAATGAAAATCTTATACCTTTTAATATCTTAATTTTATATCTTTATACTATCACTAGGGTAAAAAGTTGTATGTTTGGCTGTCTGTGACTCAAAACTATATAAACATATTTGAATCTCTCACTGACTATGCAGTTTTGCTCTAGTAGCCTTGCAAGTTTCCAATGAGATGAGACCAATGAATCATAAATTATAATTATTATTATTTACATAGGATTTGTACATTGAAAAAATCTTAAAATAAATGGATATGCAACGTAATGAAGCATACTGTGTCGTGGGGTACATCAGTGAAGCACTGAAAGCTTCACTGAATGCTTTTCAGTGCACTGAAACTTAGCACTGAAAGCATTGGAGCATGGAAGATGAGAAAGGAGAGTGAAAATTGTAGGATTAATATAATAATTCTAATTTAAATCATCTTCTACCAAACTATCCATGACGAAGCATTCTGTTAGTAAAATTATGATATCTAGGTAAATAGTATAGATTCATTATATTGTTGTAGTTTATTCGTTCGAAGCGCCACTAATAATGATACCATTGTTCGTCATGATGCGCTATTATATTGTAACATAGAATATTTTAACTTTAAATCAATGAACATATATCATTAAATTAAAATAATTTACTTTATAAAATAATTAACAATTTTGTTCTTGAGATTACAATTGCTCATAGGAAATTTGCAGTTTTCTGCCTCTCTTTTTCAGTGATATTGGTTACAATATCTAAACGAAATGATTTTAGGATTTAAAACATATGGCCAAATATCGCAAATACATTGAAAGATAAATAGAACTTTATAATAACAGTAAATATTTTTTCACATTACTGTGGAAATCCAAGAGGAATGATTTCTCATTGTAACTTTTATGAAATATTCATCCTTACTTCTCGAGAGGTTTTACATTTCCCATGTCACAAAGGACCACGAATCCCTCAACATGTTTGTTTTTCTTCCTTCCATTCAAAAAGTATTGTGTTTAGGAAACTCAAACTTCCTTATGTATTTTGAAAAAAAAAACTTTACCAATAACAATTAATACAGATAACTCAGTATTCATTATCAATAACTATTATTAAAAAGCTATAAATTGGTGCTAAAAAGTCTGTAATCAGCTTTATATTTTGTTTTTTTTTTTAACTTGAAAAAATCCCATTGTGTTTTAAGGTTCTTACTGACTGTGTAACTCCTATACATCCCAAAGGGAATAGGTTTAAAATCTTAAATCGAAGGATAGCTTTACATATACATTTCATTAAAGGTCTTAGTAAAGTAAAATGCTGGAAAACTCTATCTCAAACGTAGAACAAGGCACTAAATGGAAACCATAATAGACTGTTTTGAAGTAGGAATTGCCAATTGTTTAAAAGTTGTTTGATTGTTGATTGTTTGTACCCAACATACACTATTCCACAATTGAACATAAATTATTCAAAACGAAAATTATCAATGCTATTCAAAATATTTGTTTGTATATATATATATTATACGTTTGTATTAAAGAAAATAAGTAATAAAACTAATAATAAGTAATAATTTCTGTGAAGCAACGTGTTGTTTTCTGCATACCACCTAAAACATATAAAATAGGTAAAAAATATCTAAAAGTTCTTTAAAAAAAAGTACCTAAGCATATAAAACACGCAATATCAGAGCCGTTGGGCATCGCTTTACATTACAAGGAGGACCGTGAACAGCAGCAATATGCTATATTGCAATGTCCGTACTGACCTTACACACTTGGAGTCTTAATGCATTTCATTTGGTAATTAGTATTTTGTGTTTTTCAAATTTTTTATCATCTCAATTTTTAGTAAATAGATAAACTATCTTTAGGTATTGAGTTATTTTAACAGCTTTCAATGTATTGCTCTTTCGATATTGTTGCAAATTACTTTAACATTAATAATAATGATAAAATCAACAAAGTGTCAAAACCGTTCTCAACTGCATATTTACTAAAGCCTTCTACTGCAAATAGATGATTAAAAAATATATTTTAATATGTTATTAGGGCTTAAATATTTAAGATTGTCTACCCTATCATATAATAATAATACAAGAAATGACAGTGCCGATGTATTTTCCATGATCTCGAAATCTACCGGGTAGATTTAGCTTAAACTTTGCATTTGAGAGTGTTTGGGTCCAAACAAGAACATCTTCAACCCTAGGAAAAGTCGGGTTTATCTAAGTTTAAAATTTTAATTTTCGGCATTGGTCTTATGGGTTAGAGGGAGAGACTTAATTTGAAGCATTCTATGGTGCGTTGTTTAAGATGAGTATGACTGAAGGGTTGAGTCATACTCACCTATGTATGACGATATGACGTAACGATATGATGTGAATTACCTCTAAGTAACGATATGATGGTAACATATCGTTACCATCAGGACAACAAAAGATCAACAAAAAGTAAAATAGGCTATAAATGCTACTTTTAATCATTGGTTTTAAAACAGTTGTCACTTGTAAAAAGGTGTAGTTCGTGTAAATTCAAATCCTGATTACCATGATAATAACCAAATAACCAAATAGCATGAAAACAATTGGTAGTAAGATAATGTTTTATATTTAATCTTAACAAATTGACTTCTTAATTTTTTTACAGCTATGCACAAACATAATACACCTCTATGTCTACTGTACAGTCGTACGTTAAATGTAAATCTTCTAGAAGACCTTTTTATTCGTTTTAAATTCTCTTTATCAACCATTTTCCATTTAAGATAACATTTTGAATAATGGACGTCACTGCATTTATTATTCTCTCTTTTAGAGTTTTTAAATTCGGAAATGTGGAAGAATACAAGAAACTCTCGTACAAACCCCTAAATAAAGCAATTCAGAGGGATGTTCATCCTTTATATCGCCCGAGTCATAAACGAGGTGGCAATTTAATCAGGCAATCCTGATTTGTTTTGTAGTGCATTATAAGTTAACTGTATTGTGGCCAAACAGCTAAGCTTACAAATTAACAAATTAATAAGTTAAAATCAAATTAATAACTAACAAATTAATAAGTGAAAATCTAGAGAAAATTCCTTTGAAAACAAGATAGGTAAGATGCATGTGGCTATAATGGTTTCCATACAGCAAATCTATGAAATCAGGACAAGACTTTGTGAACGCCCGGTAAATATATATATTTTTTAATTTTACCATGTATGTACAATGTATGTATCATGTACCAAACGTTACAATGATACGTACTACGTTATCATTGTAAAAAAAATATCTTACGATCCAACACAGGAATGAAACTATTGTATAAAACTGTAAACAATTGAAATAATTGAATTAAACAGTCTATGAAACAATTGTATTGTGACGGCACAAAATCCCTAGACCCATAAATAATACTCTCAGTTTGCACCACCCTAATCATAACAATATTACCGTCACTAAATATCATAATTTAGGGCATGGTGCTTTATTTGTAGTCTAGCCCATCTTGGCAAGACAGTAAGACAGTAGCCTCTTGGATAATCCCACCGATCCCGGCTCAGGCGGCGTATGGTTATGGAATGTGCTGACGTGGTGTCTGTCATCACCAAGCGGTGCGTTGAGTTGTCGACAATGTCCACTTTTAGTTTCATTAATGTCCGTAATGATCGAAAGAGCGCTCCACTAATCAAGGCACCAGCGTGAAGCAGCAGTTCTCTGATTGGTTGACACTGCTTCAGCGTGCTGACGAACAATCGTCAGCTCGCCCCAGTCGGTTCCGAGTCGTTGAGTTAAACGCCTGCGTCTGTCGTCGCACAATGGCCGCCGCGACAATGGCGGTGGCCCGAGTTTCGGGTGTTTGTCCTCTGTCCCGTATGTATCGATAATTTGCTAGTGAGTGGTGTTGTTTAATTTTGTATTTAATCAGTTAATAATCGTAAAGTTTTGTAATATTACATTTTAGGCCAACCTGATAAATAAATTAGTTTTGTATTTGTTAAAATGTTGAGTGTCATTTCATTCCCAAGAAGACGTGCGGGGTTATAGTATTATGAACGCCTTTAAGCCATGATCCAAATGTAAGTTAGAATGCGAGCAAATCGAGTGTTCTGTATATCTCACTAGTGACTAAAGACTGAACAGAACCAGCCACCACTCTGTAAATGACCTTTTGGTTTCAAAGACTAAAAAGGTTTTTTATTACGTGTATGATAAAAAAATTACATAATAATAAGGTGTTCATATTGAAAATATAGAAGTTGGCTGATATATTGGAAAATTGCCGACTTAAAAAAATCACTAAAAGTTACAGAACCAAAAGTCCACTGGACTTGCCATTTAACTTTTTGTTGTATAACTTACTGTTTTACCATATTACCTTTAATAATATTAATTTTGAGTTAATTACTTAGCATTAGTACTTCATTAACTAATAGTTATTGTTATTTAATTTTTAAATAATGATTATTTTATTATTTACATTATTTTTATTAAATCGCCGTAGCATAGTGAAGAGATAGCAATACCAAATAGAACAAAATGTCGAAGATGTAAAAACTTTTAAGTTGAATATGAATATCGTATTTCAATTGTATAGCTATAACAGAAAATGTCAAGTACTTGTCTTAAAAAGGAGTGATAATCATCGTGTGCACACAGCATCTTTGACTATGTACCCTAACGTGAATAGACTTCTCATAGCAGAGGAGTGTTTGATACCTGTTTACGGGGGTGCCACCTTCTGCGACGTCCATGAAATACAAGTGACATATAACATGTAAATCAATATTACCACTCTTCTTAACCAAAGACGGCATATTTATAGCTGAAGGTTATGTTTATGTTGTGGTAAAAGGTTTTTTTAGCACTGGAAATCTATCCGAATAGATAGCAAACATAGAATAGACAACGCCTCTGACAAAGCGTACACGAACCCTTCAAATTTCTCTATAAACAAAAAGACATTGGATGAGAAGTCTATGCACCTTAGTGTATATAATCAATGGCAGTATTTTATAATTGACAATTATTTTAGAAAAAAATTAAATAAGCATTTCAATTTTTAGAAAATTTGTCTTAATTACTTGAGCATCTCTTTATAATGAAACATTTTTCATGATCACGTATTTTAAATCTTCACTGCCAGTTGATAGTGCCCATAGATACCAGTACTGTATAATATTCATATTCAATACAGACAATCGTCAACATCCTTCATCAGGGCGTGACGTGACCGAAATGTTGATCCCTCGGTCACTGTAACACTTAATATTGGAATATGTTTAAATCGTAGATTGTAAATATGAATTTTAACAATCAATTAGATTAGTTTTAAGGTTATTTTTTAGACGATAGAATGAAAATAAACTCAACAAATATTTATTAATGTACTTTAATAGCATTTGTATTAAATTGATCAACTAAACGATTGAACAAATTGAACAATTATTTTAATTAAAAGTGTGCTAGTTGCAACATAATATACACTAAATGAAAGAGGAACTATTCTTGCATAGTTAACTAGCCTATTTTCTAAATAAAATATGCTTTGAAGGTTAGAATTCCATTAGTGCTATAAAAGTGCTAGTTTTAAAGTGTATAATTGAAAGCTCGAGCCTTAAAATCAATTTTATCTTCTTTGTTCGTTCAAATTTAAATTATACTGGATGAGATCATTCGAAATAGGACATCCCTGATATTTCCTATTAAAATATTAATAACATTTCTATTTTACATTGCATAGTTATCTACTCTACCTTAAATCAGGATGGAAAATAATGTTTTTATTTTTTTAGTCAATCGGTAAATATTTTCGTATTTACGATAAATGCATTGCTACTGACGTGTTCAATTGGTTATTTATTACTTGAAAGGTATTGCTATTGATTATGATTATGACTAGGCTTTATCAGTAAAATTGTCAATTCGTTATTCTTCACTTAGAGATATTCAAGGAGAAGAAGAATCAACATTCACGTAATGAAAACCGTCCGAATAAATCAAATGTAAACGAAATATTTTATAAGTAATTTTAAATTATTGTTCAAGCTTTTAGTTATCTATATGATTAACAATAGGAAACACAGAGAGTAACAAACATAATTATGAAAATTAATTCTTATATCAAAGTATAGTTTGACAATTATCTCGCTTCACATTTTGTATATTTATCAATTGATAAAATATCAAGAATAATATTTTAACACTTGAACGAGGAAAATATTTTGCTTGGATACAAGAATATACATATGCACAACAATATTTTCCAGAAATTCAAAATGTTTTTACAATACGATGTGGCTATAATTTGTTTTTACCCCTTTAAAAATACAAAAAATTCACGATGAATAAATTTATTAATATTTATAAAATTAATTTGTAATTATGTCAAAATTTTTAAACATTCAATGTAAGAAAAATATGAACCTATAACACCAATATACTGAATGTTTCCTTAAATATAATACAAATAAAGCAAAAATTCAGTTTTTAAATACGTCCATAACGGTATATAAATTCCTTATTGTTAAAAAGAGTAGCCCTTAACATTTTTACGGTACGTTCCATAATTCACATTTAACAACCTCATTATGTTTTCATGGGTGGTTTCACATTTTATAGCGGCGGCTTAGCAGACTGTTATCAAGGGGTGGGGGGTCTGCTCTCGCTTGCTTTACAACGTTTTCTAACCTAATCAGTTACAACTTGACTAATCCATGGTGGTCTCGTTTATTAACATAAAACTTCCTAAAGCTTCTTTTCAAACAAATTTCTTTAATATAATATCTTAATTTTTATCTCTTTCAAAGGAGTTATAATCTATACATTCCATTTTAGTATATTTCATAGCTATCAGTAAAATATTATTTGTATATTTTTTTAGTTTTTAGTTGGCAAGTTTTAGTTCTGTTTTTGTTAAATTTTTCCACCTGCTTTAGTTTTTGTGGGACCATATTAATGATATTTTTCCGAGTCCTTAAAACTTTCAAAAGTCAATAAATATAAAATAAAGCAATAGGGCGTAGGTAATTTATATTTCAGCTTATTGCATTGTGAACTATTTGAACCAAAACTCATATGTTTCATATAGATAAACACCAATTTTTAAAATTACAAAGGGTTTTGGAAAATATTTCTCATGGTTGTTAACAACTTTTAAAAAGCTAGATAATATACGAAGGATATTGAATTACAGAACGTAATTGGACAAAATTTAGTACAACAAATTACCATAAAAAAACTGGAAAACAAAGATTTTCGTTTTTCCCATTCTATAGAATTTACTCATCCAAAGAAATTTTATGGCATAGTGTCTTAAGGAGTTGAATTAAACTAGCATAAATGTCTTGAAATTAAACGTTCTTCCATAAACAAAATAAAATATTTAAACTTTAGTTAACGCCGTATTGTCTTAATCTAAATCCTAATCAACAATAACATAAGATAATACTACAGTAGGATTCATGAAAATAGTCCGATTAGAGTCGGAAATTTATTCTGAAACACATTTTTATACAGTATTCCACATGGTAAACATATCCACAAATGACAACATTGCAGGGCGAGAGGGGGTAAGAGCGGACACAGCTATTAAAATTTCCATCGGACTATTTTCGTGCATCTTACTATAAGAAAATAGATGTAAAGATTTTAAGGCTAGGCTTAAGGCTAGATAGAAATGTTGACTCTTAATATGGCCGTTGTGGACTTAACATACTGTGGACTTGGTAAAACGTGGTCAACAATGCAACTTATGTATTTGAGT
This sequence comes from Neoaliturus tenellus, assembly GCA_030545055.2. Lineage (NCBI taxonomy): Eukaryota > Metazoa > Arthropoda > Insecta > Hemiptera > Cicadellidae > Neoaliturus > Neoaliturus tenellus. The sequence continues at coordinate 160,249,227 of CM061532.1, forward strand.
TATTTGTTTATTTTATACATTTCAAATGGTAGCGTAGAGAATAACGAAAATAGTTATTTCAGCTAAAGTAGTGAAAATTAAAAAGTTTCATAGTTTTTCTCATAATTAATTTACCATTGCTCAATAAATCTAAATTAAAAATTAAGGTTCTAAATTTAATGTAAACTATTGGTTGAGCTGACCTACAAATCTAAATAAAAGTGTAAGAACAGAACACAAAGTCTTGCAGTTGATGTCAGACACAGTCCTACCTAAGTCCAAGGAGAAAAAGCTGAACAAGCTTTGTTCATTATATGGCTTTCAAGTTTATAATGCACTTTGATTATTTTATACTACATAATTTCCATTTTTTACCTTCATTACATAGATGCCAATACAAAGATTATCAAATACTGTTCTATGAATATAAAAATATTTTTAGTGATATTTTACCAAAACTAATTTGTTTCATTAAGTGGTTGCTTATACAATATGCCACTGAACTAAAACCAACCCAATTATCCAAAATCTCCTTAACACTGGAAGCCTTCGTTTTTTTTTTTTTTTTTCATCTACTGTAATTGTAATATTGACCTTACCAGCTACAGGTTGTGGCGATGCAGATTTCCAAGTATGTAACGTAGGCTGGACGCGGTTGCCGGGCTCTCACCTCACCACCCGCCAGGTATGTAGCCATGACAGCTTTGGGATTTAACTTATTTCTCTAACTGCACGAGACTGGTTTCAACTAATAGCAATAATATTAATTTACTAGCTTTTACTTTTTGACAAATTTGATTTGGAATGAATTTAAAAATACAAGTAAAAAGGTTTTGTAGGTTACATTACTGTTGTACCATTTCTCTATATATTAATAGGCAAGCATGTTTCGTTTCCTCCTTTTTTCTCAGCTCGTGTGCATCGTAGGAGAAATCCGCGCATACCGTTAGAAAGGTATCATTCTGTAGATGAGCAGAATCACATTATAATTTCCATCGGCCTCCAGGGCTACGCGTTATGGGCTTTTAATTAAAGTTTCAATGTTAATCTTATGGAAGAAGGATAATTGATTAAATCATTATAGACAGCTGTTATGATAACAAATGCTATAGCAATCCAGGAAGAACAGATGTTCCAGTTATAAAACATTTTTAATCTAATTGACTCAAGATGAATTGAGTTTTTGGTCGAATTTCGACCAGTGGGCGATACCTAGTATAAATAAATAGATCTTAGCCACGCTTTACAGAATTGGGCTTACAATATATTTCTGTTGTGTGTAAAGGTTGTTGTAAAATCAAGTTTTACACGTTCTACGACAGATAAGTACTTTTCAGATATATTTCTAACTTGTAGGGCACTGAAATGGTGTTTTCGTCAATATATGAATATTGGTTAGGCCCCAATATGTAAATAAATAATTAAACTTAAAATAGCTATTATTAGAAATTTTGAAATCAACTACCAATTTTTAAAGGTGTAAAAAGAGGTGTAAAAAGGTGTAAGCTTACATTTACCGTCAAACTTACTCTCCAATGAACTTTAGGCCTACAATACTATGTGACTTACAGAGACTTTAAATTTTAAATTTTGTAGTGTCCACATAACATATTTGTTTGGGAAATGGAGGCAAAGATACATTTTTAAACTTAAGAAATGTTACATGTACGTTACCTTTGTATGTCGTCATCGTGCGTGTGCGTCCTTTCATTTCTGTGTGGGAACCGGTTTTAGCTTTCATAAAAATAAGTTAAAAAGCAATTTCTTTGATTTACCATGTAAGAGTTTTGGGTATGATAATTTGGTCTATTGCTCCTCCATTACACTGACGATAACGGGATTTCGATACTGTTAGAGGCATTTGCTCCGACTATAAAGCGTTTCCAAGCAATAAAACGCCACTTAACGATACGTTTTCTCCTGTATCCAAAATCAAAGCCATTAATTTTACAAACATTATATAAAAAATGTTTATTGAACTGTTTTCTGTCTCAACGTGTTTTTGTACGGCGCAGATAATATAAAACACATTTGAAGAAACTTACAACAAAACAAACGAAAAGTAGCAATAACTAACATCCAAATGTTAGTTAAAGGTTAAATATTACCTCATTGTTTTTTTTTATATATATAAAGTACATAAACTTTGATAATGTTTTTTTCAATTCCTTTGGCAGATTAAAACTAATACTTTAATTTAAATAATGTATTTTATTAAGTAAAATTTCTTGTCGCGTAAAAATTATATGGCAGTTTTAAATACTGCAACTAAATAGTACTTAATAAATAACCGTCGCGGAAAATATACACAAAATATTGTTAATAGTTTTACTTTAGTGGAATTTAAATAAGCCGATTATAAAAAACCACAGTTCATTAAAAGGTCTGGCGGTCAATAACCAATAATGTTGAATCGCTTTAATTAGATTAAAAAGGATTAGTGTTATCAAGTCCTCGACTAATAGAAGTGCTCTAAATATGGTATTTGTTGTTTCATAAAGTTAAAACGTGCTTAGTTAACACATTAAAGTTCTGATTCTACATTGCTTAGAGTCATAACTTTTGTAGTTATTTTTATGTATTACAGAATCCAAAATCTGTATCATCTAAATGTCTGTCTCTCTTTCTCTCGGTCTGTCTTTCTCTCTGCGTGTGCTTTCATTTGACGTAAATTGTCCGCTTTTCCACCAAAACAACTTTACTTGATGTACCCAATTTTTTATGTCGTAAACTAAGTGCGAAGGATCTCAGCAACTTTTGCCTGTGTACCCATTAGAAAGGTTTTTGCTTTATAATCTATTAAAGTTGCGAAGTTGTGTAAAATTCTAATCTTTGCCTTTTTTTACATGAAACGGCGTTGGTAAAAGATATAAAAGATATGTATAAATTGCATTTACATATTGCAGTGTATAGATTGCATTACAAAAATTCTTAGATAGAGACACATTTTTGCCTAACCCCACAACATTTTTAACATTTTTAAGGAATTGTTGGTAGAAAAAATAGATCGAGTGCAGTGAACTGATTTATTTTGTATGTACCGTCATATTAAAGTTATTGACGCTTAATATTACAGAACGAGTTTGGCTCAACTCTAGTAATATTCCTAAATTATCATAGCAAACTAATTTTAGTTCTCAATTTGTATTTAATTCCATTTTGTTGACCAAAAGGAGGTGCCAAGTCATAAAACAAAATAGTTCAAAACTTTTAACATTAGTAAACTACTGAGCAATATACCAGACTGTGTGGCCGGATATACTAAACTGTGTGGCCGGATGAAAAATTACTTTGACATAAAATTCCAATTTTGAATCAAGATGTTCTTTTAAATAGACTGACCTTATTCTGCATGTTACTTTGACTTGTTTTGTAATTGAAAGAAAATCTAATAAATAAATCAATATACAAGATATAAAATAAAACTAAATAAATAGGACTTACTTCTAATCTAAAAGTGAAAATAAATAAATTTGTAAAAAATAACAGAAAAAAACAAGAAAAAAACCAACGTTTGAAAAAAGATATGCCTTCCAGCAGTTACGCATAATATACAAGTATAGATTTGTCCTCAATTAAATAGAAAACTTTACGTATTTAGATCAGTACTTTCAATGAAATATCAACTAAATCTATCATATTAAAATCCTGAATGAAATTATGTAAGTATTTATTCTTATATAATTCTACACAGTACACAGTACACACTACCAATACGAAGAAAGGGTAAATAGCAATTAAAAATAATAATTGATTAACTTTGAATCATAAAAATTACGATCACAGTATTAAGGTAGTAAATGTTCTATATTTTTAACTTATTTGTTTTTGAATATGCATTTCAAACACAGCTCCACTAAATGGAAATCTTATATAATAAAAGAGTGCATTTAAGGGTCTACAGAGAGAACTATTGAACGGATCGAGGCTGTTTTGGTGTCAATGGATTTCTTATGACTCCTAGATGATAGGAAAAATATGGTATCCCTCGAAAAATGCCTTATAAAGCCGCAAATTGAAAACTAGACCTTATTTAGACCAATCTAAGACGTGATTTTGTCGATTTGTTTACTGCTCCAGGTGATCCATATCTTACAATGAAATTTTGAAAGCACTGCTGCTTTACAAAGTATTTTTGTAAACAAAACAGACAACTTATCAATTCAATGATAATTGACAGATACAAATGAAATCAAGGACACGTAATGTTGCAGTGTTTTTTAAAGCAGTAAAATAAATATTTAACAGCTGATGCTTTAGTAAAATTTTGATTGCTATACTATAAAGAGAGTTTATTTAATATAGGTGGTTTTATGTATTTAAACTTACAAGTTTAATACATACGTTATAAAATACATACGTTTTTATAACTATAAACTAATGAGTTTTGGGTTTTAAAATATATAAACATAATCTTTTTATTGTAAAATCCTCCCCACAGTATTTTAATCCATTAATTTTTGTCATAACTAAGTCATATAACATCCTTATATTGTTATTTTTTATCGTGTAGGCTTATGATTCTACATGTTTAACAGTTGGTTTATTGTTCCCACTGATATAAACAATGGAGTACAAAAATTGAAAATGCGGAACTATGAACTGGAAGAAATAAGTCTTGAGATTTAAAAGAACAAATACCAAGAATGAAAAAAGGAGATGAAAAAAGTGGAAAGAAAAGAGAGAGAATAAACATTTTGAATAGTGTTTCAGTGAAGGTAGAAAACCTACCATACGATTGACTTAGAGGACAATGCAGTAACACTTAGTACACCCAGGAATGTAATTGCGTAAAAATTTCAAGTCGGAACTTGAAAGCAAGGTTCAATTAGATGCATAAACACTGTGGAAGAGCACACAGAATGGTGCTTAGCGATAGTGGTGATGCCAAAACCTAATGGGGACGTTAGACTCTACGTGGATCTAACAAAATTAAACAAAAACGTAAGGTGGCAAAAATGCCAGAGGTTGAAGACACACTTAATCAGACTGGTAAATTTCGAGTGTATAACCAATAAGATACAAATTCCGAATTCTAGCATATTATATGAACTCTTGAGTCAGCGAAATTATAACAATAAGTTAATTGGCCATACAACTGGAATGTAATAAATGGAAATACGGTTTAAAAACCTCTAATCATTTTTTTTTTTTTTTTTTTTGTAAAGTCTCATAGACCTACTATATTGTAAAACCATATGATAGTAAGAATTATAAACTATTTAAACTTATAAACTATTAATGATATACTAGAGATCGCCTCCTGGTCGAAATTAGACCAAAATTTTAATTGATCTGGATCCAAGAAGTTTAAAAACATTTTATAACTGAAACATCTGTTCTTCATGTTTTAGCAGTTGTTTTTACAACAGCTGTCTAATGATACAATCAATTCTCCTTCCTCAAAAAGATTAACATCGAAACTTTGAAAGCCTGTGGGGCGTAGCCCTGGAGTCCAACGTGAATTAGAATAGAATTCTGCTCATATACATGACTATACCTTTTTAACGGTATGCGCGGATTTATCCTGCAATGCACATGAGCTGAGAAAAAAGGAGGAAAAGAAACATGCTTGCCTATTATAGAAGACTAGGAAATCACCCACTGGTCGAAATTTGACCAAATATTTAGTTGATCTTGAGCTAATTAGTAAAGAAAATTATAGATAAAACATACTGTTCTTCCTGATTTGCTATAATTTGTTATTACAATAGCTGTTTCATGATTAATCAATTATCCTACTCCCATAAGATTAACATTGAATCTTTCAAAGCCTGTAGTTTGTAGCCTCGGGGGTCGATGTGAATTAAAATACTATTCTGCTCATCTAGAAGACACTATACCTTTCAAACGGTAGTCGCGGGTTTCTTTTACGTTGCTCACAACCTGAGAAAAAAGGATGAAAATAAACATGCTTGCCTATTAATACTGTATACTGTATAGAAGATTACTGTTCACACTGATAAATAAATGGGAAAATTTTAGTTTTAATACTGTGTTATGTCTGTGTACCTATTAATAAACGCTGTGACCATTTTCAAACGAGAACATCAAATTCATGAATAATCATTTTGAAAATTACCCGTCATTTTTGACGGGTTGTTTGCTAGTGAAAATATAATGATGTATTCAATTGTGACTAAGTTACGATTTCTAAAGATATTTACTGTTCCAAACATAAATGTAAAAAAATGTAAGTAACAAATACATTTTTTAAATTCTAAACTTAATTAAACCAAAATTGAAATTAGGTAATTGAAAATTTAGATTAGTCTGTGTATTGTGATCAATTTATTATCGGCTGAAGTAGAAAATTATGAACCAGCCAGGTCGGCCACCTACACACAGTCTTAGGAGGTACGAGAGTAAGTATATTCACGTCATCAAGTGGATAAATGCACCCGTATCACTTGGCGGCGGCGAGATGTGTGGGAGGGAACTTCACCAGAAGGCAATTGCGTCGTTACGGCCCGAAAGCTACTTTGCCCCTCTCCATCTTCACTCATTCCATCTCATCATAGCTTCCTTATGCTTGGCTGAATTTATTTTGCATTTCCTCAACTATAGGAATTGCCATATTGGGCTTTTATTCCTAGCAGCCTTTTTTATAAACTATATAAATACATTGTATGTTGATGTTAAGACTTTGTAAAAATTCAAATTTTCTATTAGAAAATGTAATCAATATAACTCGTTCATTAAAATTTAAGAACTAGTTTTTCCTCCATAATTGAAGTGGACCTTAATGAGACAATTAATACCACTTACACTTTCAAAATTAGTCGTAGTAGTCAAAGAGATAAGGAGAGGATAAAGGTTCACTTTTTCCAGGCATTTATCATTAAAGTGAAAATAAACGGTATGAAATTATGACCATCCACCTTTGAATTGTGATGTTTGGGTGTAATGTATGAACATAAATTTTTTCGTCCATTATACAAATTATTACTTTAAAATATCTTTAAATGATTTTTAAAACATGATTAATATAGAATCAATTTTTAACATCTTGAAATACTTTTCAAGATCAGAAAGAGTTTCGTTAAATTTACTTGTATGCTGCCTAATCCGTTTCAATCTTAGGAATAAATATTTTTTTTTATAAAGGGTAATTTTTAATGTTTAACTAATTTAATACACGTGAAGACTAATACATGTGATAAGAACTGCGAACAGATTACATCGATAGTATTCCTATGAAGTCTTCCCGTTTCGGGTTTTTTTGTACAATTAACTAAATTGTTTAATAGCCTTTTCTAGATTCCGTTACTTTAAACTTCCATAGAGCTCAATTCGGAGGTTACCTCCACGTTTTCAAAATAATATGTGAAAAACTTAGAAAGTTTAAGTTCCGCCGCATGACCTCCAATAATTTCTTATCACTTTACAGTAACGATATAATGCCCACTTTTACCCTACTACAATAGGTATTGATCTGGGGGTTAACGTTTTCCAGAGTGTGGAGTTGTCTTGTGTTTGCGTTTGATCATTATACAGTGTGGATAACTGTCGCAATACTTGGAAATTTTATTAAAAAAAAACAAAAAAAAAAACAACCCAATATATCCAACATCCTAGGTTAAGGGTAACTAATGTAATAAAATTATTACAGGTTATAAATTATACTGATTTTTTTCACATTGTCAAAACAATTTTTACATTAAAATTAATGTATAATTTGGGGGGTGATGTTGTTCGCGTCCACAGCATTCCATTAAAGTTGCACGTACTCCCCGGGTGGTGTTAAACGAACAGCAATTTTTGGCAGCTGAACTATCGCGCAAGTGATCTCTCAGCTATGCCAGCTGCCAGACCAAATCCAAACGGCCCTTTCCAAGGCCAATTTGGAAATATATTCTCAGTTTTAAATATTTGTCATTTTAACGTAGAGGGTCTGAGCAAATCCAAAAGTGACTGCCTCAGCAAGGTGCAGCTAGAAAATAATGTCGATGTTCTCGCACTACAAGAAACATGTATAGAAGACTTAGAGAACAGTGAGAGGGGCAACATCACAGGATATAGGCTTGTGGATGCAATAGGACACAGGGTCTATGGCGTAGCGACTTACGTTAGGCAAGACATAGACGACGTGTCAGTTTCCCACAAAAGTTGTGTGAACAGCATATTTACTGATGCTGTTAAGGTATCTGAGACTACCATTGTAAATGTCTACAAACCGCCAAACATCCAGTGGTCAGATACAGTTATCCCAACTTTTGAACATCCTGTGGTATATGTAGGTGACTTAAACAGTCATCACACCCAGTGGGGATACGCGTCCGATGATGACAACGGCACTCGTCTTTCAAGCTGGGCTGAAAATAACAACTTTTTCCTGGTATTTAATGCCAAAGATCCACACACTTTCCATTCAGCTCGATGGTGTCGTGGGTACTCTCCAGACTTGTGCTTTTGTTCTTGTGACCGATCAACCACACCCTCACCAACTTGCAGGAGGGTCCTAGGTGCCTTTTCTCATTCTCAGCATAGGCCTGTACTAATATCAATGGGAATCCAAATTCCTCTCGTAAGATCTTTTCCTCGGCCAAGGTGGAACTTTAACAAAGCTGAGTGGGAGGCCTTCTCCACCAGGCTTGACAAAGGCATCAGGTTCATCCCTCCTAAAATAAAAAACTACGATCTGTTCACACAACTTGTTCTGTCTTGCGCTAAAGAGTCTATTCCAAGAGGTTTTAGGAAAGAGTATATACCAGGATGGAGTCAAGAGTGCGAAGACCTTTACAGTGAGTTCACTGATACTGCTGACAGAGATGTAGCGGACCACTCAAACTGCTTTACTCTCTCGACAACACCAGGAGAGAGAAATGGGTGAAAACTGTTGAGAACATGAACTTCACCCAAAGAAGTCGCAAAGCCTGGTCTCTTCTCAGAAAGCTCTCCACTGGTAAAACAAATGATAAAAACAACGTCTCGCAACCTCGCCCTTGTGATATTGCAAAACGCCTCTCCTGTTTGTCTAAGCCCATGCGTACGTCTGCGGACAGGAAGGTGAACTTTAGGCTAAATGAAATAAAGCAAAGTTGGCAAGCACCATTGGAAGTCTCTAGACCTTTCACTATGGATGAGCTAGATGAGGCGATTGATGCGATGCCAATTGGCAAAGCAGCAGGCTTGGATGAAATCTTCCCGGAGTTTATAAAACACTCGGGTAAAAAAGCTAGACAGTGGCTTCTTGCAGTTTTGACACCATAATGGAAACCGGCGACTTGCCTGGTATATTTAGAAAATCCAAAATAATAGCTGTCTTGAAGGTCGGTAAAGATCCAAAACTGCCCGAAAGTTATCGACCCATAGCCCTTCTTAGTGTCTGTTATAAGCTGCTCGAGAGGTTGATATACAACAGAATCTTCCCTGTTCTCGATTCCAGCATCTCCGTCGAACAAGCTGTGTTTAGACCTGGGCGCAACTGTTGCGACCAGGTTCTAGCTCTTACTTCTTTCATCGAGAATAGGTTTGAGCAAAGACTGAAAACCTCCGTTGCTTTCTTAGATCTTACTGCACCTTATGACACAGTCTGGAGAAAAGGCCTCCTTATTAAATTTTACAACCTGATTCCTTGCCCATTTCTGTTGCGTCTCCTCAACTCAATGCTCTCCAACAGGATGATTAAAGTAAATTTGGAACGAAAGGAAAGTACTTTTAGGCAACTAAAGGATGGCCTGCCACAGGGGTCAGTGCTCGCCCCACTGCTGTTTAATGTGTATACAGCCGACATTCCAGACACTCAAAGTTCTCCTCAAAGTTCGTTTACGCAGATGATATAGCTCTGGCTTATCAGCACAAGGAATTCCAACTAGCTAAGGAAACACTAACAAATGACCTCACGACCCTCGGTGAATACTTTAAAGAATGGAAGCTAAATTCAAACCCAACAAAAACCGAGGTTTCTTGCTTCCATTTGAACAATAGATTGGCCCATCAAAAGCTTAAAATTGTATTTGACGGTGTTGAGCTAAAGCACAATGAAACCCCACAGTACCTGGGGGTCACTTTAGATAGGTCCCTGACATTTAAAATCCACCTACTAAAGACAGCAGCCAAGGTAAGAACCAGGACTAACATCGTCCATCACCTCGCTGGCTCCACATGGGGAGCTAACGCACAAGTTCTGCGAACCACTGCTCTGTCCCTAGTTTACTCAACTGCTGAGTACTGTGCTCCCGTGTGGTTAAACAGTGTGCATGTCAGGGATATCGACGTCCAGCTAAAAAGGGCTATGAGAGCCATTAGTGGTACACTCATGGCAACCCCTGTACCCTGGCTCCCGGTGCTGTGTAATATCGCTCCACCTGAAACCAGACGAAGGGATGCACTCATTAGGGAATATACTAAGATCTTATCTGCTCCACACCTACCCATCCATGATTACCTACCCCAGGACACGGGCAGATTGAGATCCCGAAGACCACCACTGCGGACAGCATCCCAGTTGACGGACACAAACTTTTCAATCCATACCGACTGGATTTCCTCCTGGGACTCTTTCCAAGGTCGGAATCACTTTTTGATTGCTGACCCCACCTTAGCAGTAAGTGGTATGGATCTTCCTCGGAAGCAGTGGACTGTTCTCAATCGATTCCGCACTGTAGTGGGAAGATGTAATTAATGGAAATACAAATGGGGAATGACAGAAGACCAGTCATGCGGCTGTGGAGCGGAGTTCCAGACTATGACTCACATAGTCAATGAGTGCCCTTTGAGTGCTTTCACGGAAGGGCTGATGTTCCTTCATTGTGCAAGTGAAGCTGGGCTGCAATGGCTTAGCGCTCTGGATTTAGCTTTATAGAGAGATCATTATTGTATATTTTAGTTTTATTTTAAATGTATTGACGCAGGTGCTTTGCACTGCAGAATATCTTTTAGTTGTTTTATTGTTATTATTTTAAGATGGTAACTGGTTATGACAGCCATACGATGTATATATATATTGAAATTAATAGACATTTAAATTTACTGTACTCTTAAGAACGTTGAGTATTTTATAAATAACTAATAAATGTTGGTAAATGTTTGTATAAGTTCTTACAACACTTATGGAACTTATGTGTCCAACTGTTTTTTGAAAGTACTACGAGGTTCTACAAGGAAAAAAATGTGCCCTTACAGACAATGCTCGTTTTTTAGTATAAGATTATATATGTACTTAATTTTATTCAATTAGCTTTGTAATTAAAAACTGGCATGTGACTGGGTTGTCTTATTTTTATTTGCCACAAATACTGCAAGTCACTTTAAAAGTATACAAATTTATCTAAAAACTTTGTTAATGTAACACATGGTTCCGATTCTATAAAATAAAAATAACTAGATATCGGCCACCGGTCGAAATTCAACCGAAATTTCACTTGATTTGAATACTATTACTTTTAAGGTATTTTATAGCTGAAACATTTGCCTGATCTGTGATGCCAGAATCTAAATGCCAATTTAATCACCATTCGCAAACGCGCTACATCATAAGCTATAAAATGACACCTAAATATTAAAAATCTGTTAAGTAGGTCTAAAGAAAACTAGGATGTAACTGACGAAATTCTCATTGAATTCAGAAGATAATAATAATACAACTAATATTACAATTGCAATTTAAATTACTTTAAGAATATGTTTAAAAGATACATAGTATGTGTGGTATTTTTAGCTAGAAATACGGTTGTCATAAAACCACCTGTTTCATATCTGAGAAGAATCCTATCTCAGGTATACTGAAGCTAGGGTTTATGGTTCATAAAAATTATATGGGACACGGAAGATAAAACATCATTGTTTAAGCTATAAACTGACCTGTTGGTTAGGACCGTAAACCCATGCCAAACTAATTGTCCACCTTCTAATGGCTCTTTTTATTCTCTATTACAATATATTTATTGTCTATCATTCTGTCTATCATTGAATGAATCTGCCATTGGATCTGAATAATTTTTTTGCCTGTACTGTTGAAAAATTTGACCTCTGATTAGGTCTTAGCTCAACTGTTGCTTCAGCCATGACATGCTTTTATCACCCGTGCTCCTACATCCCTTTTTTAGTTTGGCCTTTTTATTATTACTTTTTAAAAGTTAATTGTTGTATTAAGTAGAATATAATCCTTAAAATATCAGTAGTAGGCTATTTATCCATTTATCTTTATTGGTTCGATTTTTAACAGCTATATCATACTGAATGATTTATCTTTTCAATTTTAGAACGAGGTAACCAGCAAAAATAAACACAAAAAGCACCCAGCAATGAACAAACATCATCAAAATCGGATTGTCCAACCAATTTGAGCTTGAACAAAGAGTAACCCACAACAAAACCCATTTCAAGCCTTGAGTCCTAAACTACTAATTCTAATGTTTGTCCGGTTCTTTCAAATATCAGAACATAAATGGAATCATGAGGTCATTAATAGGTTATTGTAATTATTAATATCGAAAGCAAAACCTCTGTATTATTTTAATATAGTACGATTTCTAGAAACTAAGTTAGGAATTATTAAAAATATTGATTTATGTACAAAGGTACAAGAATAAATGTATTATTCAAATATTATGGGGTTTGAACACAGTAAAAGTAAGTTTTATGGATGGCTTTGACAGATAACAGTAATAACCAGTATCTTGAAAGCCCAGAGGAATCGAAAATCACATTCGGACTAAGTGGATTGATTGAAGTGGAGTACGAGGTAAGGGCCAGTTAATTTGTTAAAAGCTTTTAGCCTGGTTACTACTTTAGCGCAATTTTCTCGTTTGATGATCCCGGTCCACTACTTTGGATTATTTTTTATTACCTTCTGATAATTCACCTTACATTACTTATTTTATCACTAGGTCACTTAACGGTAACACAGGCATATAATGCAAAAGCACATTCACTGACAAAGTGATTTTTTTTACTTCCTCTAACTTAGATAGATAGTTAACAAACAACTTTTCCACGTTTGGTCTCCTGATTGATAATAATTATTGCTAATGAATGAAAACTGTTTTGATAGCTGTTTTATTTTTCATTAAATGCACTAGTTGACCCGTTAACTATTTTTTTTATGACGTAATCATTAATTTTCCTAAAGAATTTAAATTCTTGATGGTTTATTTTGTTTGTTACTTCTTTTGACATAAGAAAGAAATATTTAATGAGAAACATATAAATATACTAAATATTGAGATGGATTTTTAATAATACGTATATCAAAAACGCAAAATGTTAATGAGTATCATTTTTAAATTTATGTATTTTATAATTTACTTAGAATATTGTAGGACAAGCTAGGGGTCGTCCATAAATTACGTCATCTGAAAATAGGGGGGGGGGGGTCCAGATTGAAAATGACGGTAAGGTGATGTACAAGGGGGGGGGGCGTTGTTTTATAGTTTATTTTTCCATTGAGAAAGTCATTTTGGCTTTATATCTGAAGGTAAATTCAGATTTGATTGGTCAATTTTTTCTTTTATCATGTAGCTTTCAAAAAGCATTATTTTTTACTTAAAACAGAGGTTTGTTAAAAATGACGTCATTTTTCCGAGAGAGGGGGGGGTCAGACAAATTATGATGGTAGGATGATTTTAGGGAGGGGGGGGGTCCAAAAATGGCCAAAAAGCGATGACGTAATTTATGGACGGCCCCCTACTGAATTCTGCAACACAATAATTGATTTTACACTTTTTTGTAATACAAAATTTCATGAACTGCATTTCGTCTGAGGAATTTTCTTCACATTTTCAGGTATATGTAATAGCACAACATGGATGGAATATACTAGATCTAGGAATACTATATACTACGAATTTACTGTATAGTTAATATGGAATATCGCTCTGATCAGTTAATAAACAATAATCAATAAGTCAATAAAAGAAATGTAACAATCGATCAGCATTAGCCTGTTCTTAACGTTCTAGATAACCAGATTTTGAAAAACGGATGAAAATGAACATCCATTCTGCCATTTCATGTGATTAACTGCGATTGTGCTCTATTATCGTTTTATATGATTATTTATTCCTTGTGGTGAAAATAATCAAATCTACTTATACTCTATTACGAGTAAGGTATATTTTTATTTATGTGTTAATAAACACGGATTTCGAAAATGGCTCTGAGATTTTCTTCAAACCCCGCAAATAACTTAATTTTAAGATCAGATTATTTTTATACAGTCTCTATGCTAGGAAAACACCTTATTTCGTTATAATCTTTGATTGAAATTCAAAAATTTCAAAACTGACCTTATGAAGTAAAAAATCACAACTAAAAAAATAAATAAGGAAAAATCAAAAAAGAAATAATGAACATAAATGACTCATTTATCAAAGAACAGACGGCGTTTTTCAGTATAAATATTTGTAAGTATTTTATATTGTAGCCGGTTAGTGAATTACTAGATGATAATATAAAAAATATGATTTCTAATCAATTTTTATACCGATAGTTATGAATGTTCATATAAATTGAAGTATAAAGTGAAAGGATAACACAACGAAGCAATTTTTTGAATTGCAATTGAATTTAAAAGCAAAACATTTAGTAACAATGATGAAATCAGCTGTTAACCAAAGAATTAGGTTCCTCGTGTTACAGATCCAACATGTGGTTCAACAAATATCATTAAGGTGCAGGACCCGCAGGTCTACATAAAAACCGTCTGAAAGGCAAATGAGTCAAGCGAATGAGCTCGTCGTGAAATCGAGTGAGCGGAGCGAACGACCTCATCTCGGATAAAAACAAACCATTTTGACTTGGCATTTTAGCGCAGTCTGTTGCTGATTTCTGATTATAAATACAAAGAACTATTTAAGTTTACCGTGTGAATGCTCCCGGTACTTTACTGTACAAATTAATTTTTCCTCCGTGAACTCAATATTTGACGACCTAGATCTAGATTGGTGTTGCAAAAGTAAGAAAGTGAATAAAAAAGATTGTTATTAACATACATTTTTATTTCAAATATGTATTATACGAGTTTTATCGTATATATGTATTATCGTAGTTTTATTTCTAATACAAGTAAGAAATTTCTAGTACATTTAATTTATGTACTTAGGTATTATAATAAAGTCAACTCAACCAAAATTAGAAGTCTAATTAATTACTCCTACGTTTGATGTTATTGTTTATTTGATTAAATTACAACATATTTATTGTTTGACAAATACATTTTAAAGTCACGAATAACAACAATCCCTACTTATTTTTATTGGTCCAAGCCTTGTAACCTTATTTATTTAAGAGTTTAGGCTACAGTAATTCTACACCGTTCTGTTCAAAAGCGTGAGGCTTGTAAAACTCCTCCAAGATTTCACAGTTTGTTAGAACAGTTCCATAGAGATTAAGACGTAATCCGAGCATTACGTGTTCGCCCTTGTAGGCAGTAAACTTTGTAAACAATTTAAACATGTATGTCTAACTGGAAAACCTGTTGAATAAAATATATCTTGCAAATGTTTTTCTCTTGTTTTAAATTTAGGATAAAATCATAAATGAGTTTTAAATATAGCTTTAGAATATGACACACACATTTAATTTAATTGTTAAGTGTACTTATACAACTTATAAATTCAGATACTGTGTTCAGTTGCAAAAACAACAAAATATTTATTCAATACTAACCAACAAAGAATGTTTATTTACTAAAGAAAATGTATCGATCATGAACGAATACCGAGCGTGCATTTATTATAGTACAACGCCAAACCTATTCTGAAGGCTGGAAATGCTGTGTTTAACGCTAGATGGTAATAACACGATCGATCGGGGGCCAGAATGATCCACGGTTCTATCGGGAACGATATTGCATCGCCTTTGCACGATATCCTCCTCGATATTGACAGTTTTCAATAAACGACGAGCTCTCTTTCCGCCGCAGGCGCGTGTCCCGGCTGGGTTCATATTAGTGATGTGAAGATACATATTGATACACTTGAAACATCTGAAATAACAAAATACCTTCACTGTACTGGTACATAATTTCTTTTTTTATCTTTCAAAAAGGTTTTATTTATATTTTTTGATCTTTTATAACGAGTTTGTGAGCAAACTTACTTTTTTAAGTTAAATTTAGTATAGGAATTTTTATTTTTGGGATGCCTATCATATTAAAGTTTTGGTCAGAAAAAAAGTTTATTGTGCAGTGTAAGATAGCTTCTGTAGAGACAGTGTATTTAATTCTCAATTGTAAGTAAATCAACCTCGTTCTGCTATGTTTGAATTTATAATTCAATCCAATAACACATTTTTGCCTTTTACAACTTTCATGAAAATTTGGATTCTTAAACATTTAGCTTTCAAAATTTAATTTCATACATTACATTGTTTCAAAGTTAATTTTAATTATTAAAAAAAATATAAAGACAGATGGTCAAAAATTTCTATATCTTATTAGTGTGTAAATTAAAAAGGTAATAATATTTTATTTTTGAAACTAATTAAATTGAAGAATTCAGTTTGGGTCACTAACTTTAAAAATAACTTCTCCACTTTTTGACATCAACCTTTTTAAGTGGTTTAAGGTTTAGAGGTTAACTTACTTTTAAAAGATACTTTAGTGAGTGACTAGGAACCACGTGAAGAAATGTAAACGTGAAATAAAGGTGTATTAGAGACCTTTACTTTGATTTACATATCCTCCTAGTTTTATGTTTACAATAAAACCTTTCGGATCTTTTTTTAGAAGAAGGCCTCCACTATTAAAATCACCTGAAACCGAAAAGGTTATTACCAAATATGTTTTGGTGGATTAGGAGGGCTATAAATAGACGGAAGACATGTACGTTGTACTCACCGAATGTTCTATTAAACGTTTTAACATCTTGTTTTATCATCCGTTACCTTATCGCACTTGCGTGTTAGCAAATGTAGTCAGTCAGTTGACCATTACACTGGTATGGTAGTTAGGTTAGGCTAGTTAAAGTAGTTGTAAAAGAGTATGTAGTTGACTTCGAAATGTTAACTTAAAACAAAATGGCCAGTGTCTCAGAAGTCTGCTAACAAAAAAAAACCAGTACCGCGCGAACTGACCATAACAGGTAACGTGGAGGTGGGGGGAAGATAACGTGTGATAAGATAAGGCCCGACCACTGAATCTGATATCGCGTATTCGCAGCACAGATGTTTTCCATTCTATATGACTCCCATTTTTCTATGAACCTATTTAAACATGTAAATCTATTATGAAAAATTTTAATAGTGGAGGCCCTCTTCTAAAGACCCGACCTTTATTCTTATTCCTTACTGGTCTGAACCGCTGGAGAGGAAAAAATGAAAAGTATGAAAAAGTAGATTTATCGTTGGGTCAAAAAATTTCAAGCCATTTCGGGAATTTTTTACGCACTGTATATAGAAATGTTTTATAAAGTTTATTGAGTTCAAATTCAAAATGATTAGTCAGTATAACAAAAACCTTGTTATGTTCATTTTTTAACTTTCTGCAAAAAATCATTGATTCACTACCAATTTAACGCGTAGTGATTCAAACCACACCAAATTATTCTTACATCTATAACAATTCTTTTTAATTTTTTAAGAGTTCTGGTTAAATTCACGTTCAATGTTTTCACAGTTCAAAATATTTTCAAACAGTTCGTTTCCATTGTGAAAAACAGCATATCCACTTGGACCGTTATGTTGGCCGTCATTCGCTGAAACAGTAGTCAGCTGCGCTTGATATTCTTCCTAAACGTTTCCAAGCAAGTGATTGTAGAAGAGAACAATAAGTTTCTTCGATCAAAATTACCGTCGCAAATACTAACTTTAATAAATAGTACCAGGGGGACCGAGCTTAAGCTCGGTAAAATTATTACTTTCGTTTTTCACACAAAGCTCGTTCGCTCCGCTCACTCGCCAGGCGGAATGTTTGCTGCACATTGGTATGATTTTCCTAAAACCACAGGTTAAAGATGTAACACATTGGTTTATTTTATCTACAGTTATCAGCTGATTTTTGTTCAATTTAAAAATCTCCATAAGGATAACATGGGATCTTGGAATGGCTCTAGCGCTAAAACCGGATTTTTCCCAGCTATGGGACCAGCTCCAATCGATTTCTAGTGGCGAAAACCCCCATATTCAATAAAAAAAATCAAAAATCCTTGGAGCGAAAAAAAACTTTGCCCAGACAAATGGAGCTTGTTTTAGAGTATAAGATTGTCTCCGGTAAATTAGTTGAAAATTAACATCAATTACAATCTGTAAAAATTTTTTTTAAATAATAAGTAAAACACAATACGTATATTTTGGAGTTTCCCTTATTTAAATGTTAAATCATCGAATCCACCAATGAAATGTTTTTTTTTCATATTTTATCTTCAGTTGCTAAGAAATTGAAAACTTCATAAAAATCTCTGAAAACCATAAATATTTCCTCGATAAAAAACGTTTTGCCGGAGGGGTTACAGACACCGCCCTCCTGACCTCCCACGCAACACAACTCAAAAGTACTCCCACGTGTTCAGGTGGAGCGTCGTTGCCACCGAGCCATGTCTCCTTGAACGACTTTATGAGTTTATGAGCTTTATGAGTTAATGACTTTATGAGCTAATAATGCTATTTTATAACATGTTATGTTTAATCTGTCACAAACCCATGTTTTAATTTTGACTATATTTAAGGAAAAGAGTCATGTAAAATTTTTATTTTCAGGTTTCTAGTTCATTTATATTTCAATTTACGAACAAAGATAGTCGTATATAAATTTTAAGGAGAGCAAAGTTAATAATTGGAATAAATAGCCTTTATACAAAAACTAATTAAACCTATAGTTTTAAACTTAACTTTAGACCACACCACCTCCCACACAACTTATTCCTAATGTTAAAATAAAAACCTCCCGACGCTCACATCTTGACTCCTCTGTGGCAAGACCTTTCATCACTTTTCACATTACAAATCTACATTCTTCACGAGATAATGAATAATGTACAGTATGTAAACTTAAATTATTAAAAAAAAAAAAAAAAAAAAAAAAAAAACTAAGGAGGTATATGTAGTTGGATGAATGCCTCGAAGAAGAGAGAAATCCTCATACATGAATTCATGTATGAGTAAAAAAGTCACTCGTTAATCTTTTAATTTAATCTTTTAGTTACTTTTTAAAGCGAAAGTAAAGTATGAGATAAACAAAAGTTCGTCCCTCAGAGTATTCATGGACACCTATTTCAATGGCGAACAATTTCTCTCGAAGGCAGAGTCAGATCAACTTCAAACTTTCACAGTGGATTTTTCGCATAATTTAAAGACGCTTTGTCATTGGTGTAGTTATTCTGACTACCAATCCTTAATTATTTAATTTCCCATAAGAAATGCATTAGAAACTGTTCAGTATTGCTTGCGTGGTTAATTTCAATAACATCTATGCACCATACAGATATGATGTGCCAGAGTAAGGATTTAGAAAATATTTCATTGTGGTGTAAGTTTGGAAAACAATTTACAATTGCAGATATTTTGTTCATTCATTCCCATACGCTCAGAATAAGTCTGCTCCTAGTCTATATTTTAGCGCTATCCAGAAAAGAAATTGTGATAAAAGTAGATCGTTGATTTCCTTACCCACCAAGCAAAAAGAAAATAACTCAAGTCGGTGAAAGTTTGAGGCCGCGAAAGTTGTCGCATTATCGTAATAGCCCCTCGTCTCCAGCCGGCTGCTCGCGCGCCCAAGTTTAGCGAGAGTTGCCCCAGCCCTCAAACAGGTAAATATTTACTCCTCTCTGCCCTCTGATAAAATCTCCTTTTTATGAAAGCTTGACGTTACTGTTGGAAAGCAGTAAAAAATGGTCATTTTAAAAGAATTGAATTTATATAAAAATATATTACAAACGTAACATAAAACATAACAAATATTCCTAGGGAAGGTTTATATAAAAAAAAATATTTGAACAAAAACTATGGTTTTTATAGTTAATTGTATTTTATATGTAAATTTTTAACATTCAGGTGAACTTTATATTATTTACAATATATCTAAACTGATAAATTAATTACGTTTTTGTTTTGAATATATTGGGTTGATTTCGATTTGAGGTATATACAGGGTGGATGAAAAGTAACTTGCACCTCCCTTAACTTTTTAACTATTTGAGATATTTGGAATCGGTTTGCTGCAACCTTCTTTGATAAAAGGGGCTACAATAATGATGGTTATAAAAAAAGTTTACCCTTAGGTGTAGCAGAGGTAGGGGGTAGCTCAAAATGTTCAAATGGGAAGTTTGGTCGACTTTGATATCATTTTATAGGTCTTGCTGAAACAAAACAATTGACATAAAAAATAAAAATCGGACCACTAATAACAAAATGGTGCCCTTAAATTATTCAAATCTAATTAACCAGGATTACGTTAATAATCTCTTAATTTAAAGAAGCCCATTAAGAAATAGTAAATTAATGTACCTTTTATTTTATCAAATTTTCAAATTGCTCTCCTTGTACCTCCACACAGTAGTACAATCTCTGTCCAAACATGTTTCTTACATTTTGGAAAGTTTGATTGTTTTTTTTTTTTTTTTTTTTTTTTTTTACTACCACAATACAATGCTGTTTAAGAAGCGGGTTATTAAAAGTAATTTTTAGTTGCCATTTTGTTATTAGTGGTCCGATTTTTATTTTCTTTATGTCAATTGTTTTGTTTCATCAAGACCTATAAAATAATATCAAAGTCGACCATACTTCCTATTTAAAAATTTTTAGTTACATTTGAAATAGTTAAAAAGTTAAGGTGGGGTGCAAGTTACTTTTCAACCATCCTGTAAATATGTGTGTGTACAAAAAAATAAATAGAATTCGACTTTTTTCATTACTTAAAACTACGATTAAAAGCGATTTCATGATTTGATTGTTTCTGTATCTTTCTAAGCA
This sequence comes from Neoaliturus tenellus, assembly GCA_030545055.2. Classification (NCBI taxonomy): domain Eukaryota; kingdom Metazoa; phylum Arthropoda; class Insecta; order Hemiptera; family Cicadellidae; genus Neoaliturus; species Neoaliturus tenellus. Next base: position 160,270,056 of record CM061532.1, read on the forward strand.
AACTGATACACCCATGTCCAATGAAAATTAAAAATTAAATGACATTTTAAAAATAACGTATATTTTGTCTTGAACAGACTTATTTTTAATAATACTCTAAAAAGCCGGTCTCAATTTAAAGTTACACATATTTGAAGAAATTTTCAATTTAAGTCACAGGTATTAATAATATAATATTTGTTCAATGGCACTCCATTTGCTCCATTTGCAATATAATCCACTTATTAGTACTGTAAGGTTTAATGAGGTATTTTTTGACAGATTTGTTTTTAGTATAAAAATATATTAGTTTAGTTTTCTTAAAGTGATTTTTAATTGTTAAATTCCTAATAACATTACTTTAATTGACACCACACCTTAATACACAATATATCCATCCATCTCGACATTACCCACGTCGACCGAGAACTATAGCCAACTCCTGACAATGGCAGTTCACTTGAAAACGTGAGTGGCCTTTGAGGCGCATACCGTGTCGGTTGTAATATGTGCCAACAATGGGATAGGTAATTTTCTTGCGTTCATACTATCAGTCAAATACATTTTGTGATATTTTACATTGAATTTTTCATATATAAAGTGACGATGTTTTCTATATGAATTAAACAAATGTTTCTAAAAGTATCATATCGATCGTTTCATATTGGTTAATATTCAATTTTACAAACGGTTTGAATATACATTTGGATAGTGCTAAATTGATGATGCTGTGCATTTGAAATAAACATTGTTGATAACGTTGTCAGAGGCAAATGAGTAAATACTTTAATTTGTGAGAATGATATAGAAATTTTCATCATACTTAATTTACGTTATGGAATTTTAAGTAAATAATACAAAGCATGTCTTAAGTCAAACCAATTAAAAATGTATCCTGTGAATCCTACATATATTATCTGTTGTAAAATATATCACCTATTAAAACAGAATGTTTAATTGAGATTTTCACCACTTAACAAACACAATCAAAAACTAATTACTCTTTATCATCACAGTTAAGAGCAAGCGTAAACGAATTTTAGTGGAGTTCGAAGCACGAGTTTAGGGTCCGTAAATAAATAAAACACTTGTCTAAAGTAAATACTTGCGTGTGATCTCTCGGGTGTTTTCCTTTTACCTGGATTCACGGAACACTACACACAGTAAATAAAACTTTTAAACATTTTCCCGAGTAAAGTGCTTTACAATTCCATATAATTATGTAAAAATATTCATTGAGAAAAAATAAAATAATTTTAATTGTATAATTTTCACTTCGTTTTCACGATATTATTTGTTTGCTTGCCCAAGTTGAATTTTTCATTAGGTAATTGAAATAAGGTATCGAGAAAATAAAACATACTACTTAGCAAATTTTACTACTCAATATCTTTAATTATTTGTATTATAAACAAAATCTATGAACTTTTATGTTTATTAAAAGTCACTTTTATGTTAAGATAGGAGTCATAAGTTTATTTGGTTTTCTTAAGTGTATATTAAACAACAAGCGCAAAAAGCTCAGTTCTCACTCGAACTTATATCCATTCTCAAAATAACCATTATCAATGGTGGTTCATGGATAATGTGGATACATTTTACACTAAACCTTTGTAAGAATATATTATAAAAAAAATAAACAAATTAATTAGTAAATCGCCCCTTTTTGATTTTATAGTTTTGTACATACAAATATGTAAGGCTCGATCTATACGGCACATATCTTCAATAGAAGCCAAGGTCTAGTTAGGGGAAAAGGTAAATGTAAATCATTCGTAAAACTTTATGTAAAGTAGTTCATTATTCTTTTTATTTTCATTGACTTTATAAGGTTTTCGCCGTTTCGAGCCTTTATGACGGACGTGGCGCGAGGCTATGAGGGACAGAAGATGCAACCGTTTTTGAAGGTACAGTCCCCCTTACTTAATGTTGTACTTTCCCAGTTATTCTAATCAGGTAGCCATTGGTTCCAAAAATTCCGATTGTCTGTTTATGCCTCTTTTATTAGTTTTCCAATGACGGCTTGCATAATTTTTTTACACAACAAAGACAATAAATAACAATTCCCAAAATGGGTAAACAATTACATGATAATATACATTAGAAGTATACAAAGCAAATATAAATAAAAAGAAAACATGGAAACCCTATTAATATAAGTAGGTTTTATACCTTAACGTCTGCAATTCCTTATAGTGAAACTAAGTCTACTATGGTTTCGGCTATCACGTAGCCATTTTCAAAACTAAATACAATGAGCGTTTATTCCATTCTTGTGAATTTCGTCAATAAATAAAAACACACTGAACACAACACATAACATTTAGAAGTTCGCCGGTCGGCGCACGTCACTGAACTGGTTTAGCTTACATTGACGTTATCAGTTGTTCCTCCAGGGCCAATGCTGCCAACAGAACTAATTGACAAACGGTTTAATATTGTGTTGAAAAGTCTATTTGAGCCATAAATGAGTTTCTCATTGTTATGGTCTGATTTAGTAGCTTTGTAAATTTCTAATTCTTCAACGTGTCCTACATAAAACCTTATTTACAAGTATGGAGGATTTCGGTGTACCTTATGACCTTATGATTTGAGTTCATCAGATTTTCAGCAAACTTGAAATTTTGTTGAGGCTGTCCGGGTTTAGGTAAATGTTCAGAGACAAAGCGCTTATTTACTACTGGTTCATTTTTCGGTTACACACTGGTTTTCGTTTGTTGTCTTTTGGTCCGTTGAAGACTACAAAAGTATCATCAACATATCGAAAGTATGTCTTAATCTTAGTAGCATGTTTATTTTGGCTTGAAAAAATATGGTTCTTTTCCATGTGGGTTAAATAAATCTCTGATAATATGCTTGAAATCGGGTAACCCATTGCCAAACAGTTAACTTGTCCATAGTACTTTTCATTAAAATTAAAATAACTTTGTCGTAATACCAGTTCAAGTAACATTTTTAATTCTTTAACATAATTAGTAGTTGGATTGGGGTTCAGTGACAGTTTGTTTCTGATTATAACCACAGTTATATCTACAGGTACGTTAGTGAACAGATTAAGAATGTAGAAGAAAGCCATTAACAAATGTTTTTCAATTTGTTTCTTTTTTCAACAAACTCAATACTGTTTTTCACACTGTATGTATTACTTGTACTCTTGTGTTGCCTCAATAACTTATCTAATTTCTTAGCCAACTTATAAGATGGTGCTGACATAAAATTGACTAATGGTCAATTGTCATAAATCATCATAATTGGAATTGACTATTGACTAATGGTCTTATAGGCATTCCGTCTTTATGAAATTTTGGGATTCCTTTAAGATTAGGGGCTTGAGGATTCATCATTTTAAGAGACCTTACTTTATTTGAACTAAAAATGTTTTTACATTTTTTCAGTTTATCTTTTTACAAGACATGGCATTTGTTTGTCCGATCAGTATTTATTTTCTCAATATTATCTTCCGAAATAAAAGTATTTACTTTTGTAATATAGTCTGCAGTTGTAATGACTACCAAAGCTTGACCTTGATCTGCTTTTGTAATTAAACAATTGTTATTAGCTAGTTTATCATTTATACATTACAAAACGGAATTCTCTTTTTGGTGTAAATAACTATACCTATGATTAGGTCATTGTGAAAGATTGCTTTGGAGTTTTTTTATCTACATTGTGTCTTATCACATATCTATCTTCAGTATTAATGACATATTTTATTGCATATTCTGCTTTTATTATTTCTGATAAAATATTCTTTGTCTAGAAATGTTATATTTAAAACCTTCATCGAGAAGGTTTATTTAATCTTGGTTGAAATTGGTGTTACTATGATTAATAAGTCGAGGGAAGAATTGTGATTGTTCTTCATGTTTTCATTAATGTTTGTTTATTCAATAACACCTAAGTTTTTGTCGTGTTTTTTTTACAATTATTTTACTGTTACCTTGTTTTTCCAAAATAACGAATATTTGGTCAGTTTCAAATGGATGTAGTCCATTTGCTATTTTTAAATGTTTTTGAATAACTAATTGGTTGAGCATATTTTCCTTAACATAGAAGCATTTTATTTCATGTTTTATCCAGGATGTTTTAGCGATAGCCTTAGCTTTTTCGCCAGCGAAACTGGTATATCTTATCCTTACTTGGACATAATTAGGAATTGGACTTTTTGTTTTAAACAAGTTTTGTTTAACTTTATGTTACAATATATATTATGTTCATTTTTAGTTTTCTAAATTGCTACTTAATAGTTGAAACTATGGTAGACTTAGTTTTTCTATAAGGAATTGCAGACGTCAAGGTATGTAACCTTTTACTTTCTCCCCATATACCATAGTATATGGAGAAAGTATTGTTTTCGTTAAACACTTCGCATTAGTTTGATGATGTATATATCCATTTTGGAGCCAGCTTTCCCCCCTATAAATGTATATATTGAGAAAGTATTGGTTTCGTCAAAATTTTAAAATTTGAGTTGTTGGTAAATTTATCTGTTTTGGTGCCCTCTGAGTCCAAAAAAAGTGGTTTTCGAGTGATGTCTGTCTGTGTGTGTGTGTGTGTGTGTGTGTGTGTGTGTGTGTGTGTGTGTGTGTGTGTGTGTGTGTGTGTGTGTGTCAGGATGTAAACAGAGCTAGAGAATGCCCTAATTTTTTGAATTATAATATTTTTTTAATTTTTTAAATTTTTTTGAATTTTTCATTTTTAAGGGTTTTTTTATTTTTTACCCCCAAAAACCCTCAAAAAAAACGCAAAAAATCCAAATTTCTCAAAAACGGCTCTAACGGTTTTGATTAAAATTTTGTGGTTTGTTAAGAAAGTTATAGAGTGAAAAGTGTTTAAAAAGTCAATTTTTTGGATTTACAAAAAGGCTGTTATTTTGAAATAAATTTTACTTATGACCAATAATTCAAGCTCAAAAAACTAAATAATTCAGTATTTTAAATTATTCCTCTATGTCAAGTGGTTGCGGAGAAAATTCAATTTTTCGTTTAGCGGTAAACGCAGTACGTTGTTAAGTCACAGACGCGCGTAGGGTCAAACTCGTGCTGCTCAGCTGTTATCCAACTGAGCCATCAAGACATTAATGTTTAAAGCTTTTAACACATTTTTTTATATTGTTGGGAGTAAGTATGTGTCAGTTATCTGATACCGTTTATTTATACTGTCAACCAATTCAACATGAATAAATTATATATATATATATATATATATATATATATATATATATATATATATATATATATTAGTTCATAAGATACCGTAATAAATAGTAGCTACTACTGGTAAATGATACTAATAAGAACTGTCATGCAATAATCTTAAATTATATATACATATGATTCATACTCAGATAGTATTTATTTTTTTATTTTTTTTTTATTGAAGATTATTATAAACGTTGTATTAAAATTATAATAATCATAGACTTAGTTTTTAGCCTTATAAAACCATAACAAAAAATTAATCTTAATAATGTAATTTATAATCTAGTTTATTAATTAAAAAGGCATGTTTTGCAAACGGTAAATACTGTATATAATTTACAGAAAGATGTGTCTGTCAAAGGCTAAACAAATGGCGGTTGCATCAGAGGCGGATGCTGGTAAACAGCGCGGCGTGTTTGGCTATACAGCACCGCTTCTACCTGTCAGTGAGCACCGCAACATCTGTTTGGAATGTAAACTCACTTCTACTGTTACGTAAGCTGCAAATCTTCAAACCCTCAAATATGGTCTGGTTTTCAGTTGGTTTAAAGTTATAGAGACCTTGACACGTTGTTATGGATATTAAATCCTGATACTTTCAGTTTTATGAACATAAATTCATTGAAATTCTTTGCTGTAAATGACTGATATTTTCAGTCAAAAATATTATGAAATATAAAAATTTCAGTAAAAATTTTAATTAATTACAAATTGTTTGCATATAATACGGAAAAGATAAATACAATTAAAAATTAATGAAGCTCGGAAAACCATTATTTATTTACCTTTCTGGTCTTCCTAATTCACTGAAATCAAGAAACATAATACACTCTGCGATACAGACAACTTATAAGACAATTTTTATTGTTAAAGCATAGTCTTAATTTTTATACAATCAACACTTTTTGGATTGTATGGGCCTAAATATAGTTATCATCTATGACATTTTAGTTGTTCATTTAGTGAACATCAAAGAAAATTACTTTCTAGAATGTTATATATTGGAAATGTGTGGTTTTTATTATTTTTAAACTAATATTATAGATGAAATATTAAATATCAACATTTATGAGAAAAACTTTGACATTTTTCGAATGCGCCGGGAGCATTGCCGGCCGCCGCGCCGCGCCGCTGGTGTCATTGGAGGGAGGGGAGACTGCCACGAGACTATGGCGTAGTTATTGCCTTGAATCCACTTTACCGTTTATCGTCAGTCCTTTAAACCAACCTGCCGCTTTTTCGATTTTAAAATACTTCAAAATTAACCTTTATTCACTCATCGTATGTATAATTTTACTAGGAGTACATTGTACCAGACTTCAAATTAGTAAGACTTTTATATTTTTTTGGGTATGTTTTATAACATCCTTGATTATTATCCGTGAGATGGTTTTTATGCTTAACGATTAGGCGTCATTATTAGGTTTCATCTTCGATTACTACCCTCCCAGAAGTTTTAAAGCTTAAGCATATTTTTTTCTTAAATTAAGTTTTGGAATAGATCTTAAGAACATAAATGTATTATTTTATAATCGATTTACTGTGTTTGTTTTAAAATCTCTACCAATTAAAATGTTTGAAAACGGTACACTTTACAAGTTACCAAATGATGAAAAATTAAAACAATAAAAAAGTAAGTAAAAGATTTATCAAATCATACAAGAATTATGATGATTTAGTTAAGAAATTTTCAATAACTTAGCTGACACAAGTGATTTATTCTTGGGTATAAATATTGCGTTGGTTTCATTTACTGGATGTTACAAAAATTAAATTTTGTTAATAACTACAATATTAACTACCAATTTACACATTATGGTGTAATTTTTTTAGCAACATTGTTTTATATACATTTTTACAAACTTAATTAAAACCGAACACTTATTCTTCTTTGAGAAAGACAACACATTCCAGAGTAGATTAAATTGTCCCTACAAAAGAGAAACGGCCAGAGGAAGATCTCGACCGATCGATCTCTTAGAAACAGCAGAAATTAAACCCGTCTCTCATTCCAGTGTTACTGTCAAAATTATTTTCTTTAGAAAGTATATAGTTTCTATGTGTATCAATAATCTTACTGATACTGTATACCAGTTTACTTAATTATATTATAAATCAATCGTCATATATTATGAATTATTGGTCGTTGTATACCACTTAAAAAAATTTTAATGGGGTTATAGTTTGTAGGAGTTTATTGTATTTTCCGTTTCTAAGATTTGATAAAAAATCATCATTGATGTACATCATTGCTAAAAAATTATAAAATTTAGGGATTAAAATGAAATGTTTTATATTTTAGCTTATATTTATTTGTTTGTATTATATTTTATATTTCTATTATGTATAATTTTGTACTAAACAATACAATTACTTTTTTTTAATTAATTGGCGATTTCAAAATGTTGTATGTGGAATTAGAATACTAGGCTAGATTGTTTTATATACTTAGTTGATGTCCAATAAATTTTCCTCGACCTATTATAAAAATATGTTTTTATTATTTACATAAAAAGTTTCGACATCAGAGAGTATCGCTTTAAATATTAGGCTTTTGAATCTTATTTGCACAACACACACCATTATATGTATGTATGAAATTATAACTCAATTCTGTCTCTATTATTTGGTGGCTAATAGAATCACGTGGTTATTCCAGTGGACAATCGTCCTTCTGATGTCTGAATGTTTGCAACACAAAGCCAGGCCTAAACCAATCAAACGCTGCATTGTTGACATTGAATCTCCATCAGGGATGGACCAGTGGGTCCCAGACCACCTCCCACCAAAAGATTACTGTCGGTAACATAAAGATAAATCAAAATCATCAACCAAAACTTCAAACTCTCTGTTGGTTTCATCCGAATTGGTTGCTTATTCGTTTTTAAACTATTGTTAAATAGAACAAAGCGCTCCAAGAATAGTCACAATACCACTAGTTTACAAATGGTAGACCCAATCAACCCACAGTTTAGTTCAGGAGTGAACAATAATAGGTTCAGGTCTGAATTCTGGAAATGTATGTTTTTGTTTCAATCCTGACTTTACACCTCTCAATCAGAAGTTTACAGAATTAAGGAAAATAAATATTATTCATTAGGTTTTCCATAATTGTTATATATAGTTATCACAAATCATTACACAGACTAAAGTGATCAAAAATATAACAGAAATACTGAAAAGTTTAATTAATATGTTCAACATTGAAGTGACAATTACTGGATTTAAACCTGGAAACTCTCATCTCGTTCAGCCTACAGGAAAGAGACCTCGTGGTCACTTTGCTTCTTGCGAAAAAAAAGATGCGACTATCTAAAAGTAGTTCCATATTAAATAGGGTATAGGCCTAAGGTTTGAAAATATATCAAAATATAATCGTTTTTTATATTGCTTAGGTGTTATATTTTAGTTTGTTGTTTTTAAAAGTAAAGATTACTAGATTGTCTTCAATCTAGGTCCTTTCATAAACGTGTAATATAAAATTTAATTATTACGAAGTTGTTAATCATATACTATGTACTATGTACATATACATATACTATTCAAGAGTTGATATGACAGTTATTTAAAACAATTATGTTTGTAATTCGTAAGTTCGGTACTCAAATGTGAATACTATTTTCAACAGTTTTTAAGTACCGTAGGCCTACCTGAATAAATTATTGCACGTCAGTTTTTCTGATTTGAAAATAATACAGTATAGAAATTATTTTATATCCGAGTATCTGTCTCGTTTAAAAAGATTACAAAAAAATATATAAAAATTAAAACTCAAGCAGATTTAAACACAGACCTCTGATCAGGCTTCACAATTTACAACCCAACCAAAGCTTAAACTCAAGCAGGATTAAGTTGCAAAACTTCTAATTTTAGTACTAAGAAAATCTAATTCAGACCCTTACAGCCTAAACTCAGCCCTGGTTCAGGTTTATCTAAAAAAAAATAAAAAAATTATAGTTTGAAGTGAGACATGATTAAGAGTCATTTTCACCTTTGGGCTAGTACTGCAGTTAGCAGTGTAAACAAGTACTTTGGGGCAAAACAATGGCTTGCATTCTCCTGTTTCGATGTGTTTTTTTTTTTTTTTTTTTTTTTTTTACTGGGTAATTATAAGTTTAATAGTTTTATTAGATCTTCAAAAACTATAAATTTTAAAAATGTAACGATGCAACTCTCAGTGATGAAGAAAAGTAAGTAAATTATTTTGTACTATTTCAGTTTATTTTTACTAATATGTCGCGTATGAGGGACCTGAATCAAACCTTAATCTACATGAAAAAATATTTTTTACAATCATATTTAAACACCGACCGAATAAGGGGAATACGCAGGCATGTTTTCAGTGTTTTACAGGGGTGAAGATGGCTCGCTGTTAAGTCGGATTAAAAAACAAAACCCACGACTTAAGGACTGATTAGTTAATATCTAACTAAAGGCCTGATTTCTGACCTGATTTCCTCGCAAAACCTCTTATTTCAGGACTGATCAAAAGTGATTCAAGGAAGTTCAATGACTGTGGCGTTGGCCTAAAAATTACAACGAGCTCAAAATTATTGCATTCGATTTTTGTACAATGTTCAACGAGATGACCACGTCACACCTTTCTACATTCATTCATCTTTGTTAAAATTATCAGACATCCGGTTGCTGCGAATAGTCACGATCACACACTCTGCAATCAAACTTGGAATCCCAAATTATCTTGCGATCAAGTATGATTTTTTTTATGGGAGAGGTGCAAGAAATACCCGCTATGGTTCATCAACACTTCGAATTCCACACCACAAAACAACTGTTTTCAACAAATCTTTCATAGTCACAGCTTGTCGTCTCTGGAACTCCTTGTCCTACACATTAAGATCCATAGAATCCCGATCCCGGCTGACGGTGGCGCTGAAGGAGTATTACCTTAACCGGATGTCCGTTGACAGGATGGCGTGCTCTAGGAGTCGGTGCAGCATGGTGTGAATGTAGAATGAGTTTTTTGTAAAATTTTATTTATTTTTATGTTTTCTTTTTATTATATGTATCATAATTATTTCAAGAAAACTAAGGTGTATATATTTTTTTAAAGCACATAATAATATATTTTATTTCAATTAATATTATTTTGTTTAGAGGTTAAGTGTAAGAGAGGACCATGTGGTCCTAATGTTCCCCTCAATAAAGGAGCATTTTCATTTCAAGTCTGATCAGACTATTTGATCATTTCATTGATCATTTCAATTATAGGCTGAAGTAAGACCTGGTTCAGGCTTGTTCAGGCGTCTTACTTCAGGACTGAACAAATATGATACATTAAGTTCAATTCTGATCCTTTCTGACAGAAATTGAATCAGATATGATCAGACCTGTTTTCACTGGGACTTCTTTCTTTTCCAAGTGGGAAAAATTTCACTCGATCGAATATTTAAAAGTTTCGATGTTGAGTCATCAAAGAAAATTTTTTACATTTCCAGTTTTTCTACTAGTGAACGGCCTATTTATGATGCTTTCAAAATCAAGAAAACCCTTTCAAATTGTTATTAGCTCATGTTTACTTCAGGATGTATCTTAATATTTACGTATCTATATGGCAAATTCAACTATAATGCCATAAGCTAAAGTTGATGAGTCCTCTGCTTCCATTCATGAGATTCATTTATGAATCTGCCCCATTTAAAAATTAGAGCAGTTTGGACCACCACCCACCTTCAGCACTTAACCTACACCTTCTTTAGGATTTCATCTTAGTAAAACTCTTTTCGTATGGATAAAAAATTAACTCAATGGATTGTAAAATATTTGTTGTACAGGATCAAAATAATCAACATATTTCATACAATATATACTTTATTTCATTTGTCAGAACATCGATAGGAATACGGAAGTGCGAGTGTAGTATCAAAAACATTTACAAGATTACGCCACTTCAGTCGTTCAGAGATCGTTATTGGCTAATGGGTTAGGCAAAAGTCTGGATACCCCCAGTTAACTTTTTAACGCGTTGCAGTAGGAAAACCAAACTCGGCACATGTTTACAAAATCAAAAACGGCACTTTTTCATCAACTACACAATTTTGCCCCTGCCCCCAAAATGGGGTATTTTGGGGGCAGCCCCAAATTTTCAAATGTAAACCCCTATTGAGTGACCCCTCATTTTAAACGGTTTATCAAGAGAAATTAAATGGCGCAAACCGGAGGTCGATATCTCACCCCTAACCAAAATGGCAGCCATTTCAAAATTTGACATGGGCAAGCAAGTATAAGTATGGACACCCCCAATTAATTTTTTAACACGTTGCAGTAGGAAAACCAAACTCGGCACATGTTTACAAAATCTAAAACGGCACTTTTTCATCAACTACACAACTTTGCCCCTGCCCCCAAAATGGGGTATTTTGGGGGCAGCCCCAAATTTTCAAATGTAAACCCCTATCGAGTGACCCCTCATTTTAAACGGTTTATCAAGAGAAATTGAATGGCACAAATCGGATGTCGATATCTCATCTCTAACCAAAATGGCAGCCAATGTAAAGTCAATTTACCCTTCTCGAATTTTAAAATGGCTGCCATTTTGGTTAGAGATGAGATATCGACATCCGATTTGTGCCAATCAATTTCTCTTGATAAACCGTTTAAAATGAGGGGTCACTCGATAGGGGTTTACATTTGAAAATTTGGGGCTGCCCCCAAAATACCCCATTTTGGGGGCAGGGGCAATGTTGTGTAGTTGATGAAAAAGTGCAGTTTTTGATGTTGTAAACATGTGCCGAGTTTGGTTTTACTACTGCAACGTGTTAAAAAATTAATTGGGGGTGTCCATACTTATACTTGCTTGCCCATGTCAAATTTTGAAATGGCTGCCATTTTGGTTAGGGTTGAGATATCGACCTCCGGTTTGCGCCATTTAATTTCTCTTGATAAACCGTTTAAAATGAGGGGTCACTCGATAGGGGTTTACATTTGAAAATTTGGGGCTGCCCCCAAAATACCCCATTTTGGGGGCAGGGGCAAAGTTGTGTAGTTGATGAAAAAGTGCAGTTTTTGATGTTGTAAACATGTGCCGAGTTTGGTTTTCCTACTGCAACGCGTTAAAAAGTTAACTGGGGGTATCCAGACTTTTGCCTAACCCTGTATTTAATAAAATGAGCAAAATACCTATTCATTATTATTACACACATACATTTATTTTGTGTTAGGTGTCATTTATTATCTTATTGTGACAATATTACTAATTTACATGAATAATTAATGATATAATTAAATTGTGGTGTAAAGCTAATAGCGATCTCATTGCCCACAGAAGCCGAGTGAATTTTATAAATTCTTAACTTAAACGACATGTGTGTGAGTTTTTTAAAAGATTATTTAGATTTAACAGATCAACATACATATCGATGATTGTAAGAACGACTGGTGAGAATAATTCTACATTTTTATATGCTGTACACATAGTTAATTTTAGCAAAATAATAGGAACACAAACATTAAATTAATTACTATAACACGGGCAAGAGTTAGAGTTAATTTTTTGGAATAAACTCATTTGAAAACTAAATCATTTGAATCTAAATTACAAATTTCAAACCATGAAAACTATCCCTTCAACATTTTGAATACTACCGTTATATAATTTATCTCTTAACTTTTTTTAATGTAAAATTAGAAAACCCAACTTTTAAATGGTCACAATAACATTTTATCTAACTAAAACTTAATCAAGTATCTTATTTTTTGTCTTTAATTTATACTGCAAGTGGTATTACGGTTTTGCATCATATTTTGATGTTAGGAAAATATATTATTAACAAATAATATAGTATATTTATTCTATTATGACTCTAAAACTTAGACTAACATGTGAGTTTGAAACTTTAATAGTCTCTATAATCTATAACGTAAAACCCTTCCAGGGCTAAATTAAATGGTCGCCTGAGGCATAATTTTGTCACACCAAAGTTCAAAACATAATGCTGTAATGTTATGTTATTATTTGGTTCAAAATAATTCATATGTTATAAAAAAAACGTTTTTAGAGCTGAAATAATTTTTTTACTCATGTTACAAGGAAAATAAAATTCGAGAGGAAAGATACATCCGTCTTTAGTCCCCAAAAAAAAACTGAAATGGACGTATATATATTCCTCCACCGCCCAGAACGACTATCAAGAAATATGAAAACTGCTGATAATTTCGAGTATTTTTTGCGGGCGGAGGATGGGTGTTCCCGTCTATGTAATTTTTTGTTTTATTTACTTCCCATCATAATATAACAGTAAAAATAGTTTTTATCAAAAAAAAAAAAAAAAAAAAAAAAAAAAAAAAAAAAGGGTAAAATTGCAAGGACTAAAATGGATTGTGCGTCTGGTTTATCGTTCTCTTCGCCAGTATGATTTTTCATGCTACAGTCATTATTTTCACTGCCAAATATGAAATCCCATCAAATGCACTTCCATTTAGCATTCCTATAACATCTTCAGAAGAATTTGGGTCATTACGATTAATTGTTTTGAAATAAAACTCATAATATGGCATTACAAAAACGTAAACAAACACTCACTGTAACTGACAGTTTCACAGTCAGCTAACTGTCACAAACTGACAGTTTCGGGCTACACATGTGTTGTTTAGGCGTGAAACAGCTGAAAAAGTCAAGGGACATAATCTTGCCAACTGTAAAAACTAAATAGCCCGTCTATAAGCCAATATAAAGTTTATTATCTTAATATATACAACATATGTTTTTCGTACTTTTGGAGGGATATATCCGTCTTTATCCTGGAAAAGAAAACACTTAAGATGACATATTCGTTTTCAGCCCGGACCAGAAATTACGTTTGACAGATATATCCGTCGATAGCCCGGAAAGGATTAATAACATTATCTCTTGATCTGTCCACTGGGTTTTAATCAAAATAAAGGTTAGTCGTTCCCTAATTTTAAGCATCCCTCTTACAAACAAAACTAGTTTATAGGTGAACCATTTCAGACTTCGTATTTTGGTTAATCAGGTTCTTAAGGTTACACTTTATTCGCAAATCATGATGTAATACAAATAAATAAAATCCTTATTGCGCAAGTATTGTTTAGTGCAAATTATATCTGATTAATCTATTTACAATGTAATATATGTTTATAAACTGTAATTAAATAAAATGTTTGGTATTTTTTAACTTTTTTAAACATAAATAAAAATCTTTTCAATGTTGATTATTGTTGCGAAATTAGTTATTATATAAAAATAATATTAACTTGAAAAAGTTTTCTTGTCATCAATCATAAGTATCATTGGCAAAATAGATTGCATTGACATATTAGTATTATTGTTGATATGATTATGTAAAATCTTGTATAATTTTACAATGTAATTTTAATTAGAATAAGATTTGCGTACAAAAACTTGATTTTTTTGGATGTGTATAAAAATGTGTATACAATATAGAGTATTTTCTTTGATATGAGCTGTACAATAAATTATTGACTTTTTCTAACCTACTCCGTGCAAATTTTATTGCTTTCTATATAAACTGTAGTATTTTATTATAATTATATTATTAATACATAGTTATGTAGCCTTGTTTTTTTTAATTACTTTGATATTAAGTGTTTTATAATTTTCCATTAAGTACGTTAAGTCATTCAGTATTAAACAAAAACAATTTCGGAAAATTATGTTTCTAAAGTTTACTTTGAAGCAAAGTCCTCTATGAAAACATAAAATCTAGAATATTGCTCAGTGATATTTCTTTATATATATATACTTACAAAACTAAAAGAAACTACAAAATCATTAATTGATTCCTATTTTATAGGCTAACAAAATATTTATTCAGTAAAAATGAAAATAAAACATTTGATCCACATAAAGCAGAGAAGTGAAATGAATTATTCATGCACTTTTTAGGAGCGTTTTCTACAACTAATATTGTGTTTTAAACATATAAAAATGTATTATTTGAATATCTTAAAATTATTGCAATTCATTTATATTGAACAATTTAAGGACAAACTGTTAGGTGACATTTACTATACAAATTAAAGGTATACAGAATTGATAGGCTATTTACAAAGATAACAATAGATTTCAGTTACACCATGTATAACAATGCATTTAATAAATAATTTGAAGTTTCTGTGAATAACAATAAAGTAGACATTTTTATCCATATTCTAAATGAGGTACACTTAATATAATTCGGATGATTGGCATAGAAGTGCGTTCAAGGTGGCGAGTACGGGAGTGCTATCCAATGTACGAAGATGGACACATCAGCACAACATTTAGTACACCCATTGGTTTAATGATACAATAACATACATTTACTTGGTCCAGAAAATACTTTTTATAGGTATAAAACTGGTTTTAAATAATTTTTAGAGGGCTTTGAACAGTTTCGATGTATTAATACAATTTGTCGAAATGAACAACTTAAGCTATTTACAAAATTAACTACATCCATTTTAATAAATAGTAGAGAAAATAACTAAAAGTTTTATACAGCACAATTATATAAAGGAAGATAATAGCTTTGCGGAAGGATAAGAGGCTGATCGGATAGTTAGTTGAGAATGAGATTCGCTCCTGCAAGGATAGTGTCGTCCCGCAGTCCCGGGATCGCTGTTAACGGCCTTCTGGAAAATTAAATGGAATGATCAACAATAATTGTTTTTCAAATAGGAAAATAAATACAGTAAACGCTAAATTAATGAAATTATCATTAAAAGGAAGGAAGATAAAACAAACTAAAAAGAAGTGGTAGGCCCTAAACAAAAATATAAGAAAAATATAGTGATAAAGGAAGAAGTAAGAAGAAAGAAGAACGAAGAAAGGATAGAGATAATTAAGAAAGAAAACGATTTATCAACGATCAACCTAGAAAGGTTAAAATAAAGAATAACAGTGAAAAAGGCTGAGTGGTGAATAAATTAAAATGAATTTAAAAAAGGTTGACTTGTAAAGTGTACAAATTATTTAAGTCCTGCTGTGCAAATTAGAATACATTGTTAAATTTTGTCAGCGGAGTAAAATTATTATTATTACTTATATATTGAAAATCAATTGATTGAAAATGTTGAATTACAAACTTCTCTTTCTATGGGTTGTGAACACAAAAAAGTTGGACAATCCCATAAACTCATTTTTATGGGAATTGGGTAGATTTCTAGCTATGTCATAGATTGTTACGTCTATCTTTCTTGTTTCAGGACCAGAAAATATTTTAAATTCCTTTGATGTAAATTATGTAGACTCTTTGTTAAACAAATATATTTTGAAATGGTTGAAATAATATTTTTACTGTTGTTGTGTTGTTTTAAGAGAATGCATGTGATCTTAGCTATTAGGAACTTAAGTGTTCAATAAGAATGGGAAGGAGTATTTCAGAGACATTTTTAAATTCATTGCTTTACCTCGGTCTATATTCATATTTGATAACATATTCTAAAGCGTCTCTCGCAAGACATAAGTTTGGTTTAAGCTCTCAATGTTTTTAACAAAATCTAACTTTTTACAATTCACAAGCAATAGAGGAAAATTTTGTCTAAAAAAAAGTACATAGACTACCTTTGTAAGACAGCTAAATGCATCTCTTTTAAGTTAATCATCTAATTTTACATCCTTGAGAGCAGACGTATGTTGTTGTGCTATAAGGTGGTACGTACACGCTGGCGATGTGGGCGAGAGGCTGGTAGGAGGTGGTGAGCAGCTCCTTGGCCTGCGCGGCTCTCGCCCTCGCCAGGATGCTGAGGACCGTCCTCTTTGTCGGCGACATGGCCACCCTGGTGCCGCCCCCGGGCAACAGCGGCCTCTTGCGACCTCCCGTGCTGGCCGCGGTCCCCGCTGTCAACACCACCACACGACACTCTCACATTGTGCTACTCATCTTCAAACCAGAGGGCTTAAGTTATTTTTAATTAGTTCGTGTTATATTTTTTTATAATATTAATAACTTATGTGGTGCCGAATGTAAAAATGATACAAGGAATGGCCTTAAGAAACGAGTCTGGGACCCCTTTGTCAATGGTGATCCGTGTTGTCCTGAAGGATAAACTCTTTTAAGTACGGTTTTTTCTGAGGTCTGGTGGAAGACAACAGCTATTATTTATTTCTAAGCAACATAGGAACTGGCCAATAAATTTAATTTATTAAATATTAAATGAAAGTTTCTTTAAATTTGCATTTGTGTATTCAAAACCTTTAGCTTATTTGAAATCACCACTTTCATAATTGATGATGTTAAGAAATGATACTAGACTATTAAAACAGCCCTGTTTTCTAAAGGTCAGAGTGTAGAGTGTTTATAAGGGTTCAGCACTAATGTCGTTTGTTTAAACGCAGACTGATCCTGGGGAGACATGCTGCACTGGGAGGAGCCCTTCCTGTCCCTCTGCGTGTCGTTGCGTTACTCGTCTGGCTAGCTTAGGTTAAGTTAGGTATAGTGAGCTCACCGGAAGTGTTGGTCGGCTTGGTGACCCGTCGCAGGGCGGGGTTGGGTGGTGGAGACGCGGACTGATCCTGGGGAGACATGGAGCCCTGGGAGGAGCCCTTCCTGTCCCTCTGCGTGTCGTTGAGTTACTCGCCTGGCTAGCTTAGGTTAAGTTAGGTATAGTGAGCTCACCGGAAGTGTTGGTCGGCTTGGTGACCCCTCGCAGGGCGGGGTTGGGTGGCAGAGACGCGGACTGATCCTGGGGAGACATTTAGCCCTGGGAGGAGCCCTTCCTGTCCCCCTGCGTTTCGTTGCGTTACTCGTCTGGCTAGGTTAGTTTAAGTTAAGTATAGTGAACTCACCGGAAGTGTTGGTCGGCTTGGTGACCCCTCACAGGGCGGGGTTGGGTGGCAGAGACGCGGACTGATCCTGGGGAGACATGGAGCCCTGGGAGGAGCCCTTCCTGTCCCCCTGCGTTTCGTTGCCGTTACTCGTCTGGCTAGCTTAGGTTAAGTTAGGTATAGTGAGCTTACCGGAAGTGTTGGTTGGCTTGGTGACTCGTCGCAAGGCGGGGTTGGGTGGTGGAGACGCGGACTGATCCTGGGGAGACATGGAGCCCTGGGAGGAGCCCTTCCTGTCCCTCTGCGTGTCGTTGCGTTACTCGTCTGGCTAGCTTAGGTTAAGTTAGGTATAGTGAGCTCACCGGAAGTGTTGGTCGGCTTGGTGACCCCTCGCAGGGCGGGGTTGGGTGGTGGAGACGTGGACTGATCCTGGGGAGACATGCTGCCCTGGGAGGAGCCTGTACTGTCTCCCTGCGTGTCGTTTCCGTCACTCGTCTGGTCTGTCTTGCCTGTGTTGAGAATCTGCATCTCCCACATCTGCTCTTGCCGTATTTCATCATTGTAATCCTATAATCACACACTGGAGTTACCAATGTGGTCAACTGTGACGAAATATAAGTTTTAACCCCGCCTTTCTTTTAAACTTGTTATGTAGGATCAGTTGTCCACCACAAATTCAATTGAGTATTCGGGGATTAAACCCGATGTTTGTTGATATGATTTCTTTAAATTGGTTAATCAGTTAATTTAAATAACTTCATTAATCGGTTAACTTAATTTCTGCGATAGATTAAGTTTGTAATGCCCTTGAATTTATTCCTATCTGTATTGATGAGACTATCTTGTCACAGACACTAATTTGGTTTCCTTATTAAACGTGTTCAAATGCATTGATTGCAGTCATAACCATCTCTAATATTATTTCGTCTGAAAATTCGATAGCTACATGGAATTTCAGGGAATTTCATGGAATTACATGGAATAGATATTAAAAACGTATTACTAAAGGATGGTTACAGCATACTGTATTATTCGTCCATTTCTATACTGACAGAAAATAATTAAATTTTTGGAGAGAGTTTTGGTATTGACAAATTTTAGTTTTAACCCATATAATTAAGGTGCAAAGAGGATACATTTGGCATCCAGTGAAAACACAGTACACTACCAACCTTTTTTTAATCACTCACCGGGACCAAGAACCTCCTGACCTCCGCGAGAGCATAGGCGATCCTGGCATGGGCCTCGGCCGGAGGGGCGAAGGCCGTCACCTCGACGTGCAGCTCATCTGAGAGGTGCGAGAACTTGGGGTCACCAGAATTGCGCAGCTCCTCCTCCTGGTGGCGGTCATATCCAATATTAAACAATCGAACGATTTGAGGGAAAAGGAACCTATGAGAAAATAGGAACGTCCACTCCAAATCAAGCCCTGTAGGCCCTATAGCAATTTTAAAGTCTTATGGGGCTGAGCCGTGAAATAAAGTTTCAAAATCGTTTATCAGTTGCTACCTATGAGCAAAGACGATTGTCCGTGCCAAATTTCAAGCCAGTGGAGCCTAAAGTAATTTTTAAATCATGTGGGATGGACACTTTAAGGGATTTTGCAAAACGGCACCTTAGTGAGCACCTGTGAGTAAATAGGAAACGCCCATGCCAAATTTCAACATCGAAGGTCCTATAGTTTTTAAGATTAGCTGTTTCCTTGATTCTTATCAAATATTGGCCCTATATGAATAACCTTAAGACGAAATTTTGAAGTTCATCGGGTGGAGTCCTGATGGAGTTTTGCAAAACAGTTTCTTAGTGACACTTTTTTATAAAAAAACAAACGTTCATGTCAAATTTCCGTTCGGTATACCTTATGGTTACTGAGATTTTCTGATACGCGAGTGAGTGGTATTTGAGAAATATATATTAGACTGACGGACTCGTAAATCAAAACACGAGAAAAAATAATGTTTTTACGTGATTTTATTTTAAAATAACTCCATTTGATACAGTATTTAATACACCAATAAAACATTGTACCTTATAATGATTATTATATTTTTTTAAAAGGTAATAATAATTTTAATTAAGTAATTTAAAAAAGTCACGTAGATTAGGCTTAAGGAAGTTTAATTCCCTATAGTAAGTAGAGGGAAAACATTTTATTATTAGTAAAGTAATTAGTGAAATTCCAGAGAAAATAAGGGAGAACTGTTGAGAATTGCTTCATTAACAACAAAGTGGGGAGGAGACAAAAGAGGCAGTGTTGATGGAGACAATGTGCTGCCATACAGTGTTTGTAACCTTACGTGTCGCCCGCCTCAAACGCGCTTCATGATAAAGGTACAAACCCCGGCTAATTCTGTAAATCGTTTATTACTTTGAATTGTATTTTATTCGCAAAATTTACTTCTTAAACAATTGGTTCTAATAAAACTTGTTAACTAAACTCAAAAACTTTTGTTTTACACGATCAATCAGTAATATCTATTTTATTAAGGCTGCGGTCTACCCCAACCAAAACAACAACAATACCGAATGCCGCTTCGCGGCCGTAGCGCTAGGCGCTGCAGAGGTTTACGGGGATCGTGTTTCAGAATTAACCGATTAAGATAGAGATTAGCTGTTAACTTTTTCTAAAAGTAGAAAAAAGGATCTAGTCGGCTATCTTTTTAGAATTTTTAAATAAAATTTCTAACTTCAGTAATAACTGTCTAAAATCATCTGTTTTCAGTTTTGTAAATGCAGAGGTTTACGGGCATCGTGTTTTAAAAATAACCTCTTAAGATAGAGATTGGCTGTTAACTTTTTTTTAACGTAGAAGAAAGGATCTAGTCGGCTATCTTTTTGGAATTTTAAAATAAAATTTCTTTTTTTCAGCTATAACTGTCTAAAATCGTCTGTTTTTTATCGATTTTTAACTGAAGTTTTCTATTGGTTTTAATGAACTAATTACAAAAGTGTAACAGAGGGAAATTAGTACCGTTATTCTTCTTTAATATGACACTTTATTTATAGCTCTAGGCTTCATTTAGCCGAAGATAACACGATTCTAAAAAACCCTTGCATTTGGGTGCGCGCCAGTGGTAGACCGGAGCCCGGGACCACCCCGGTCTACCCCTGTCGCGCACCCAAATGCAAGGGTTTTTTAGAATCGTGTTATCTTTGGCTAAATGAAGCCTAGAGCTATAAATAAGGTGTCATATTAAAGAAGAATAACGGTACTAATTTCCCTCTGTTACACTTTTGTAATTAGTTCATTAAAACCAATAGAAAACTTCAGTTAAAAATCGATAAAAAACAGATGATTTTAGACAGTTATAGCTGAAATAAGAAACTTTATTTAAAAATTCTAAAAAGATAGCCGACTAGATCCTTTTTTCTACGTTAAAAAAAAGTTAACAGCCAATCTCTATCTTAAGAGGTTATTTTTAAAACACGATCCCCGTAAACCTCTGCATTTACAAAACTAAAAAACAGATGATTTTAGACAGTTATTACTGAAATTAGAAATTTTATTTAAAAATTCTAAAAAAATAGCCGACTAGATCCTTTTTTCTACTTTTAGAAAAAGTTAACAGCTAATCTCTATCTTAATCGGTTAATTCTGAAACACTATCCCCGTAAACCTCTGCAGCGCCTAGCGCTACGGCCGCGAGGCGGCATTCGGCATTGTTGTTTTGGTTGGGGTAGACCGCAGCCTTAAGCCCCGTCCGCACTGGGCGAACATTCGTGGCGAACTCGTTCGGCGAACACAAAAATCAACAAACATTCTTATCGAACAATTAACCGGCCATATGATTTACATTCTAAAAGGTTAGAAACGAACAAACAAATGTTCGGAGGAACTTTGTTCGGCGAACATGTTCGGCCAGTGCGAATGCGGCTTTAAATGCACTTTCTTTGTATTTTTGTTTTAAGATATTATTCTGTCCATTATAGAATTGAATACTGGCGTGTTTAAAACCAGAAATTAATTAACGTTTGAGCAATTCAAACACATTTAAAAACTAGGTTAGGTTATGAAGCGTTTTTATGTTTTTCTTTCTTGTGATGATATGTTTCATAAAAATCATAATTAACCACCCAATATTTGTACCAAAGAAATATCAAGTTGAACGCTAACTCAATAAACAGTGACTTAACTATACAGCTATTCATTGAGCCTCTTCAAATTCTAAGACATAACAAACTTGTCCGCCGTCTGTGTCGAATGTAGGCCTACTACAGTTAGTTTGTTTGAGTGGTTTGACTCACTTTGTGTCTGTCCCGCATCGATCCTCTGCCCAGAATGGCCATCTTCGTCATTGTGTCTTCTTGAAGCCTTTTTAGAGAATTTCCTTTGGGTCCAAGCAGTTTTCCAACGAAATTAAACTGGAATAATAATTTAAAAAAAATTAGACTTAAAAAACTGTTCTTATAATTGATTACAATATAAAAATCAACAACTAAAATGAATATTCAAAAGAAATGTCATGGTGCTAATAAATATAACTTTTAATTTGTTTTAACTAACAGCAAAAACACCCGTTTTCGATGTATGTTTAGCACCTGCGAAAATTCATCATTACATTGTTTTCTACGTAATGAAAATGTTTTTAACCGAAAGTAATGTTTACCTACTATATTTTTTTTGGTTTACCAATATAAATGTTTTTTTTTTAACTGAAATGGAAATACGGTTTAAACCTAACCTTCAAATTCAAATTCAAATTAATTTATTTCAAGTTTTTTACATAGTCGTGGCCTCGCCAAGTTATGCATAACTTGTCGGCAAGGTCCAATAGTATTCTGAAACATATCATATTTATTACATTTTTTTACATTTTATTTATTTGCTTTGAATATTTTTGAAAAACAAACCTAAATCTATAGCGGTTAGGGCAGGCACCTAAGAAATATGAAATATGAACCTAAAAATATTTTATTGATTTTTAAATATTTTTTATGTTTTGTGTTCTTAAGTAATTAGTTTGTAATAAATAAATATTCCAATGTCTGTTTTATTTAAGAAAATGATTAGTCCATATACTGTAGCGAAAAGCATCGTTCAAAACACTAGCAAAAGGGGTTTGCATATTCTCGAACATACTTGAACTGCTCGATATATCTCGCACTTGAAACATATGGTCTCGAACATGCGATGACCGACTTTCGACTCTTGTTATGAATTATACTATTTTATGTTATTAGTATTAAATATTCAGTTTGAACTCCATTTCGCTTTATTTGCCTTTACTTTCATTTGAGTTAGTGCTTTAATAAAATAAAGAGGCATAATTCACTTAATTTCATTGTCCTGTCTAATTAGTTTTAATTATGAAAAAGCATGGAACAATGAAGTAAAATTAATAAACTGTTGAACAAGTTCGCTCGAGATATTCCAAGTTAACAGTGAAACTAGTTTAAAGTACTTGTTCTCAACAGCGGAAAGAGTTTGTCCCTTGGTAATGGAAACAAAACGAAATAATGAAAATATCCAGTCAGGCGAGGATTGCCCCATCCCTCACTGCTTGAAATGTTTGCATTATTATTACTCTATTTTACCTTAACCCTGGATTGATGACAACTAGAAAGACTAATTTAGTATCTAAATTCCATCATGACAAAACACTACATAGTTATTAAACTTATTTTTGGACAGCAATATTACAAGAAAAGTGTATTTTAAGTAATGCATTAAATAAAAAGGTTGTTTCTTGAGTTCGAAATTTTTTCTGAATAATGAAATACATTTTTGCTGTTTATTGCAACGTTGCAGTGGCAATAAATGGGTAATTGGTATGCTCAAAGCTAATAAATAAGCTTTAAGTTGATGAATTCGTCTATATTATTAATTTATAGTTTTATCTTTATATTTCTTAGAATACTAAAACCATTAGTTATTTTACGTTTTATAAATCATAGAACACAAAGTTGTAATTATCTAAATTACTGAAGGTATTTCCGTCTTTCTTTCTGTCAGCCTGTCTGTGACACTCGTAACCTCTACTTTTTTCCACTTTTCACACGACAACGGCTTTAGTTGAAAGTTTTTTCTGTTATTAAATACAGTGACGTGATAGAACTTTAATTTCTTGTTCAACCCTAAGGATTTTTTCCATAGCCGTCGAAGTATTTAAGTTGTTCAAAAACGTCATTATTTTAAGCTTTACTCACAAAAACGGCTTTGTTGATATGAAAATGAATGGATATCATTGTTATGTGATCTTATTTACTCTTAAACAATATTCGTCAATAAAGCTCTGTTAAAGCAAAAGAATTTTAATTTATCTTATTTTATTGTATAAGTAATAAGAATTTTTGTTTTATTTAGGATATTTTAAGGGGACATATTTCAGTCTTAAATTATATCACCATTATATAATAATAGTCTAATAATACAAATATGTTTATCTTAAAAAAAAAATAAAAAAATTGTATCATAATGTAATATTTTTTCAGCTGTAATAAAATAAGTATTTTTCGTTCAAAATGCTTATACACGATGATTTGAACTTTAAAATTTTAGTTTTATTCTACAAAAATACTTCCAATTTTATGCTGCAATTACTATTTTAGTGTTTGGTTCTACATGTGATATTTCTTAGAAATACATCATTAGGTTAAACACTAGTATATTATTTACAAAGGCAACTAAAACGAAACCATAAAACCAATGTTTGCCAGTGAAAGAAGTCCCCGAAGATTTGGAGGGATAATTCACTTTGGCGAATTGGCTGGTGGCACTACAACGCCGCAGGACACTTGTCCCAGCGATAAAAAACCGCTGTCGCCTACTCAGCTTTACGGTGCCGTTAAACTGTGAGCGCACCTTTTTAACAAATTTATTTGAGTTTTACAGCCGTTGATTTGATAAACCGAAAAGATAACAACTTAGTGCAAACCATATTTAAGTACAATGATAGACTCTTGAGCAACTTAATTCTTGAAAACAAATGATATGTAGACAGTAGCAGCTTTGCCATTTGTATGTTTTATATATTAATTGATGAATACATATTTTGTGAAATCAAGCACAATATTATAATGAAACAAATCTCTACGTAAATTACAGGACGTTTCTTTCAAAATAACACAACCCATGATTTGAAAAATAAATTATATATGAAAGATTTGATTTTTATTTGTATTTGTTACGAAGATTTACAAGG
This sequence comes from Neoaliturus tenellus, assembly GCA_030545055.2. Classification (NCBI taxonomy): domain Eukaryota; kingdom Metazoa; phylum Arthropoda; class Insecta; order Hemiptera; family Cicadellidae; genus Neoaliturus; species Neoaliturus tenellus. The sequence goes on from CM061532.1 coordinate 160,295,126, forward strand.
TATAATTTGATTTTTTGTTTGTTTTGGTGATCAAAGGTTTACATGTATACAACTTGTATTAATTAAGTAAATCTGTGGACATCTTTCCAAGATCTAGTAATCTAGTAATTCTAGTGATTTAGTAATTCACCTCATTAAATCTGTTATATTTGTCTCGAGTTTTCAAAATATTACGGGTTATTTTCATATGTCTTCCAACTTACCATACCCATTGAAGCAATCCACAGGGGTTACTTCTGAATGTCTCAGTGCGTAAGTTATTATTCTTCCAATTATTTATATTTTTGCTGGAGACTAATTGGAAGACGAACATATCCTCCGAAGTATCGAGATTTAAGATATGTGGTTTATTTTCTTTGAGTATAAAGAGGAAGTTTAAATGAAAATAACCCACAAAATATTGCAGGGCTTAAAAAAGACAATATAGGGTTAATGTTTCTGACTTTAATTATAAATATTGCCGGGTTAAATTACTTTAAAACTACTTTAGTTTCTTCGCATTAAAAAGATAACTCAAAAAGTTTAATTTGCATCAGTTTGGGTGCATATCAGATGTTTCTCAAGTAAATTAATTAATTGTTGTAATTGTTGTGAAATGAATGAATTGGAAGATAAGAAAGTTTTTTGTGTGTTGGATTATAACATTAGCTAATCTGTTATTAGCTAACGACATTTCAAAACCAGATGCAATGAAGACTATTCTGTTGATAATGAAGGCAATGGAGACAATTCTGCAAAATTTCATTCTAAAACTATATGGTGCACCTCCTCCAGGGCTGAACCTAACGATCTGCTGAATGAGAGATGAATAGGGCCCGCTGGTCTGAAAGATGACGCAACCCTGAACTGGCCTCAAGATCTATAAAAAGCACACCCCCTGGGATTTTTTCATGTGGGGATACACCAAAGATAAAGGTTTACACACCAAGTATCATACCTGAGATCCAGCAACGGATTATCAATACCATCGAAAACATCGATCAAGTCACTCTTATCAACGTATGGTTGGCTCCTGAGTGAAGGATTGACGTCAGTCGTACGTATTACACGGGGTTAAAATATCGATAAGTTATAGTTCTGAATACTTTTGATAAAACTTTTTGAGTGTTTCTAGAATTGTAACAGGTGTATATCATTTACTTACAAATAAAACAATATTTTTAGACACACTTGAAACTATGAACATGATATGTAATAACAACAGGAACAAATATATAACAGATTTAACAAAATAAATGACAAAAAGATGATCATAAATTTACTAAATTGACCAAAACGTTGTGTAAATGTTAACAGTGGTATGTTAAAAAAACCAAAACTAAGCTTAACATTATAAAAAATCCTGTAAACCGTTATTATAAACAAAAGTTACAATTAAAATGTCTCATTGACACGCTGTGTTACATGTATTCTTTTTGTTTCAAACCATGGGTTGCGATAAAAAAAAACCCCCTGTAAAACAAATGTGAATCTTCAAACTGAGATATATTTTTTTCCTTTGTCCATTCGGCTATAGCATTAATGATCCTCACAAATGAACCATTTGGTCTTTGTAACAAAGCTTCATCAAGAAAGCAGTAATAATAAACTCATCTTGCACTCGTACTTTATTTAAAATACACACGACGGTTTGCACGTTGTTAAAAATATATCCTATGTACATTTTGAAACTGACTTTTCTCTTAAGAATAACAAGTGTTATTTCAAAATAATTCCACATCAATAATAAATAGTGATTCTATTGAGCACATCCTATACTAAAATTATGAACCCTGCATTATCCTAGATAACGATTCTTTCCCTATATATGCAAATATAATAATAAGAAATGAAATTATTAGTACTAACAACGCTGAAAAACAACACAATTTATCTTTTTTTTTAAGAGGCCATAATAAATAATACAACCAATGTTTCAAATAGGCCTAAATTTTTTTATTTCAATATTTTTTTTAACTTACGCTTTGAATAACAAAAATATAATTAGCAACAAGTTAAAGGTTACTTATGTGATTAAAATTAATACTTTCCCATTTTTAATTCTTCAGCTTAATATATTTACTAAAGAATTTGTTGAAAACCGTACAATAAGTTTAGTTGGTGGTCAAATATAACCTGCCTATTCAATCTGCCTCTCAGTAACCGTTTTGTTTTTGTATTTTGTATCTATCTACGCCGGTGGCATTTTTCAACTTTTTTACGGGGAACTGTCCAAACCCCAGTATTGTTATTAGAGAGTTTTGCACATACGGTAAATGATTACGGCAAACGCTAAGCGCTATTTCATTTATAGTTGATTTGCTTATTTATACTGCTTGAAGCTATGAAAAACTTGTTGAAAAGTGATCAGCGATAAATTGTATACATTATTTATCCGGTTCCACCCCCCTGAACTGCGAATTATTCATAAATTTACCAATATAAAAATAGCGCCTAGCGTTTACCGTTTGTTTAAAAAAAACTCTCTATATCTAACATCGACCAGTTTTTAGAAAACATAATCAATTAATAGCCCAATGACAAATGGCAACTGGGTCCGGAATAAATGTTTTAAAAAGCATCTAACTTTCCTCAGGATCGAACCGGCAACCTTTTGATTCAAAGGCGAGCACTATAACCACTCAGCTACCCAGCCAGTTAAAATATAATCTGTGTGTACCTTGGGGTGGTCTCGGACCGGCACGACGACCCTGATGGTCACCTTGATGGGCTTGTCCCGTGTTATGTCCACCATCTTCCTCTGCGGCAGCTCCGCCATCCCCCGCAGCCGCCCGCCACCGTTCATCACGTGATCTGACAACAACACCAGTTGAAACATTCTTGTTTGTTGGTTTAATCAAGCTTTTAGTTTCAATTTAGTTAAAATGTTGAATATACTGCCAATATTTTACAATTTTAAAACTTTCATCACTTGGCAAAATTATATCCAGCTTTACTAAAGCTGTTGCCATTATTGTTTATCTACTCCCTCACGGAATCTCATCTTTAAACATGAAACCTTCATTGATAAAAAAACTCCACTGAACTTTACCATTGTCTAATAAGTATACCATGGTAGTAACCATTGTAGTAAGCTAGGTAGATCTCGATATTATGTCACATAGGCTAGCTATAGGTGACAGCTCAGGATTGTGCCTATAGTGTCGTCCTCCGGAATCTAACCGGGGATCGCTGGCTTGTGAGAATAGAGCTGGGTCCCTGAGCGTGAGTGAAAGGGGCCCTGAGCTACTGCTTCAATAACATTAAAATACGATATTTATAAGATATATTTTTAAATTTTTGTAAATGTGACAACTCCATCTGTCAGAAGCTAAGTGGTTGACGGTTGTGTTGTTGACGAAATCATCGCAACAGCTGGCTGTACGGGCGGGGAAAATTCCTCAACCCTCTCAACCGTGACAACCCAGTCAACTGTTGTGTTGGCATCACGACACGATGAAGGGTGGGGGGGGGGAGGGGGGTTGACTGCGGGAGTGGGTCACAGGTGGTCCATTATTCAGGTTAAGCCCGGGCCGCACAGTCAGCTGTTATGTCGATCGCAGCAACAACACAACCACTTTGCTTCTGACAGATGGAAACTTCCGGCATTACTTAAATTATAAATTAAATGTTTTTTTTATTTTTTTATTAAAATTAATATTTGTGAAAAAATATATATTTTGAAAGATAAAATTTTAAAATTAATTATGTAAATAGGATGCATAAAAAAAGCTGTAGAAGTTAAAAACATGTTGTCCTTTGGAAAAAATTAACACATAGGCCTATATTCCACTCTATTCTTTTCTCCACAACATTAGTAAAATAAAAAGCTCTTTGCTCAAAATTATCACCCTGGTTACTGCATTTGATAATTTTATTCAAACCTAAAATTCAATCTCTAATCAGCCTTGACACATAATATTGTAAGACTATTCTATTTTGTTTTACTTACATAAAACTTTCTGAAAATGTCAAAAGATGTTTTTCATACAGGACATGTTTTGGACCTGTTACTGTCCATCTTCAGCTGCATTGATCTTAAGATACATATACGCACATTGTTCAATGTGTGCTTTAATTCGAAGCTCATTGCAGCTGAATATGGACAGTAAGAGGTCCGAAAGATATGCTGCAAGACAAAAAGGATCTTTTCACACCTTTAGACAGTTTTATGTAAGTAAAACAAAATAAAGTTTTGTGATTTTCTCAAATAGGTTACTCCCTTTATATTTATTTTCTATGGCTTTATGGCTTATTTATTATTATTGGCTTTGAACATTAGTATTGTTTTTATAATTATTGAAATAAATCTAAGTAAAAGAAAACTGAATCATAAAATAAATTGACAACAAATGATAAATCATTCATGATTAAATCAAATGCAATGGAAACTACGAAATTTATAAAAATTATATTCTAATTTTATTTTATTAAAACTAAATAAATAACAGGTAGGTTGCATTTTGTATTTATATTTTCAAAGTTTTTTTAATTTGTTTGATTGTATGTACCAAACTTAGTTATAGTTAATTTAGTTTCGGTTTTAGCTGAGTATGAAATACAACCTTACTCAATTAATGGTTGTAGTCATTATAAAATTTTCATACAAATTAGTTCGACTCGGTAAATTCCCAATGTTAGCCACACAGTAACATTCTAATGTTAGCATCAGTCTAGGTGACCTGTGTCTGATGATAGGTTATACCGGAAGTATTCTGTTAGTTATTGCCATCACCTGACTTGTTGTAGGTCTGTGTGTTGACGCTGGACCTGTCGTTCAGCATGTCGTCTTCTTCTTCCTCCGCCATGCCGACAATGTCCATGTCAGACATCTCTGAAATCTGTAAATCAAGAAAAGTGTTTTACGGATTGCTTAAACTAAGAAAACACACAACTAACTCTCATAAAGAAAACCCTTATACAAAATATCACACCTTCTTGTGAACGCATCTCCTACTTTACGTATTTACCAATATTAAAAATAACATTTAAGATGTAAACATTATCATGGTTCTTAGTTTCGCACTAAGATTTTATATTTTGGATAGTGACAATCTTGTGGGCGTTAGTCAGTCCTTAAAATTTATTTATGTACATTGTATTAACATGGATCAAACTTTGTTGTATCTCAAACTAAATCAACTATTGGTGGTAAAACATTTCCGGAAAACTCATGTTAGAATTGGAATATCAAGAATCAATCAGTTAACTGAAATGTCAACCAAAACTGACTAATGCGGCATATTGCACTTCTCTGGTTACAATAGTAGATAATAACTGTTCTCTGCCTTTCCATAGAACAAAGCGCGTGAATAATTCTCAGTTTCTACACAGTCATGGACTTGAATACTTGAAACGGTAATGGACGACTTTCATTATGAATTGCCAATCACGACCCTATATGGTGCGATTCTAAGTTCAGTCAGTAAAAATGCTTGCCTGCTGCTTTAAGAAATGCCTATTCATTGATTAATGAAAAGGCATTTCGAACTGAATAATGAATAAGCATGAAATTCGAACTGTTATAATTAAGTACTGCTAGTTAGATGTTTGTACTACCATTTAAAAACTTTAGAGCTAGTTTAACGTAAGCAACTATAGTTTTGTAAGTTCAATGACAGATTTGACTGTAACCTACTTCACATCATGCTAATATTAGTCAACCCACAACCATTCCCAACTTTCCTGAAAACAAACTTTCTCAACATATGTTGACGTTATTGGTTACGTGTTTTACGAGTTAGAGGTTGTTATAATGCATTAGGTTTTTAATATAACAATGTGGTGTTCTAAATAAATGATTATTTTATTATATTTACTCCCAAACGTATTTTTAAGGAGGGAAATTGAGCCTTTCTAAAATTATTAAATTATGGTAACTTCTTTTAGTAATTAAAATATATTAACATATTTTGATACTTTCTCTTTCTTAACCATTGCCAAATAACAAATAAATTAATCTCCTATTATATGATTAAGAATATATTTAAGATAACCTTCAATTATTGTTACCTTAATTGTGAAAACATTTATTTTTAAATTATTATTTCAAGTGAGGTAGTTTGAAAATTCTGTACCAGCAATTCAATTTGTTACTAGCATTTTATAGGATTTTACAGCACAGTTTTTATGATCTGATAAATTATGATGGTAAATTACTTAAAAATGGCCATCGTATGTTAGCCAATACAACACGAAACAGATACAACACGTGCATCTTTGTACAGTTGCAGGGAAATGTACAGGAAAATCATCTGTTTGTCGATAAAGGAAAACTAAATTAAATTATAAGTACCAGGGGGACCGAGCTTAAGCTCGGTAAAATTATTACTTTCGTTCTCACACAAAGCTCGTTCGCTCTGCTCACTCGCCCTTTTCCGTTTTAAAGACGAGCTCTTTCGCTACGCTCACTCGTCAGGCCAACGGTTGCTGCACTTTGGTATAACTACAGAAAAAAGATGTAACCCATTGGTTTAAATATCTACAGTTATCAGCTGATTTTTGTTCAATTAATAAAATCTCCATAAGGATAACATGGAAACTTTGGAGGGCTCTAGCGTGAAAACCGGATTTTTCCCAACTATGGGACCAGCTCCAATCGATTTCTGGTGGCCAAAACCCCCATATTCCAAAATTTGAAGGAAATCGTCGGAGCCGTTTTTGAGATAATTGTGCAAGCAAGCAAACAAGCAAACATTGCTCGTATAAGAGTATAGGATATTCCAAGAAACTTTGACGAAAATAATAAGACAAAATAAATTAGTGATGATGAAATTATAAGAAGCTTTTACTTGATACATCACTGAGGTTTGTTAATCACCTAGTTAAAATATTATTATTGTATGGGCGACTTTGACGGACAAGTTCTACAACATGTTACCAATATATCAACTGGTTCTCGGCACTGCTACCAACCAACAAACTGATGCTGCTTACGAGATCCTGTAATTAGATGGTAGTTACCAAAATGAAATTATTGCGTTATGATTGAACTGATGAAATATACCGAGGAAGTGGATGTTTCATCTGTGAGATATAAATATTCATAAAAATACACTAACTTGGTTAAGAACACATTTTTATAATTTAGAACATTATAATTAAATTTTATTTTAGTATTAAAATCATTTGAAGGAAAACTTCAAGGAGTTGTTCTAATTTTTTTAATGTACAAAACAAAGTGTGACTCGATTATTACGATTCAACGGTAAAGTAGGTGGACCCGAAAAGTATATATTTAAGTTTACTTGTTAAACTGTCGTTAAATCTAATTTCCGACCTTGCGGATAAGTTTGTAACAAGAAAACTGCTCCTTATGAATTTATCAAGTCTCGGTTGTTTCAAAGACAAATATTTGTATTGTAACAAGTTTGTCGTGACTGCCTGCGACGCGACGCAAGTGTGTTTACCTTTTAATATTTCATCACTCGATAACCAAATTCATGTAAACATGAGTTGAAAATGAGATCCGTCTTGGCGGTTCAACAGTTACACAAGGTTTCGTATTTTTATAGCTATTGGCATATTAAAACAGAGAAGAAATAGTAATAGTCATATATCGTTATCTATATATTAAAAGGAAAGAATGGAATTTCCCTCTTTTATTCTCAGCATATGTGCATCATAGGAGAATCCGCGCATACCGTTAGAAATTTAGTATCCTGTAGACGAGCAATACCAAGGTATGAACCTAAGCCTTACAGGTTTTATCCTATAATATTTGATGATAATTTTAAGGAAGAACATATACGATTGAATCATTTATTGTGTTTCAACAGCTGTAGCAATTAAAAGTGCTGACTTATCAGAAAGAACAAATGTTTATAAACTGATTAGGTCCAGATCGACTAGAGTTCGGTTGAAAGTTCAGTGAGCGATTTTTATTTATAATATGCTAAATAATCTGGTATATTATTTCATAAAAATTTTTTATATGAAGAATAATTTAAATGGACATCACTCTTTTAATCCTCATTAAGAGCAAAGGGCAATAACCGTGAAAATTCAAAGAAGGAGTAATGCGTGCTATTCCGAACTATTTAAAAAATAATTAATAATTAATTGTTGTTACTTAGTTGTCAAGGGACAAAAATGGGATCTTAATATCCCTAGATCATTTTTTAATAAATTAACAGATGGATAAATAAACATCTTCCTATTGAGAATATTTTCCTGCAACGAAGAACAAAACAGAGAACACATTTACTATTATTTAAATAAGATTTTAATAGGATTTAAATAAGATTACTTTATTTGAAAAATCTACAATTAAGTTCCAAGCATTATGAGTATTGGGAAAGGGACAAGTATAAATCAAACTTCTTTGTACAAAATTTACAGTAACTGGCTTGAACGTACAGCAATTTCTAAATTAAAAAAAAAAGACAAACACAAACTCAATTATATTCTGATATATAATAAATATCAGACCTTTTTTTATTTCTTTCTTTCTTCAGATATTGCTAAGCTTGCTTTGGTAAGACAATTAATCAGTGTTATGATATCTACACAATTACAAGTCTTTTTCAAAGGTAAAGCCAGTTCCTTGGCCAGAATGTATTGGCCTCTTCAGGAAACGATTCTGGCAATGTTTCCTCCTAACTACCGATATCAGTCGTCGGCCCTGCATCGTTAAAGATAACGTTGCTACATGCAACTTTGTACCAATAAAATCTTGTAATAAACAATTCTAATCTAATGAGTTTGTGTAAGGTTTATGACAATATTCATTTTAAAGTATTAACACTCAGTAAATATATATTTATACTAGTTTGTGATCGATGTTGATAAAGTTAGTGTGGTAAATTAATCAATAATACAACTCACAGATACTATGGGAAAAAGGATTAATGACAAAAACTACTTATAGTGATGAAATAACTCCACTGGTAATATTTTATTATAGCAAGACTCTAAAATAAGTTATGAATGATTTAATTCTACGTGTTAAGGGCTTTATTTATTATACGTCCGGGAAATCATTATCTGGGTCTTAGATTTTGTAGAATATAGATGTAATTATGTGAACATTACTTAACTTAATAACATTACTTAACTTACTAACATTACTTAACTTTCAATTACAATTCAGCTACTTACATTGGAGAACTAATCTTTGGACATGAACCTTATCAAGGTTTCCATTTGTTTATTGAGTTCTTTCGACTGTCAAAACCCATTTTTTTTTTTTCAATAAACTTTTCAACATATCGTATACTAATATTCTTTCTTACGTCTGTTAGGTGGTGAGAAGGAAAGTACTTGAAAATAATTGATAACATGTGGTATCTTCTATTTTGTTATTAGGTGTTTTATTTATAAGATATAGACGTAACATTTTCATCTTAGCTGTTGTTTCCTAATAAAATAAGGAGAATAATATATATAGTTAATATTGTGTTATTCAGTTCTACAAGTTTATCACAAATAGAAATACTTAAATTAAAACTCATTTAGGTAGAGTTAAAGAAAACCAATCCATTAAGAGATATCCGCTACCCTTAAAAAGCCAGCCCCATATATTTGACTTTGTGTGGCTCAGGCCGGGGCTCCGTACTCTCAGATGCATATTTCAGTGTGTGGATTCCACGTACAACCGCGATTTTCTGCTTCGCATAAAATGTATTGTTTTAAATTAAAATATTGTTATCATAGAACTAAAAACTCAAAATTTCCTTTTATTTTGAAGATTTGTTTAATGCAAAATTCAACTGTATATCAAGTATTAGCTACTAAAACATAACTTTTATTTATTATGGATTTATATTTGGTATACTCACGAATGTAATTCTTTTATTAAATATAGAGTTTTAAGCTTTTAAAATCAAGAAAGTTTTAGGTTTTTTGGAAAACCTGTTTGTAATTAGAGATGTTAAGATGATCGAGAGATATTTAAATCAAGGCTTTAAATTACATATTTAAACTACCTGATCAGGCTATAGTGAAGAACAGGCGTGACATATCAACGTTGAATCATATCAAATTAATGCTTTTTAAAGTTAGAGAAAATAAAGGGGAGAGGAAAGCGATTTATCAGAGACAAGGCGAGATCGGCAAGGACACGGCAAGAACAGAAGAGCGCTCCCGAACCTTCCAGCAGTGGCAACACAGCTGGGAGCACGACACCCGAGGACGATGGACTGCGCGACTTATCAAGCAGGTCCAACCATGGGTGGAACGGCGGCATGGGGAGGTGGACTACTACCTGACCCAATTTTTGACAGGTCACGGCTATTTTCGGTCATACCTGAACCGGATGGGAAAGACCGGTTCACCGGACTGCATTTATTGCCCGGGTGTTCCCGACGATGCGGAACACACATTCTTCCGCTGTCCCCGTTGGGAAGGGCCCCGCCTGGAGGCCACACAAATCTTTGGTGTATTTTCGGTGGACTCGGTCTGCCAAAAGATTTTGGAGGATGAGGGCAACTGGGATTGTTTGTCACAGTTCGTCCGGGGCATCCTCCTGGAAAAGAAAACCGATCTGGAACGCGAAGTGGCCCAGATCCCTTGATCGAGCGGCTGGATAAGGAGCGAGCCCCACGGGCGTAAGCCAAATTTAGGCCTAGCCTGACGTAATGTGACAAACAATTCCAGGTTAGATTCCTAAAGAGTAGAGGAGGTTTTTTAGTGGGTAAACCCGTTTTTAGGGGAGCCCCACACTACAGGCTGGCCACCTGTGTGCGTAATGCATTTTTCCGCCTCTCCCTCAAAAAAAAAAAAAAAAAAAAAAAAAAAAAAGTTAGAGAAAATAAGAACATATTAAAATATTATTATTTTACTGTGCTATTACTTCTCCATTGACCACTTAAAAGTATTCACCATACAAACCAGTTAGTTATATTCGTTACTGCCTCCAGCGCAAGTGGTTGATCCAACTTAGCCAAACTCCCCGCAACACAGCTGTTGGGAGAGGTTTAATTCTAAAGTCCTGTCACTTAGTTATGTACTGTAGATGTCCGTAAGAAATATTTACATTAATTTCAATTATTAAATACATTTGACGATTATTCCGTTAGCTAACATTATAGTTGTTAAAATGCAAATATATATAATAACGAGGCATGGGAAAGAATTTATAGTTATAATATACTTTTACACGTTTACATAAGCTATAGTGAATACGCTATTACAGTATTAGCCTCATTAAGACTTAAGTCTAGGACCATTCGCTCAATTTTATAAATATAACGGGACCTATGATTTTAAAAAAATTTTGTATGAGGGTGATCAGGTCATGAGTTGGCGAAGTAGCATAATCGGATTATAGTAACGGTGTTTTATGGGATTTCAAACATGTTGATAGTTAATATTTTTTAGGTTTGTGGCATCAATAACAAAAGGTTTTATAATTTTAATTGAATCCATTTGAAATAAAAAAATCAACAAATAATTCGGTATAATAAATGTTCAACTTAGCTTGATTCAATCTTATTTGAATGCACATTTTTAATCAATCATTTTTATCTATATTTAAAATATTTATAAAATCGTTCCCGAGTCAGTCCGGGATTTTACATCAGACCAATTCATTTTTGTATATACTTATTCAGAATCTAAAATTAAAGGAGTAACCATGGAAATATTTACCTAAAAATTACACTAAAGCAAAATCATTGAAAATATTGGAAGTCAATTCTTAACTCCCAAAAAAATGCTTGGAGCACTCGCTTTCGGTGGATCTATTCTAATATCCACTTTTTCTATGATTGTTATAAGATACCTCCACATCAACGACCAAGAAGATGAGGCCGTCCAATCCACTGTCTCGCAGAATGAAGCTTCGGCTCAAGCCACTGTGGAGCAAACAGAAGCATCTGCTCAAGCCACTGTTGAAAACAGTGATGTTGGTGTCCAGCATGATCCTTACGAGAACCAAGAGGATGATGCAGTCCAAGCAGTCGTCAGAACTGCAGATGCCGCCACCCTTACCCCCCTCTGGTGCCTCCGAGACTCGCCTAGTCTGGGGAATGTCTCCCCCGGCACCAGCGGGTCCGGACGGGGTGGCGGCGGAAGAGGACGCGGCGGACGCGGCGGGCGAGGCGGACGCGGCGGCGGGAGAGCCGGCAGCCAGGCAGGTCGAGGCATCCTAAGAGGACCAGGAAGCCAAGGATCACGAGGTTCACGGCATGTGACATGGGATCCAAGTGTCACTAAATGAAGACCAGGATCGATGAAAGTAGGAGAGGGGCATGAAGAAGAAGTCAGAAGAAGAAGCCCGGGGGTTGGGGTGAAGCTTGACTGGCACACTTTACGACCTTGTGCCAGGGGTGGTGGTGGGCAAGCTAATCCAACACACCCCAACCCCCCCCCCTCCTCATAAAAGTCCCTACTCGTGACACTCAGTTCTCATTCATACTTGGCTTTAAACTACCTATTTAGTTAGGTCGCCACTTCAATAAGTCGCAACCACTTCACTTCAACTTTGGGCCCATGGACAGTTATTTCGCCAAACTTTGGGCCGATGGACATTGATTTTGCCAGAAACGGACGTGATGTTCCACTAGCGTCATCTCCACGACTGCGGTTATTGAGGAGGAAAATGTTTAATGTAAGCTAAAAATGTAAAATAAATTGAAAATTTATTTTTGAGTTTTTAATTAATAGTGATTAAAACTAAATCAAAAGTTTAAAAAAATGAAAAATTATAAAATGTAAATCTATTTACAAAAATAATTATAAGTCATTTCAGAAAAAAATCACAAATTGACTTACAAAGTATTAAACATTTAAAACATTACAAACATTTGAAAAACTACAATAATAATAAGGAGGTAATATTACATAGTACATTTGAGGACATGAATCTAAATAACTCAGGGCAAGTAAAGTTCTTTTTCCTTTGGTCCTATAAGTTAAACAGGAATTTTACTGGAGTGGTAGGAATTCCATTTTGGGCACGTGAAAGAACCGATTATAAAGACAGTTATATTATGATTTAGAAGTTTTTAACGATTTAAAAATTATACAGTAATGTTATTTTTGTCCAAACTATCGACATCTGGGTGCGGAACAAGTCAGAAGTGCGTATGGTCAGTCATGGATGTGGCCGAGGTTTCGTCTGGGTTCAGTGTAGAGAAGTAATGTTGTTTAGTTGCTATCTCACCCTTAACGAGCCATTCAGTACTTCTTTGTTAAGATTGACCATTTAGAGGAAACTGTGCCTGGCACAACTGGGCATATTTTGGTTGTCATTGATTTTAACGCTAGGGCTGTTAGTGGGAAGTGCCCTCCACAACTCCCGGGAAAAGTAGGGTTTATATGCTGAACGGTACGGCAAGTGAGGAGTTCCTTGGGTTATCATCCTGGTTTAGGCGAATTGTGCCAAACGAAACGGCACCTCTAACTAAATTATTAAGGAAAATCAAAGGTGGGAATGGGAAGAACCCCAAGAACAGGCATTCTGCAGATTAAAGGATGCTTTACCGACTGTCCCGTTCCCGTTACTAGCGTGTCCCGAATTTGAGAAACCTTTTGTTGTTCAGATCGATGCCTCTGATTATAGTATAAAGGCCTCACTCACTCAAATAGCGAGAACTCAGAAAGATTTATTGCTTACGCCAGTAGCCACTTGACGGATTGAAAAAGTTTACAGTCTCAGAAATGGAGTCTTAGTTCGTCTTTGCTACTCGAAAATTTCGTCTATACCTAGAGGGCTATTCTTTCACAGCCATTACAGATCCATATTCCATAATTGATTTAATTTTTAAAAATATTTTAATTTGTTGTCTAATTTTGGACTATATGTGTTTCACCGCTTGCCTGATAATGATGATTATGCATTAAGCAACGGAACCTAGGTCGCTCTAGACCTACAAGGAACTGTTGAATGAGATATTTAAATGATTTAAAAGGGCAACAATATTTTAGATTTTCTCCGGCAGTATCTCTAAGAGGTCGGGGTTAGTTAAGAGTCTGGGTGGTATGCCAAAAATTAAAAATCATCATGTGGTAGGCGGGGGTAATAGGGTTGACGAGTACTTGTCCATTAGATTGCACAGCTTAAAGTCTGTGGAGCTTCATAGGCCTGCTAGTTCATAAATAATACATTCTTCAGGTTCAGTGATTATTCTCAAAGCATATATTTAATAGCTTGCAAATAAAGTACTCATTTCAAGTTGGTCTTATACATTAAAACAATAATTATAAATATTTATAAATGGTAGTTTAATATGAAATTGTCATTTATATAGTGTTACATAAAGCGTTATTCTTTCACAGCCGTTACAGATCACCAGGCTTTGAAGTGGCTTTTGTTGCTGTATAACCCATCAGGTTGACTCGCACGCTGAGTATTAGAGCTCTAACAGTTAAGTACCGCAAAGGAGCTTTAAATAAGGTGGCAGAGGCGTTATCTAGAAACCCTCCAAATGATACAAGTAGTGAGGAGCCAGCAGACGTGGAATGTTATATAACCTCTAATTCTGCAGATTTAGCACCGGTGGAAACAAATCCGTGAAAGGAATCTATCACACCTGAAGAAAGTGCTACCGAGACGTACTTAGAGAAGTACAAAAATAAACTGGATCTAGTCATGAAAAATGCAACTAAATTTATAGACTATTTAGTAAGAGAAGAAACACTCTATCGAAGACTTAACTCAAGAAAACGCCCTACAGATGTCAGCACTTTACACTGGAAACTCTTCGTCCCACGGAAGATAGAAGGAAAGTTCTCAAGGAAAATTATGATAGACCTACTGCCGGTCATCTCGGCATACATAAGACCAGGTCCCGGATTCAGAATCGATATTATTGGCGTGCCTGGAGACGGGAGGTAAATGACCATGTCCGAGAGTGTGACACGTGCCAACGCTATAAAGTTTAGGAAAGGAAAACTGTAGGAAAGATGTATTTTCGTCGCCCAGTAGGGCCCTGGTTACCAGCGATATTATTTTACCTCTACCACATACCACGTACTTGTAAGGATAATCGTTTTATTTTTTTATTTTTTTTTTTTGTCAGGACATCTGTACGTGGCCCCACCACTCACAATGTAGCCATAAGCTTAAGCGATTTCATTCTCCTTCGTCATGGTACTCATCCTGAGGTGCTATTGATCGATAATGGAACGCAATACGTATCCCGCGTTTTCTCACAAATAGCTAAGGATTGAGGATTTGACCATCAATTAATGGCTCCTTACGGTCCACAGTCAAACCCCACAGAGAGAACAACCATCTGATTAAAATTATGATATCACAATATGTCGCTGACGATTACAGTTCATGGGATATAAAGTTAGAATAATTCAGATTCGCTCTGAATACACGATCCAGGAGTAGACGGATTTCACCCCCGCTATGCTAAACTTCAGCTGAGAGCTTAAAACCCCAAATTGTGTTTATGGACCCCTCGTGGATCATGCGACTTGCGAAGACCAAAACCTCTCACCTAGAATTTAACTCTAGCAACAGTACCCTTGAGCACAGAAAAATGGTTTCCTTTATCTGTTCCTTGAGTAAACAACACCTGTGACTTTAACATGCTCGAGACCTTCCAATTAAGTGGCTCCATAGTTACTTTCCATTCTTCAGGTCAGCTCTTGAAACCTGGCGTTGGAAGCCTACTTGGGGCGGCTAGAGAGGAGAAGTGCTGTACAAACTAGAATCTCCTCGATTTTTTTCCCTGGACACGTACTTCTTTTTCAGCCTAGATTGAAAGCGTCTGGACATAGTAAACAAAGAGATTCAATAAAATAAACCCCTTTACAAAGGAAATATTCTTTTAACCTATCATACCCCGGAGTGACCAGAGTATTACTGGTCACCGATATGTATGCGGCCAAAATTAAGGCGAGTAGAATCCTATGACTCCCTCTGAGTCCCGCATGGTCGAAAGCCCTACTACGTTTTCTATTCCTTGAAGCACTACGCTAAGGCTCACGACATAGTTTTTCACGTTTCATCTCCAGGACCCGCCTGTTGACATGCCTACCCAACCCAACGGCCAGGATTGCGGCGCATATGTTGCGTGGTTTGCTGAGAGAATCTCTCGTTTTGCCCCAACAGGAGCAGAGAGGATCTCCTTTAATAACACAGTCTGGCGGAAACATATATGGTAGATGTGATTAAGACAGATGTGCTGGAGCCTGACGCTGGCGTGATTGTTGAAGCCAACTCCTCTCCCTCGAGAGAAGGAAGTGCGGCCACGGAGGGTCCACCGTTGCCACAGTCCCCTGTAGCTGATCTCACTAAGGACCCCCGACTCCCGCTCTCTGACAACACGGACTCGTGGGATGAGCTCGTCAACAACTTGTTGGAGCTAATATTGGTAGCTCAACAGAAGTGCGAAAAAGGGTACACGATACACCACCAGGTAGACCAGGAGCTGGCGGACCTGTTGGAAGAATTCAATTTCGTCGAACACACACCTCAACCATAAACAAAGATGGGGGTGAAGGTCCTCATGCCCCTTCCCCCTGTCCTTCCATCATGGCCGAGGAGACCCAGATAGAAAACGCCTTGATGGAGCTAGTCCCCCCCCCCCCGCTCCATACCTCCTGATGGTACTGACGTTGTGGGGAACCCAGGAAACACGCCTACCAGACGGAAGGAACCTCAGGAGTTAGTTTTGGAGAAGGAAACTGCAGCCCACAACTTTCAACAGAAGATCCCTACTAGGCTAACGACCCACCCGAAGAGGAAAGGAGAAACGAAAGACGAGATTTTCTTCCCAGGGATTGGCTGGCATTGTGAAACCGGATTTGACGTGTTGGTTAAGGAATTAAATTCTGACTGAACATAAATTCTGGTCAAGTTGACAAAAATTTTTGCGACAGTTTTTATTCTATATATATATATATATATATATATATATATATATATATATATATATAATTTTAAATGTCCTGCTATTATCAAAAGTGTTCATAAAAGTAGGAGGT
This sequence comes from Neoaliturus tenellus, assembly GCA_030545055.2. NCBI lineage: Eukaryota > Metazoa > Arthropoda > Insecta > Hemiptera > Cicadellidae > Neoaliturus > Neoaliturus tenellus. The sequence continues at coordinate 160,311,989 of CM061532.1, forward strand.
TCTATTTTTTTTTCGCAGTCCAATGTAAGGAGAGGGTGTAACGGGTTATTTTTACTTTCTCCTCCTATACCATAGTATATGGAGAAAGCATTGTTTTCGTCAACATTTTTGAATTTGAGTTGTTGGTGGATTTATCCATTTTGGTGGCCCCTGAGTCCAAAAAAGTGGTTTTCAGAGTGATGGCTGTGTGTATGTGTGTGTGTGTGTGTATGTGTTGTGTCCAGAGAATGCCCCAATGGTCTGATTTTTTTTGAAATTTGGCATGTAGGTCCAAACCCAAGATAATTCCAGGTATTTTTTTTATTTTTTGATTTTTGATTTTTAAGGGTAGTTTACACCAAAAAACCCTCAAAAAACGTAAAAAATCACAATTTCTCAAAAATGGCTCTAATAAATTTGATTAAAACTTTGTGGTTTATTAAGATCAAAATGGTGAATAAAATGACACCACCCGCATTTCCGAGAAAATGCGCATTCAAAAGGTATACAATAAAAAGTGTTAGTGTGGTAAATTAATCAATAATACAACTCACAGATACCATGGGAAAAAGGATTAATGGAAAAACTACTTATAGTGATAAAATAACACCACTGCTAATATTTTATTATATCAAGAACTCTAAAAAAGTTATGAATGATTTCATTCTACGTGTTAAGGGCTTTATTTATCATACGTCCAGGAAATCATTATCTGGGTCTTAGATTTTGTAGAATATAGATGTAATTATATTAACATGACTTATTTTACGGTTTATTTCCATTAATTGTTGATGGAATAATTTAACAACCCAAAAAACTAATTAAACTTGAATTACAACTCAGCTACTTACATTAGAGAACTAATCTTTAGACACGAAGCATATCAAGGTTTCCATTTATTTATTGAATACTTTCAACAGTCAAAACTTATTTTTTTCCATAAACTTTTCAACATATCGTATACTAATATTCTGTCTTACGTCTGTTCGGTGGTGAGAAGGAAAGTACTGAAAATAATTGATAACATATTGTGGTATCTTCTTTTTTGTTATGAGGTCTTTTATTTATGAGATATAGACGTAACATTTTCATCTTAGCTGTTGTTTCCTAATAAAATAAGAAGAAGAATATATAGTATTCATTGTGACCCTGGATTGGAATATATTCAATCTTATTTAAATACACATTTTGTAATCAATCATTTTGATCTAAAACACTTGACAAGTTTTTATTTTAATTTTTAATATTCAATGAAAATTGAGAAAAATAATCACCAGATTGAAACATGTGTAAATAGTTCAATTATCTTAATTTGGGATATAATATGAATTATTGACCTATTTACGGTAAATATTACTTTCCGTTCAAGTGATGATAAATTTTTTATTTTTTTTTTTTTTAATTAAAATTAAAATGTTTATTGTTTATTAATGTTTAGTAGCTTGGTAGTAACTTCCATTACATTTTTTAATACTCCTTAAAAACAGCTGATGTGTAAGTGAAATGAATGAGATGACAAAATCTTGCATTTTAAATGTCTGAGAGTAATTTTTGTTTACATTGGCCCTATTTTTTTATTAGTATGATTTTTGCTCATTTAAAAAAGCTACTTTTGGCACACGAAAAAATAAATGGAAGAATTTTTCGGAGATTTTTAAATGGCTACAACAAACACAAATGATGCGATCTAATTATATCAGGCGAAAAATGGCTGTTCTATTTGCAGTATGATTAAAAATTGTTTTTAGGTAATGAATTAAACTGACATGAAAATAATTATGTTTGTATCTTATTTAGAACACAATCATTACTAGATTTTAGCAGTTTTCATTACTGGGAGCAAAAGTGGGTCTGCTGGTGCGTAATCGTGTTTTAAAAAACGAGACGCAGCCGATTTTTTTAACGATTAAACATCAAAAAGACACTTTTGCTCTGAGTGATGAAAAAAGTTTTTTATCATAATGCGAAATTGGACTTTTGATAGTTAAAACGACTAACTATAAAGTTGTATTTGTGAGGTTATATTGACAAAGTAAGTAATAGGTAATATGCAGGGTTTACATTTCTGTTATTTACAAACAATGTTCTTTATAACGTTTGAATTTCAAAATTCTGCACCTCAAAATTAATAAATGAATAATAATAGGCCTATACTTAGCAACCAGCTGACGTTTCAGTCCTAGGGCCTAAAAAATATAACAGCTGATCTATCTGTCCCAGGACAAAAAATAAACAGTTTTGGTACTATTGAGAGAACAAAAAACAGGCTGATTTCGTGCAGAATGATAACCAATTATATTACTAAGTGATATTAGTTCAACATAAAGAATATTTACTTGATAATTGAAAGTGTTTTTAGCTTTTTTACACTAAACCCAGTTTTTTTTTCAACCCAGTTTGTACCAGTTGTAAATTTGCTACAATTATTGTATAATGTTATTTTCAGTGAAAAGAATTATAATTATCCTTAAAGTTGAAAAGTTTTCAGTGTTTAACTTGATATTCTGAAACATAATGCATGACTAAAAGCTTTACTGAGCGTCGATAACATTACCGCCTTCAGGACCTTCCCTCCCCCCCCCCCATCATAACGTCCTATTCTCCATCTTCATCAGTCTCAAAACTAACCATGACATGGATAATTTTTTAAAGTATTAAAAGTAAGTATTTAAAGTATTAAAATATTGTAAGTTGTTTTTTTGTAAAAAATATATAATAATTTTTAAATTTTTATTGAATCATACATAAATCATAAACAAAAGTTAAAACGTTCACTTTGATGTTGTGTGAATGTACAATATTTATTTTTCTACCAGACACTAAGTAAATCTGTATCAATTATACGGGTAAACGATACCATCTAAATACCCCCCCCCCCCCCCCCCCCGTCGCAGCAGACCTGCGTACTCAGCAAATTTTCAAACGATCTTGAGAATTTGTATTTTCCCCATAAACACCATAGGAATGAGTATGTATGTTTGCTTCCATTGAATGTTGTTAGAGAATGTTAGTTTTGTTAGGAAATGTAATAGTTAGGTAAGGTAAATATCATATATTAGAAAATGAACAAAAATGGTGTTTTTGGCTTCTGGGAACCTCAAAATGAAAAAGTAAAGTGGTTCCGGGCTTAGGTCTTACCATGGCTACTACCGTAATAGCGTATTCTCTATAGGGAAATTCGCTAATAAAAAGAAAATATATTTTCTAAAACTTTAATAATACACCATATTTTGTATTTACTATTACTCTAATGATCTAATTTATTTTTAATACTCAGACAAGTTTGCTATCAACATTAAAGTCCTGGAAGAGTAAAGAGCAAGGAGTACCGGGAGCATCTGTGTGCCGGCAAATTGGCTTCTTTGATCGTAAGGGGGCGATTGTGTGCAGTAAATACAGGCACGGATAGCAACTGTACCCTCCCAAGCAGCGACCAGCTCGGGCGAGCGAACACCGCACGTGTCCAGGTCAAGGTAGATAGAAATTATATATTTTTTAACAGTAATTAATTATAATAATTTGATTTATGATTTATATGGAGTGTTTACAACAAAAATTTCCTATATCAGTAAAAATTAATTAAAACTTTAAGAAATGTAATGAATCACGTTTGTGGTATATTAAATAAAGTAAAAAATACATAAATATGTTTCCTTGCAGAGTATTGGTATGGTTATGACATTGTTATTAAGAGTTATCGTCATCCATGTAAAGACACTGAAGACATGGTTCCGCATTCCCATGTTTCGGAGGGTGTTTTTGGATAGTTATTGGTAAAATAAATGTTTTCTGTTTGAGTAACGATATATCTATGTCCCTCATACATGATATATAAGTAAAAAAATATTATTAGTAGAAAAGTCTTAAAGTAAGAAAAATTTACTTACGTCATTTAAAGTAATATTTTCACAATTTCGAAGTTTTAAGGTACAGTATGAGGGACATGATATATTCATCCAACTAAACGATTACTAAGTTTAAATAAAATTGGTTGAAAAACGGCGTCCGAAGTAGGGGAATAAAATACCATGCTTTGCATGAAAACCGTATGGTTAACATTGCAGACTGCACTACTAGCTCAAAGGTGAATGTGACTCTTAATAAACTGTGTTTGACTTTGGTACCTACTTAAAATATTACTCCATCTTGTTTTATTTTAACTAACAAAACATAAAATAAAACAATATTTAATTATATGGCATTATACATAAATTAAAGGTTAAAATAATATAGAATAAAAATTAAATATAAATTAAATTTGTTAATACTGGTAAACATTGAGACAATCTTTATTTTACTTACTACATGTAATTCCCCTCTTAAAGCTGTGAATTAATTTCACAATTCATTTATTACTATTAACTAGGGGGCCCGTGCAGCGCAATGCGCTGCATTTATTATAGAGTATTAAATCTTGCTCCATGGTAATGGACAGAGTTACTTTGAATAAAAATTAAACTATAGTGTAAATCAGATAAAACATAATGGTGTTTCATCAATCGATCTTTATTACTAATTCTGCAACTTGCCAATGTGACACTGTTGAGATTTGGTGGTTGTTCTTTAAGTTCCAAATTAGCTAAGATTATGTAGTTGTTCTTTTGCCGATTTGTCTAAGGGTCTCTGTCTAAACACTTCTATAAAATCTAGAATAAATTCACAGATGTTGGATCTACACAGTGCATTAAACATAAAACTTAAATGACACCAGAATAAAACTCAACTTTTCATTACAACTCCCCGGTCCTGTTTGAGTTATACAACACTCACTGCGGCTGTTATGAGGTAGTTGTCGACATATTGAATGAGTCCACATTACTGTTAAAAAGAACTAAAGCCCCTATAATTCGTAATTTTCCATGGCATTTCAAAATGTAAATAAAAAAATCACTAAAATAAGGAGAATCTACATATTTGTTAGTGTGGTCCATTTTGGTTTGATGTGGTATTTATTTTTGATTGAAATTTCTCTTTGTACAAACCATATTATGTTTTCTACACTGGAAGCAAAAAACATTAAATAATGTTGTTTCTTTAAACATGAGTTTTAATATATGTATCATTCTGCATTAAACTTTTGTATAGTATAATAGTAAACAAACAGGTTATAACACCTACAACCAACTATCCCTTTTCCTTATAATTTACTGAGTTTTAAAACCCACGCACACAAATTTAGGCCTAGTGTTCTATTTTAATATTTGTAAACTTTAGTTTTTTTTTTTTTTTTAAATACCAATCAGACAACCAATAGGACCCACGTCAAAAATATCAATTTTCAAACTTGTTTTTGTAGGCCCTGCATAAATTTTTGTAGGGTTTCGTTACTAAACTTTTTTTGTGCCCAAATACACGTAAATTAAAATGTTCAAGAAAATCTTCCCGCTAAATTTTGAGAAAAGGTTCAAATACGACAAAAGACACTTCTTATTTAAAGTATGAAATTTCCGTGCCAGTAGTTCAATTGCTTGTATTCAGTTTTTATCATGTGTTTGTCTGTTTTACAATCAACAGCTGTTTTATATTGCAATTCAATACAAATTGTTCCCCATGTTAATCTTATGGACAAAAAATGAACTTTGAAGGCTTCCCGTGAGCTTCAGAATAAAAATATCAAAAATCTAAGACCTTATTGCAAAACTACGAACTGAGACCATTCTTTTGACACCTCAAACTTTAAAATTGGTCCAGAAATAAGGGAGGAGTAGTGTTAATAAAAAAAGGGCATCACGTATTATATATATAGAATAGATTCATTTCATATTTTTGCATTAAGTTTGTAACATAATTTTAAGCTCTTCAACCGTATAGCGAGATAATTAAAAACAAATAACAAGTTATCTCAAATACTAATGAATATTTACAACCAGAAATATTAATTAGTGCTTCTTTTGACACGTCTTATAAGTAAACATTGAAAAGCTTTTTGAACTTGTAACTTATGCATTTTAAATGGAACGAATCTAATTACCATAATAATTTTGTTTCAATTAGTATAAAGATTGCAAAAAAATAATTTTTATAAATGAAATCGGTAATTTGAATTAATACAAACATTCATTCATATTAACTTCTCCATGACTTTGAATATGCAGTAAGAAAATTAGTATTCGCTTTTTTCAAGGTTTTATTTTGTTTAAGGGGAAATTCATTAACTTTCTAAATTATTCAATTTTAGTTTGTATTAACATAGAAACCGAAAAAAATCCAGTAAACAAAAAAGTATGTATATTTAAGATAAAAGTACACCTTATGTATAAAAGGATCAAAACACAGTTTATTTTTTAAATTTCTATGCCTATATAATAATGTTTCTGTTGCATATTGCATGAGCCCCATTTTTCTATGAAGATAAAAAAAACAAAGGAACTTTATTAGTGCTAAAAATGATTTAACTACTCCAAAATACAGTTAAGTTTCTTAAAGTAATCATATAGCTAATTTTTTATTCAACATCTTACGGTATACTTTTTATGGGGGACCCCCTTTACTTTTTAATGTTGCTTTCAGTTATGTATTTCACTTTTCAAAATTTCCCGCCATTTTTCCAATATGGCAGCAACCTTAAAAATTTCTTATAGAACACCCTAAATATTTGTTTTTTTATGTCCATGTAGTTTTAAGACTTTTTTATTCATTCAAATTTTTTTTAATGTCAATGGTTAGGGAGCGAGCGGCAATGAAAGTTCATTTTTATTCCATAAGAATAAGGCCAGCCGCACACTGAAACGTACGCGACGCGACGCTACAAGACAAAACATATTACAACTTCACGAACAAAGTCAATAACATATTAGTAAATGGGATACCTATACACTACTAAACATATGTCATTGTCTTCGCTCGCAAAGTCGTAAGAGGTTTCGTTGGGCTTTGTCGCGTGGCGTTTGTTTTGGTGTGAGGCCGGCATAACATGGGGCAAACTTTATCTGCCCTTATCTCTGAAACCATTGATTAAAATAAAAAATACTCAAGGATAAAAATTCTTAAATTGATGTTTTAAGAACTTTTTTATTATTAAATCAAATTTTTATTTTTTTTGCCCGCCATATTGAAAAGAAGTTAATTTATCCATATGTGATAATTTTTATAAATGTAATGATCTTGAACATAATTAAAAGACATTTTTGTCCTTAAGTTTTTATTTTTTATTTTTTACCGAATGGTTTTAGAGATATGGACACATAAAGTTTATCACTGTTATTATTAATGGAACTAAAAATGAACTTAAATTGTCTCTAGCTCCCTAACCGTTGGGTTTAGAAAAAAATATGAAATACTAAAAACTCTTAAAATTACAAGGACATTTCAAAAACACCATAAAATGTAGGGTGTTTAATAAGAAATTTTAAAGTTTGCTACCATATTGGAAAAGTGGCGGGAAATTAAAAAAAAATTGAAATACATAACTTAAAGCAACTTAAAAGTAAAGGGGGTTTCCCATGAGAATTATTGTCAGATCTATACTTATTTAATACGCTAAGGGTTTTTTTGTCTTGAGAACTCCTCCTACAATTCTCAACCGATTTTCAAGTTTTTGGTGTCATTGGATAGGGCTTAGTCTGAAGTTGTTTCCGCCAAAAATTGATGAAAATCGGAGTTAAAAAAGGCGATATCAACAAATTAAATTTGAAATTTAAATTTAAATTTGAAATTTATTAGAATAACATTTTGAAATTGGTTTGAGCATTTTAAACATATGTTAACGTACAGCTGTAGTTTTTGGTGATCACTGATATTCAAAATATTGGATTGGTCGGATTTCATTGATCTAGAACTAAATGTAACCTTTGTATTGAATGAAAATAAATTGCTCGATGTTGAGCAACACGTGCACTAGTATAGAATAAAAAGGTTAGCTTTTGTACCATTTTCACCCGGTATTTGCGAATAATCTCGCTTGGGTGTACGATCAAGTTGGAAGTATTAAGATGTTCGAGCTTCGTGGAACACCTAAGTATGTTTGCGTTTCATTACTCTCTCATCTTTTGAGATATTTATCAAACGTAGCAAATGAAAATCCTTGGTCTTTATCAAAGCATTTCATCTTCAGAAATGCTACAATTCCTAAAGACTACCTATATAGTCTTAAAACCATAAATTAAAATGTATTTGAAATAAGTGTTAATTGTGTATATATTTATTTATTTTGTTTTTATTTGGCTAATATAAATGAATTAATATTTATTTTTGGAATTGTATATATTTCTACAATAAAACTGATAAGTAACTAAGTAACAGGGATTTTCTAATTCAACGGAAGATTACTTTTAAAATAATCATAATTTTTTAAACTTACTTTCTAATAATTCCAACATAAAAGATTATGATTTATTTCAGTTAATAATAAAATTATCTACCGTATCTGTATTTTTTATGAGGATAACATCATAAAATTACCTTGTAAATTAGCACGACTTGAACTAAACATCAGGTCCCGGAATTAGAAACGTTGACAGCACAACAATAATCAATTAAGTTTGTACCTATCCACATTAAATATGAAATTATAAATATGTAAATTAATAAACTCATTCAACAAAATAATTATCAAAATGTCCCATGCTTATACATTGGTGTATCTTAGATGAGGTTTTGAAACTTTTTTCTTTATAGGAATTTTTTATTATGGATGAAGCATAAAATGTCAAAAAAATATATTAAAATAAATATATTTTATTCCTGCGTTATGTGGAAAAAAACTTCAAAAATAGTTGAGTACTGAAAATGTAAGAATTTGTTGTGTTATATATTTAATACTAAGGTATTTTTTTTATTTTTATTATTTTTATAGTACACGAAATATAAGCATGGCATACCTATAGCTTATATTAGAATATCAATGCTAGACATTAATGTCGATAAAGTATCGTATTATTGCTAGAGCATTTACAAATGTATAATTACTTACTATGTAACTAGTGCCTTAAGTATGCCACCTCTAGCAGAGTAGATTGTCAAGCGCAGCAAAAATGTTTTGTTCACTAACGACAAAAAAGTAGCCTACGAAATATTAAGATAGTTACATGTTTTTATTTATACAGGGCGAGTCTTTCCCCCCTATTTATTTTCCATGCTGCATAAGTTGGCCATGCTGCATAAGTTTGAAGGTTTAAACTCCATACATCTATGTTATACCTAAATATCTTGTTTTCATGGGTTCATTGACTCTCCACCTCCAATGGGGGACGGTCAATAAGGAGTAAACTAAGATTCTTAAATGTAAGCATAGATGGATATGGACATAAAATAAATGGTCTCAGTTAGTATAATACCATGCCGAAACTGGACCTTAAAAGGATGAAATAGTAAAATATGCCAGGCGGTAAAACATTGCATTAAAATCATATTGCTGGAAACAAAAAATTCAATAACTCCCGATAAACTCGTTCTTTTGAGGTTAGGTTTGTGGCAAAGTAATTAGAATACAAAGCCAATTAAAATTATGCATGATATGAGGTAAGCCAATGAAGTTTTCCCAAGATTTCCTTTAGGGACGTCCCTAATGGAATTCGCCAGGGATCATACGTGCCACAACAATAATCATACTTATCGTTGTTTACAAATCGTCCAACAGTTACGTTCTTACCGGTTTTAATTGTGTTTTGGTTGGTAGTTTGCGCATTCGTAAAAACTATTGCTCTAAATACACAAAAATGGGCAAACATGCACAATATCGTCGAAATACTCAAAATATATGTATGTCTTAAAGTCTCAAATTTATTCGTAAAATTTTAAAGCTTTTCCATTCAAATGTATAATATCAAAGAGTAATATTGGTTTGCATTTACTTTAATAAGCCAACAAATATAGTACCATCCTCTTCTATAAACAACATCGCAACACTCCCGTCTAACTCGTGAATCATGTTACAAGGCAGCAATATCAAACCATACGGCCCTGGCCGTGTACCAAACTTTGTCCGTTAAGCCTGTTTTAGCAGTCGTAGAACGCTGTTTTGGCTTAAGACTGAGCACTTAACCGAATAAATGTTATTGCTGAAGCAGATACGGTACACATCTTTAGGACCAGACGAATTAAAAATTTTTATTACAGGTTTATAAATCTTCACTACTCTTAGATTTTTCTTCATATGATTCCGGGAACACTATACTTGTATACGAATGTTGAGTGCATCAAAAAGTCAAATTAGCTCTTAGGTTGATTTTGTTTCACTGTACACCTGTTAAAAAGTTAATAATTAATCGGTGTTTTTGTTTGTTGTTTTGTAAGGGATAAAAAATTCCCCCAAGGAATATACAAACAAAACTTACTTTTAATCTTTAAGATGTTTGTTGTACTATACCCTAACTGTTTAGGATGTTTTAAGTACTCTAGTGAAGGTGGGACTGAATCTGATAGTGCATTATAATAAAGCAATGGAAATAGTCGATTTCCTTAAACTTCGACTTTGCAGTTTTAGTACTTCATTTTGGGGTACACTGAGAGCACCCCATAGAGGAAGTATTAATATAAACTTCACCATATCCATTATGTACATGCTCGCAATGTTATAGATCTTTATCTAGGTCTTAGATTTTGTAGAATATAGATGTAATTATGTGAACATTACTTATATTTACGGTTTATTTCTAGTAATTAACTGTTGATGGAATAATTTAACAAACCAAAAAACTATTTAAACTTTATAAGCTAATAGACACTTTACATGTTGTCGCATAAATGGGAAAGTATTCTGTTTGATTTACATTTTGTTCTTCATAATTTTAAATGTAACTCATGGTATGTACCCTGTATTGCTTACACATTACAACCTGCTAATTATTTTCAGATCTATTCCGACAGACATTAGTCTCAAGTATGTAAATAAAATACGAAAATAAAATAAAATTAGTATAAATATTGTGTGTTATACGGTAAGGAAAGTAAAACGCTTGTTATCTTTCCATTTTCCTTTGCTTTGTTTCACAGAAAGGTAAATAAAATGGTGTATGCTATTGAAACGTTTAATAAATATTACTGGTGAATACCTTTTGGCCGATGATCATAAGCATTCTTATTTATTTCATTGTAACGGTTGTGATAATCTTAGGATGAAGGAAAAAAGACAATTATACAGAAAGAGAATAAGCAAATTTAGTTTACACCGATGTGAAAAATAAATGTTGAAATAACATTATAATTTTTTTAAATAAAAAATAATGAAAATTTAAAAAACCAAATAGACCTCCACGTAATTTTGACATGATAATCATAATTTGTTGTATTTTATATCATAAATATTATTTTTTATCAATAAATAATTTTATTTATTTTATGAACCAGTACCAGGGGGCCTAGCTTGATTATTGATTAATAAAATATCAAATAATTTCTTAGGCCTACAACATTTTTACGAATAATTTTTTTTTACATCGTTGTATCATTGAGTTTACTAAAATACCTTCATGTTAAAAGACATTTTATTGTGTATTGGATTATTTGTATGAACTTGAACAATAATGGAACTGTAATGTGTTTTATGGCGTATTGTATTGAATTGTATGCATTGTAGCTTTTTTTGTAATAAACATTATTCTTATTCAAGTCATATTTGCAAAAAAAATTGCTTTACTACTTCTTCAAGCACAAGAAACTTTTGGTTGTTGTTGTAAGGTGCAATAACTAAATAATAAGGATTCAACGGAATTCCCATTGCGTTATCTTGAAATGGTAGGAAAAAATTCAATTTTCTTAGAGTCTTAGAGGAAACATTTATCTTATTATACTCGAATCTTGAAAGTAATTTTATAAAATGTAAAAAGCTAGAGAAATAAAATAAGTCTTTCTATTTGGGTCACAACATGATAAAATATTCATACTATTTCTCTTATCTAGATGCTATTTGCTTGATTGGTCCTCATATACGGATACAATCGCATCTGTTTAGTTCCATTTCATTCCCTTTGTATGATTATGTAAATTCATAAAATACATAGGCAAATTTTATTACATAATTAACCGTAGGAAAACTCATATATTATGAATAATTGCTACAAAATTGAAACATTACTGTAAAGTTTTACGGGAGCGTCATTCGAGCACACATTTCGACAATATCAACATTATCAGAATAATTTAATCCATTCACATTGTTAAATGTAAATCTTTATTTTAATCGTCAGTGCTTAACGCGTATAATAATATTATAATACCATATTTTATTCCTTAATATTATCATTATGCACGGGTTTAATAAGTCAAGTTCATCATTAATCAACTAATAATATAACTAGGTATACAATGCAGTTGTCTGCTTGCAATATTGAGCGGAGCGACTAATTTTAAAAATCAATAATAGCAAATGTTTCATAGGTAATTCAAGTGAGCTCGTTCGCTACGCACACTCGCCATCAGGGTTTAGCTCGTTCGCTGCGCTCACTCGCCATTTGGGTCGGCTCGTTCGCTACGCTCACTCGTCGTCAATTTAGTTCGTACGCTGCGCACACTCACCTTTTGCCAATTGCAATAATTAGGTTTGATAATTACAATGTATAAAAACTATATTCTGGAAATGCTGTTATTATTTTTCCTTAACCAAACTAAAAGGTTCGAAATCTTTTGATCCATGGGTTAAAATGTGCTTTCTTTTTATTACTAAAATGGAAGAAGGCTGAAATTTTGTGCATATAATTACCTTTTCACTACATGATTAAAACATACCTTTAAAGTTAGAGCAAGTTTTCTTCTGCTGTTATGGGTTATGGGGTTTTGTTATTCAAAGGATGCCGTGTACAACTCATTCTTAATTAAACCATAGATTAAGCATAATCCTGAAGGAGTAGGCCTACTCCTTGGAGTATGCTTAATTTATGATTAAACTTAGCTCAAAGTTGAACTGTGTAAAATCAAGCCTGAAAAACTCAGAAAACTTGGACTCATCAAACGTAAATCTTTTTCTTTTAATATTTTTAAATATCCCTCTTCAGATCTCTTTAAAAACATAGAAAGCATATTTTTTCCCTGGGTTCACGCAGCATTTTCTAAAACTTGTTCATCATCTACCTCCTCAGCTAATAAATACTTAACTATTTGTTTTTTAGCACCGGTACTCATTTTACAAACAGCACCAACACCACTCCTTTCGCCACCAAATACTACTCACTGATCTAATAATCGCAACAAATAGACGTCTCTGGGAAAATAGCCTCCAGCGATCGTCGCTGAGCGATCATCGCGGAGCGACAGACGCACGAGACGCGTCTGGGAAAATAGGCCTTTAGGTTGTTCGCTGCGCTTACTCGCCAAAAGTCTGCAATACTCTAATAATTTTTGATTACGCAGGTTTGCTGCGACGGGTTATTATATGTTTACAATATATTAAATGGTGCGTCGTCCAAGATTTGCACCTATTTCATTCACGTACAAAGGTAAATAAACCACTAAAATAAACAAAACACCAATTTCACATAAAAATGATGTATTCACAAACAGCTGATAGCAACAGTCTGCAGTTAAATTTGGTCCTAATAACAGCTGTATTATCAACACACAGTAAACAAACCAAATAAAATATTTTCTCCTATTAAAATAACATGGTAACTTTAAAGGGCCGTAGGGCAGAACCCTTATGTCCGATTTGGACCATTTCAGATTTATACCTTCCCATAGATGGTTACTATGACCGAGCAAAATTTCGTGAGGATCACTCCAGCCGTTCAGGAGGAGTACTTGTAAATAAAAAGCCAGAGTGTTAGTATAGGAGCTTCGCTCGCTTCGCTCGCCCCGCTCAAAAATCTAAATAAAAAAAGATAAACTGGTCTTAGTAAGAGCTTACAGAGTGTATAAATACTACTTACAAAAATAGTGTTTGTTCTTTGGTTACAAATAATACAAAAACACAATACAAATATGGTCTAAAACGCTTTTTTAAGTCGCTAGCCATCATTTTGTGTCTTACCTTAAAAACGGTAAATTTTAACAAAATGTTTACAAATTCAACTATCCAAATAATGATACCAAGATCATAAAGACTGAACAACAAACAATTGAGTGAATGAGATTTTTCTTATGAAAAAATATAAATTTGGAATTGTTAGGCAGTAAAAATTGACTTTTTGCGCTTGATGAATTATTGTTTGATCCTCATTATCTTTTTGAAATTGTTTAATATTTCATTTTTATTAAGTTATGTTCATTTACTTTATTTGAGATATGCATATTTGGCCACCGTTTTTAATATAAACATATGGAAAAAATTGTTTTTTGCCTGAAAGTGAACATTGCTATCATAATAGTCCGTGCTAATTATCCTATTATATTAAACGAGAAAGTTTTGTAGTGGGGTTTGTGGTTGGAAATTATTTCGCGAAGTACAAGAGGTAGACCGTTCCGGATGGAAAATAACTATTCTTGGGTGCAAAATAATGGTAGTTTAATTCATCAAAACGCTCAAAACGCTCGAAATATTTAGTAAAATCGTTAATGAAAATCATTTTTCTCCATAAGAAAAGCATTGGAGCGATCACCTGATTATAAAATTTTTTCCAAAACGTAAGTCCCATGTTTTAACCATGTAGCCGGTTTGTGTATTAAAAACGAGAAAATTTCTTAGTTGTGTTGGGGGTTGGGCATAATCTTCAAAAGCACGAGTGGAAACCCAGTATTGAGCGATAAATTCTAGGGTATAAAATAACAGGTAGTTTAATTCATCAAAACACGAAAAACCTTGGATTACATAGTAAGATAATGAATCAAATTTTTGCCCGTAGAAAAGTATAGGTGCAAATCATATGATTATAATAAAATGAAATGCTTTAAAGTCAATTGAAACAATAACAATGTTTATGACAATCGTCAAAAAAATCAAACTAAGTATAGTTTGTTACATTGAAACTTAACCTCAAAAAAACTCTTTAGGTTTATACAATGAGACTTTTGTTAAAACAGTTTTTATAACATTCTTAAAATTAGCTCTAGATAAATTTCTTATGTTAACAGGCAAAGCATTATATTTTTTATGGCTTGATAACAAAGACTATTTTCAGTGGCTGAAAACATGCACCTTGACGTGGAAATATTACCTCTAAACCTTGTGGAGTAGCTGTGAACATTTGATATTTTGGTTTAAATTTGGCAGATTGTCCTTGAAAAAAAGCATGACATGACAAACAATGATGGTAAGTATTTTAAGAGCAATCAAGAGTGATTTGCAATGTGTTTGGTTATGAACGCCACACATTAATCTTACGGCCTTTTTCTGCAACATAAAAATTCTGTCAATGTCAATGGCATAAGAACAGTTAGCCCACACTGAGGTTCCATTTCCATATGACATAAAACTATGGATGTATGCGGAATAATACAGAGAAAGACATCAGCAGAAACACTACCACTTAGTGATCTTATCATGAATATCCGTCGCAATTTTTGAAGCCAAATAATCAATGTGTGTTTGCCACTTAATATTGGTCTGCAAATTAAACCCCAAGAACTTAAGTGAATTGACATTGCTGGATCTACTGCCCAGATACAGTGTTACATCCTGAACCTTCTCAGCATTCATGCAGGGTTTCTTTGTACTGCACCACTTAGTAATAAGGGTTGACTTAGAAATAACAACATCATTGACATCATTTAGCGAGCTACATTGTGGACTTAGGACAAAATCGTCTGCAAAAAATTGACATAATGATCATTAAAAAAAATGTTAAAAAATGTAAGTAGCGTCCATGTAGGCCTATACACAAACGAATAAGCAGACAGATCCTTATGGGAAAGTAAGGCTTAAACTCTAAGGCCTGACCCAGTTTAACAAAGTCAGCATCAAAGATCTTCAAGATATGTTTAAGAGCTTCAAACCCAAAAACTCTGCAGGAATCGACTAAATATCCAACAAAATAATCAGTTATTGTCAAACATTAATAATTTTGCCCATATTAAACATTATTAACTCCTCCATAGAACAAAATGAAATTCTTGAAGCAGCTAAAATAGAATTAGTTTACCCTAAATGCAAAAAAGGAGAAAACTCCAAACCATCAAATTACCGACCCATATCAGTGCTGCCCACTTTATCCAAATACATTGAAAAAACAATCCACAACCAATTAATCAAATATCTAGAAGAGAACTGTCTAATATTAGGTTTGCAACATGAGTTCCGAAAAGGAAAATCAATATCAACAGCCCTGGCCCAACTTTGTTAAGACATCTTGGGAGTTTGGGAGGAAAGGAAGCAAGCTACCGGAATCTTCATAGACACAGAAAAAGCCTTTGATAGCCTGGACCGATCCAACCCTTATTAGCAAACTCCTTCAACTTAATATTTCAGGCAATTCACTACTTTGGCTGAAAAACTATCTCACAAACCGGAAGCAAACAGTGGAAATAGAACACCTCAACAACTACTATGAAGTCAAAGTAAGATCGTACGAACACTACGCAAGGAATTCCTCAAGGATCCATCCTCGGCCCACTGCTTTTTCTCATACACATAAATTCCTTTCCTAACCACCTCACAGACCAGTCAAAATGTATTATGTTCGCTGATGACACGACAGTTATATCTCCCAATGATAAAGCCAATCCTAACTCCCATGAACAAGCAGTAGACCTTCTCCTACAATCATCCGAAACTGCCTGCAACTACCTGAGACTAAAAATAAACAGAGAAAAAACTGTAACATCGGACTTCTTACCTGCTAAAAATTGCCGTCAAACCAATAATGCTCCCGATCAATCCACCACAAAATTTATAGGATTAATAGTTGAAAATAATTTAACCTATAAGCCTCACATTGACAAACTACAAAAGAAATTATCTCAAGTGCTTTAGGCTCTCAAACGAATCAGAACATTAACAAACAAGGACATAACTAAAACTGCGTATCATGCACTTTTTCCTTCTCACGTCTGGAATGGAATTATCGTTTGGGGGTCAGCAAATGAAACAGATGTTCAAAAAACCCTCATTCAACAAAAGAAGGCAATCAGAATCATGGAACAAGTTGGACCTCAGGAACATTGCAAACCTTCCTTCATTCTCAACCGCATCCTAAGCGTCATTTCCTTAGTCCTCTTTGAAATAATAGTTTACATTAAATACAACCCCCCTCAACTAAGAATAAATTGTCACAATCTTAGTTTGAGAAATCAAACTAATCTTAACTTAAACCACCATAGGTTAACCAAAACCAGTAAAACACCTAATTACATGGGGGTAAAAATATGTAATTTGTTGCCAAATAGTCTCAAAGAAATTAATAAGGCCCCCATGTTTAAAAAGAAACTAAAAAAATATCTATTGGAAAGACCTTACTACAAACTAAGTGAGTTCATAGAAGAACACTCCCATAAAAAATAAAATGCTCCACACATGACACACACACACAAACACATTCATGCAAGAATTGACGACTCTCCCTCTCTTAAAGGACTGCAAAGATGACTTCGATGGTAAATAATAAATGGTGTAGCCTAAGAACGCCACATGTAATTTTTATTTACGAATTGCTAGTCTACTTGTTGCTCGGAATCGAGCAATTTATTTTGATACAATACAAAAGTAACATTTAGTTCTAAATTAACGACAACCGACCAATCCAACATTGTGAATATCAGTAATCACAAAAAACTACACGTGTTTACAGCTATACATTAACAGATGTTTAAAATGTTCAACCCAAACCCAATGTTATTCTAATGGGAAAATCTCAAATTTAATTTGTGTAAAGCGCCCTTATTTTATGTCTGATTTTCATCGATTTTTAGCAGAAAAAACTACAGAACAAGCCCTATCCAACGACAC
>CM061532.1:160329816-160429376 GCA_030545055.2 Neoaliturus tenellus
TGTAGAAGGACGAAGAATAGGTTACTAGTTGATAGGGTTTAGAGAGTAGTGGCCAAAAGGAAGAGTGTGGATTTTGTCGGGCATAATGTATCTTTTATCATCCCGAGCTGACAACGCTTTTTTAATTTCGGTGACACTGTAGACTTGATGCTTGAAGCTTCGGATATTGTTGAATGTTGCTGATATCGTAGTATCTTCAAACAAACAAGTCTTGTAGTGGTCAAATGTCACGTGTTTTTTCAAATAAGATGTCTTCACTCCTTTTGCTTTCTTCACTGTCGGTGTGTTGTTCTCGTGGTACATCTTAAATGAATACAATTTCGACATCAGCGCCACTATTTCTTCTAAAGGCATTCCATTTGCTTCATCTTTGAATTTTCCAATTACTTTTTTATATTTTTCATTAAAATTTGGATGGTTCTTCGGATAGTCAGAAAAATCGAAATCTTCTTTGTATGGAAAAGTCCTTAGGTCTTCATACATGTCCAAAGTCTTTATCCAGTAGATAAACGCGTCCGTATCCATGTATGCGACTCCAATGTTTTCCCTTCCGTAATGTTTAACCATTTTGTTATAATGGAAATCATACATCAGGGTTTTACTTATATCCAAAATCGACATACCTATGTATAACGGACGGTCCATGACTATTGTTGTTTTCTTCATACTGACAGCGACTAGATTTTCGTTTATAATCATGGATGTTCCGAAATTTGGTTTTTGCACTAATTTTTCCAATTTCCTAGGATCACTCACTAATTTTACATTTTTGTGTTTTCTTTTGTTCTCCAAGGTCTTCCCAAAGATGGCATTGTTCATTAATTTATAGAAGTCCTTTTCAAATGCTGTTGTCGCTGCAGCTCTTCTTGCAGTGTTGGAATCAATATATGGTTTCAACCAACAAGACTGGGTGAATTCAATTGCTCTATGAATTCTCACTATACGTAGACCCAATTCAAGAGCCTGTTGAACTACCCAGTAGTGAGCCACATAGCGATCCTTATTCTCCAAGGTCATCATCAATTTTGGCCATCTTCCTGTCGGTGAAACTTCAGTCTTGGCTAGGAGAGGCAAGTCGTAGTGATGGTCATGAAGGTGCTCTGGATATTCGAAATCACAGTCCAAAATATAGCCTTTTGGACCATTCTTTGGAATCTGTGAGATGTCTCCAATGGTGGCCGGGTCGATCCATTTGAAGTCAGCGTAGGGAAGCGGATTTGACATTGCCCAACCATAAAGGTTGTTTGCGTCAAAGTAGCCAAGGTAGACCGATGGTTGTTGCTCGTCGAAGCCGGGGATGTACTTGTTGTTGGCTTTGACATGACGTGTTACAGCTTGTGTCAAACCGCCCCGTACACCAGATTCCATCATGAGCACCATATCAATATCCGTTAGAAGTTCCAGTCGACAGTTGGTTGACTTTAGCATAGCTTGCCATGCTAATCCTGGAGATGTGTACGAGTGTAGAGGGTCCAGTCCATAGGCGGAGAAGCAGGTGTTTCGGAATTCTTCCATCACATCGCACAGCAGAGTTACGTCCAATTTTATATAAAAGTCAGAATATTCCCCTAAGGTTTGAATGTTTAGTTGGTTCCAAACATTACAAGCATGATTGTAGTCTTCAACGGAGATTTCACTTTCGTTTAATTTGCTGTTGAAGGCTTCGATCGGTGGTAGACTGGTTTCTTCAAATTTTTCTGTAGATGTTATGTAGTCGTAGGGGAATACTCCTTTACGTAATACTAAGTCCAATTTATCTTCAGGTACAATCTTGCTGGTTTCTTTTAGGTCTTCTCTTCGTAGATTCTCAGACAATCTGCTCAAACTAGATGGCATAAATCTATAAGAGTCTACAAAGCGAAGTTTAATTTTACCTACGGTTTTTGAGAAACTGATGTACTTTTCCAATGTTGTAGCAAGAACATCAATTTTACCATCATCTCTTCCTAACTCTGGAATAATGAAGTGGGAGTCGTAGCCGCTAAGATTGTGTAACACGACAGGGATAAAGTGGGGCAGTTTGTAATTTATATTGCATGAATTACAAGCAGCTCCTCTGTATAAACCTGTCAGGTGATCGTGATCTCTTACTTTTGGATTTTCTTCACTGAAGCTCTTCTCGCATAGATAACATCTTGATGCCATATTGTATTCTTCTTGTTGATTTCTCATTCAAATGTTCCATAGGTACGACATTACCATACAAGCGTTGTACCTTTTCAGCAATGTCATACAACTGGTCTACGAAATACTTAGCGGCTTCTTCACCACGGTAAAGTATTGGAGTGGATGTTAAACCATAGTTTTGCAATTGGTTTTCAGACAAGGTTGATTTCACTATTAGACAAAAACTGTTGGGTTGATGCAACTGATATTTTGTTCTTCTAGTCACTTCACCGTCCGGCAGCTCCTGTGGTTACTAACGTAGATTCAAAATCTGCGTAGATGACTACTGGAATCCGATATTGGTGAACTGTTTTGTTAAATTGGATACACGCTCGAGATGGTGGTGGCAGACTAATCTTCACTTCATAATTTTTATTACAAAGTCTTTTGTGTTCTATCAACCACTCTAATCCTCCTTGTCTTATTTCTTTATATGTGAAACAAAAAACATCTTTTACACACTGTTAACCTACGCCTCTGTTTTGATAATTGATTTCGAATCAAGGATGCAAAGTCCTTTATCCACACATAATGTGAAATTTCACCCTTAGTGATCAGTAGCAAATCAGTGTGGTTTCTTTGCTCAACTTTTACTACCCGCAAAGGATAAACGTTGTTCGAATCATCCAGACCGAAAACATTCACTGAAACGCCAGGATTTTTCTTTTCAAATTTGTCTATGTCTTTCAATGTAACTGGGTAGGTGAGGCCTTGAAAGTTGTAGCGGTGTTCATTTTCGTAATACTCTCTACCAACTCTTTCAGGATGATCTTTAACATACTTGGTTAACATTGCATACTTAAAACATTCATTACCTTCATTTTGCACATTCCTACACGATTTAGTGTTTTGGATTTTCTTTGGTAAAGGGATAAAACTACTACCCCTTAAACCATATCCATGCTTGTGAACCCTTACATCCATACCTTCAATTGATGACAAAGTCCATCCAGATCCTCTTCCTTCATGTTCTTGAAGTTTTGTTATAAGTTCTTCCAAGCATTCTTCAATAATATCATCGATGTTGGAGGTGAAGGTAAGGGTTCGGTTTTTGGTAATGAACGCTCTCAATGCTGTTTCACCATCAGTATTGTTAAACATAGCCTCTAACACCATTCCAAATTTAATAAAATTTAATCTTTGTAGTTCTTCCCTCAAGGTTCCACCAACAAGTTCCTTAGCCTGGGTTATAAATGTTTCCAGTTCAAATTGAACATTATTAATTTTAAAATGTGTTACAACTCGTCCTGGCAAGGCCGTGGTGCGCAGTTGTTTCACATCTTCTAGTTCTTCTTCAGTGTCCTCTTCTTCAGTGTCTTCTTCTTCAAAAGGTCTTCTAGCAGTAGATGGTCCAGCACCAGCAAATTGGATCACACTAGGTCTTCTTCTTTGCATTTGCTGTAGATAGCTGTCCCAGTAGTCCGTCTGCTTCTGGTGCTCTTCCAAAAACCGGTCAATTGAGTCTAAGTCTATTTCATCCATGGTAATATCTTCTTTTCTATCTTCGTCTTCATGTAATTCTCTGTGTATGGTGAAAAGATCTTCGTCTTGAAAGATTTCCCCACAAATGTCGCAAAGAGCCATTTCAAACAGTTTGGCTTTGAATGCACACTCTGTGAATGTCCACGCAATAATGAGCAGCGCACTCCACCGGGACCCTTTATATCCGAGGCAGATAGGTGGGGAAAGTGACGTCATATGGAAACAGGTTATCACTCATGTGCTAAATTTAGCCTTTACACAACCGTTTGTAATACATTTATCAGTAGGCTTGATAAATTGATGATATTTGGTCTAGATTCAATAATTTGTACAAGTTTTTTCAAAGACGTCTGTTTGAGCAAGTTTATGTAGGTCAAGGTCATTTGGAATTATTATTTTGAGCGGGGGATAGAGCACTAAGCAGCATCATTTACTACAAAGTGCTCTATCCCCCGCTCACATTCTTTTTTAACTTTTTGTTTAAACTTTTTACAAGGGTGAAACATCACCATCAGAGTCGGAATCATCCTCATCACGGAATAGGCAGCGATGACAATACATAATTCTTCTGGCAACTAACATCCTATCCATTGGACGATGGGGAGTGTCTTGTTCTTGTTCTTCTTCTTCGATTTCCAATTGGAATTCCATTTCCGACTCAGATGACGACTCTAATGTTTCGTAGGCGTGCAAGTCCACCTCATTGTCCGTTGAACCAGCTTCGTCAGAGTCCGTTTCAATATCCATTATCTCTTCCTCCTCCTCTTCTTGATCAACCGCAGGTAGTTGGTCCTCTACTTCTATAATTTCTAGAGGTATTACCTCCAGAATAGAGACAATTCTGTTGCGATGGAACACGGTGTTGTCAAGTGGAGCCATGGTATGGAAGTGTTGTATCCATCCAATTTGCTTACCCTTTTTATACCCCCACCAACTATACAATTTATGTGGGTCAAGGTCACGTAAAGATACCCTTTGAGCGGGGGATAGACCACTAAGCAGCATGCTAGTCCATTGCCGCAAAGTGATCTATCCCCCGCTCTATTCCGCAGACCACACTCAAGTCCAAGTCCACATCCAAGTCCACATCCATATGTTACACTTTATTATTACTGCCACCAAGTAATTGTCACTCGCACATTTACTTGGTTTTGATAAAGGTACTGCACAAACTCCATATTGGTTGTTTGTTCGTTATACAAATGCATCATGAAATATGCAATCTTATCGATTGCGGCATTGTCCAACGGTTCGCAATTCACAAGTTCCAATGTGCCCTGGCTGGTCTTATCCTCTATAAGTTCCACCACTTCGTTGATGTCTTCTTCCAAGAGGATGAACTCAACACTGAAGCTCTCCATTGTTGTTGTTGATATTGTCTAGACAAATGCTTGACTAAATGCTTTATTCATCAGTCCTACATATATACCAATTTCCCCCTCCTATTACCCATTCCCCCTCTACCTTTATATAGGTCAAGGCCATCCAATAATACCCTTTGAGCGGGGGATAGACCACTAAGCAGCATGCTAGTCCATTGCCGCAAAGTGATCTATCCCCCGCTCTGTATTCCACACAAGTCCTAGTCTTTACGCACACACATAAGCCCCCCAGTCTTTTACACTTACTCATATACTCTGTCCTCCCTGCCAATTAAGAGTTCCCCATGTTTGCCACTATTTTCAATTAACCTTTCCAAGTCCCAAAACACAATGTCCAAATTAACCAAGTTCGCTCGTCCAATTTGAAACACACTATTCCCCCCAAAGTCACTTGCTCTCACTTGTTGTCCTGTATACTGCTTCTTCTTCCACGCTACAATCACTACCCTACCTTCTTCAACAACCATTCTTTTAACATTATCATACACCTTCTTCAACATCCCTCTACAGTTTAAATAGTTTATGGTTACATACTCCCACTCCTTACCAATGATCAGTGATCCACTCATTTTCTAGCGTTCCACTGGAAGGTTCAAAGCAGAATGAAGTCGGGATGTACAGACCCCCCTCTTTTATACCAGTTAACCGGTTGTCCTTCGTTTAAAGTGGGTCAAGGTCATTCAAAAGTACCCTTTGAGCGGGGGATAGACCACTAAGCAGCATGCTAGTCCATTGCCGCAAAGTAGTCTATCCCCCGCTCTGTATTCTACACACACACACACACACACACACACACATGTCCCTGTCCAAGTCTTTCATTACATACCCAATATATATTCAGTTCCTTCATCATCACTATCACTCATCACTGCTTCCACAAACTCCACAGGATTAAAGTTAAATTGTTTCAATTGTTCTTTTAAGTTTTCAATTTGTTGGTCCTTTACTTCTAAAACACTGTGAAGGTGTGATATGTAGTCCGCTGCCTCGTTGATGCTTGCTACTCTCGGATCGCCTAACTTCAAGCTGGGAACTACACCCTGCAGCCTGAAGTACGCCATACGCCTTTCTTGCTCCTGCCGTTGACCAGGACTGAGCAAGCCTTGTCCGTCTTGGCTTACCTCCAGCAAGGTCCGTAGCATCGGAGCTTTGCAGGCGTTTGCCCGAGCAACAGTTATGCTGTGGAATGGTCGAGCAGGTCCACGAGTAGCAGGCAGGACGTTGGCAGCACACCTTCTTGAAGAAGAAGAGGAAGCCTGAGAAGTTTTGGAGTTGAAAGCCATGTTACAGTGCTGTATTCAGCTAAGCGGTACAAAGCAGAATAACAAAACTGCACGTTAATACCCGTATATATACACTTATCAGTGGTGGGGGTACTAGCTAGCCTTGGTAAAGTGGGTCAAGGCCATCCAAAAACATTACCAGAACGGGGGATAGATCACTAAGTGGCATGTTAGTCCATTGCCACAGAGTGATCTATCCCCCGCTCTGTATTCCGCATTCACACACACATTCATACAAACACACAAGTCCCAGTCCGAGTCTTTACCCACACACCTATCCACTCTCATCCTCACTAGCATCACTGTCCACTAAAAGATCTTGACACTTCATAATTAGTCTGTCATATTTTCTCAGGATTGAATTTGCCTCACGGATTACATTCTCTAACACCCTATCCTTTTCCTCTATAATTTCATTGTACGCTTCAAATACATTTGGTGGTGTCTGTGTAGATGCATTTGATGTGGTTGGTTGCGGGTTGGTAGGAGGCCGGGCCGAGCTGGAGGCTCCACTGCTGCAAAGCTCCTTCTTCACAGGGCCAAAGCCGGAAAACCGGACGCGACTCCTTACATACCAGGCTGATCTAGAGGCTCCACTGCTGCTGCACGGGTCCTTCTTCACAGGTCCAAAGCCAGAAAATCGGACTCGACTGCTTAACAGAAGGCTCGATCGGTTGGGCCCAACACTTGAGCTAGAAGCTGAAGAGTTTCCAGACATGGTGCGAGGTGTTCTGCTTAACGGATGCAAGCTGAATGAGCGGACATTGGATTACCACTCCTATATATACCTATTTGTAGTGGTAGGGGCGGGGTGGAGGAGGGGGTGGGGGAGGGGGTGGGGGAGGGGGTGGGGGAGGGAATGGGGAATTTGGGGGGGGGATAGCTTAAGGACTTCCACTAAATTTCCCTTACTCTTCCCGGTCATCGGTTTTACATACCTTTAGCAAACCCATCATTTTGGTTTCTTCAATAACTTTACACAGCTCAAAGACCCAAGCAAACAGCTCATCTATGTTGTTATAATTAATTTTTGTCCAGTGTTCATACTTATGAGTTTGGTTGTTTATAATACATAGATAAAATGTAGACCCATCTCGTCTTATACAGTGCTCAACTTCCATTCTATGCCGATTTAGCACTTCCCAAACATTGTGTGGATCTATCAAGAAGTCACCACCTTTGTAATTGTACCGTGACATGTTTACACGGAGTACAGAAACGGACTGAAGCAAATGAACAGCTCATACAAGCTTAGTAAGAGCATTAGAGTGGGGGGTATCACGTGATACACGACATTAGTTGTAAGGTTAGCACTTTACTTTAAACAGTAATTTATATGGGTCAAGGTCATTCAAACTTTGAAAAATTTTTACCTCCAAACACTTGTAGCAAGCTACAAGTGTTTGGAGGTAAGTTTTTATTTGTTAAAGATTTTCGTAACTTAGTCTTCACCCTCAAGGACACGGTTTGAGATTGTCCCAGTGACTTTACATCACCGCCAGGTTAAAGTATTATACAAGTCAAGTATTTTTTTTTTATTATTTGACTTGTGTAATACTCCTCTCCCTTACTTTAAGAGGGTTAGGACTAAATTTGGAAAAAATAATTTGGAAGAAGAATTTTTTGTTTTTTTAAATATCGTCCAACACAACCTAACAATTTAGAATTTCTTTTGGTAGGCCTACATCCTAATCCATTTCCCACACAGATTGGCATCCTTCCCTTCGTATTAGATAGCCTTTTTTATGGATGAAAAATTGTCTTTGTACCATCCGAACGGGTACTTTCATTGTATGAAGGCTGCCATCACCTTTTACAATGATTTCTACTTTGGCATCAAAAGCTCCATAAGTTTGAGCAATAAAATAATATTTTTCATCCATTTTAAGTCTTCTAATATCAAGCGGTTGCGGACTGTGGGGATGTCTGGGTTGGGATGTTTTAGACCTAATGTTGTTAAGACTGTAGGGTCTTACTCTCGGAAGATTGATGTTTTTGGTTCAAGTGCGTTTGGCAACGGTCTTTATCTAAAACAGCAAACTTCTGACAGCAAAGAATCCCAAAGTCTTTTGACATCCACACGTAATCGCATTTATTACCCTTGCCAGCAGGGAGTTTAACACGCTTACGTTTTTGTGTTGGACGCTTTACTGGAGTGTTTTGGAGCTTGTCAGGTTTAGGCTGGCTAGAAGGAATGGGGGTGGGAGGTGAAGGTTTAAGTAGGTCAAAAGGTAGGCTGCAGACAATTTTGGGTGGGGTAGGTGAACGGGTTAGGTCGATTGAGGGAAGTTCGGGGGAGAAGATTGATTTACGGGGTGGTTTGGTTGGTGTAGGTGGCATGGGGGATATGGGTGAGGGACATTGGGATTTGGTGTAGGATAGGATTTTCTTAGTTCGACTGTAGGGGGTTATCCTCGACCTTGGCGCCTCTTCGAACACCGCAGACTCCGATCCCGAGTCCGATAGCAGAGAGAGTGCTGGAGAGGCTATCAGGACTCGTCCGCTGGGGTTCTTTGAAGATGCCGCGGGTGCGCCAGCCTCTTCCGAAGCCGAAGGTGCGCCAACCTCTTCCAATGTTGGTGGCAATGGTGAAAGGCTGGGCATCGAGGCAGGCTGCGGTGGCGGCGGCGGTGGCGGCATCGTCAGGCAGCTCAGAATCTGCGCTGTCATGAGGTATTCTAGGATCGGAGCGGAGGACGATGAGGGCTGAGGCGTGTTGGCCGAGGTTGAAGAAGCTGGTGGGTAATTCTTGAGCTTAAGACCCATCTTGATGAAGCGAATAAATGAGGAGTAAATATGAAAAGAGTAAATATGAAAAGAAGATTGAAATAAGTAAATAAAATCTCAGGAGCGAGAGAGGACCGTCCGGTACGGGAACCTGGACAGGAATGAGAAGTGCATGCCACCCGGCCGCCTTATATCCCCGCCGGGGCTGCCACGCCCAGGATATCAGGGGTGGGGGAGGGGGAGGGGGTGGGGGTGGGGGGGGGGTGTTCGCACTTTTGTCGGGGGGGGGGGGGGGGTTCGCACTTTTGTCGGGGGGGGGGGGTTCGCACTTTTGTCGGGGGGGGGGGGGTTCGCACTTTTGTCGGGGGGGGGGGGTCGCACTTTTTGTCGGGGGGGGGGGGGGGTCAATTTAAAACAATAAGCCTCACTTAAGGCGTTTATGTTAACATCGCTGAAGCCTCCAAAAAAAGACACACTTATAGACGAGTCAAACCTTGTGTGTTACTTGACTTGTACATTTTTTTTAAAAGAGCTTAATATATTTACCTTGTTAATAAGACCTGACTGTTAAAGAATTTTGAAAACTTTTATATATTTAGGTCAAGGTCACGGTAAAACTTTAAAAAATTAAGCCCCACACCCCCGATGGGGGTGTGGGGCACTTGGGTTGTCATCGCTGTAGCCTCCAAAGAGACCCAACTATGACAACAAGGCAACATCCAATGTCGTGTTCCCTTCGCCACGCAAGACTTGTAAACATTTACTGCATTGTCTTTTCAATAGCTAACAAAACATTTACTTAATTTTGAGAGAGGTTGAGGACAGCCCTAGTGGCTTACGCCCTCGGTCCGAGTGCAGGGGCCACCGCAAATTGGCCACAGCTGTGGTCTGCATGTCAGCATACAAACGGACCGAGTCCCAAACCCAGCCGCAATATTGCATGCCTGAGAGGACCCATGCTAAAATTGGTTTAAAATTGTTTTACACGGGGGTCTACTCCCGTACCCTACCTTTACTATTTAACTTTATCAATGCAGTAAATTTTTATAAATCTTTGTGGGTCAAGGCCACACGGACATTAAAAAAATTTCGGCCCCCGTACATCCATGGCGAACCACGAATGTTCGGGGGCCTTGGGGACTAAAAACACAAATAGCTAACAAAGATTCATTTACACAATTTTGAGTTTCCAGAAGGGAAACAAGAGGTTGAGGACAGCCCTAGTGGCTTACGCCCTCGGGTCCGAGTGCAGAGGCCACCGCAAATTGGCCACAGCTGTGGTCTGCATGTCAGCATACAAACGGACCGAGTCCCAAACCCAGCCGCAATATTGCATGCCTGAGAGGACTCATGCTAACGTTGGTATAAAATGCTTTTACACGGGGGCCTACTCCCGTTCCCTGACTTTACAATTTACTTTGAGCATTGAATAAGCTCAAGGGGGGATTGCTAAAACAAGCGTATACACTTTAGAAACATATAACACACTTACAACACACAATTGAGCTCAACGTAGTCAATGCTGGAACAATCACATACACATTAAACACATATAACAAACAAGACACAAAGGATAAAAGACACAGGAGACATAGGGTACAAGTAAAACACTCTCATATAAAACAATTCCCAATACCCAAACGCAAGCGCAATATCTTACAACTAATACAAGTCTTAAAGTTAGAGTAGACTTCGCTAAACACTGAAGGCGCCATTCAATGTTTAGTGATGCCTATGGCGGTCCGTCCCGGTCGTTCACGTTCAACGCGCGGGAGCGGACTGCGAGCCGGCTCTGGCTGGACCCCCTTATATCCCCGCCGGGGCTGCCACGCCCAGGATATCAGGGTGGGGAGGGGGTGGGGGTGGGGGTGGGGGTGGGGGGGGGGTTCGCACTTTTGTCAGGGGGGGGGGGGGTTCGCACTTTTGTCGGGGGGGGGGGGGGTTCGCACTTTTTGTCGGGGGGGGGGGGGGGTTCGCACTTTTGTCGGGGGGGGGGGGGGTTCGCACTTTTGTCGGGGGGGGGGGGGTTCGCACTTTTTGTCGGGGGGGGGGGGGGGTTAAACTAAGTTAAGTGGGTCAAGGTCACCCACAACACTTGTACTCTAAGAGTCGGCTATACCCCCACCACAACTGGGTCCCTAGGCTGCACAACACCGCTTCGCCAGTATGTCTCCGGCTTCCATGCGGTGCGTCTCGCTGTTCTCTAGCTCTCTATATGTAAGTAATTTTACAAGTTCTGAATGTAGGTCACTACACTTTAACTCTGGGACGATATCGACTTGTAGTATTTCAGTGTTTTGACTCAGGTCATCACACTTTAACTCTAGCACATCGGTTATCGTACCAGAGGTGCTCAATAACCTAACTTGTAATGTTTAAGGGTGGCGTTTGCACGCCACGTGGTATCGCCATGAGTGTCCAGTCCAAGTTTTAAGTTAAATTGATTTTACTGTAATCTTTTTCCATTTCCGCTTCGTTTTGCCAAAGTATAAGGTGTCGCTTAAAAGTGGTATTTCTCTAAAGTTATAGGAGATTGCAAGGATACAATTAGTTTATTTAGGAGACTCTTCATCTTGGAGTTTAACACAATTTCCACTTTGACTTTGCTTCCTCGGCTCTCACAGCCTAAGCTGTACAGAAATGTTTCTTCTAGTGCCAACTCGGGCCAAGAGAACAGTGTGTTGACTGTAGGACAGCTCATGGTGAAGTAATGCGATACTCCAGCGTACCACCTTACCTTCCCCCGCCACTGTGACCTTCCCCCACTCCTGCTGTTTCCCCCACCTCTTTTCCCTTGACTCATGCGCTACAAGCAGTCTCTCAGTATTGTGCGGACTTTTGTGAGGTGAAGCCATGTCGCAGGACACTTTAGGTAAGAAACTTAGCCGTGTTAAGACTTTATTAGTTGCTCACTGTCCACCACTCAAAGTTAAGAGAGTTTCAACTTTAGCTAAGTGGCGCAAACTGTTGCGCGGACACCCTAAGTTTTATACAAAACAGACTAATGTCAGTTTTACTGATGAGGATTTGTTTAAAATATTGGATGAAATGACTTTTCCTTGCAAAATTCAGTTAGTTACTCCCATTCCTGACAGTTTAGAGTCTTAGTCTCTCAAGCCGATATACCTAGCATACACAGAGCCTGACAGTCAGTCACTCGGTGGCTGTCGTGGGGTGCGCATCGGTGTCGGCGCTCCGTTGTTAAGTTTTCAAGGTCGCAGTAACATAAAATTGCGGGCGTTGTACTGGTTCAAGGTCACCTGAGGGATAACCGATTGCCCATTTAGGCAGAGTCATGTCAGAAACTCGAGTTTAACTTGGCACTTTTGCCGTTTCTCGTCGGAAATTCGCTCCAAGTGGTCAAGGTCACGGGGACTCTGACTGAAACTCGGAGCGTAGTGCGAGAAACGGCAAAAGTGCCAAAAAATTTTAAGTTTCGGCATGACCTTGACCTCAGTGGCGTCGGTGACGTCATTTTGATGACGTAAGGGGTGATGACGTCATCAGCACGTCATTTCTGTGACGTCATGGGTGTGACGTCATCGAAATGACGTCATTAGTGATGACGTCATCGATTGCGTCATCGATGACGTCATCGATGAGGTCATCGGTGAGGTCATTGACCTCGATGACGTCATCCCTCAGGTGACCTTGAACTGGGCCAGCGGCCGCAATTTTACACTACTCCGGGGGCTACCGGTCGGAAGTGCGGCACGCTCACTCTCCCTTACTGAAGCTATGTCACAACTCCAAGGAGAAGGAGAACATGCTTTATACACACTAGGGGCTACCGGCCGGCAGTGCGGGACGCTCACTCTCCCTTACTGAAGCTCCGTCACAACTCCTAGGAGAAGGAGAACACGCTTTATACACACTAGGGGCTACCGGCCGGCAGTGCGGGAAGCTCACTCTCCCTTACTGAAGTTATGTCACAACACTAAGGAGAAGGAGAACATGCTTTATACACACCGGGGGCTACCGGCCGGCAGTGTGGGACGCTTACTCTCCCTTACTGAAGCTATGTCAAAACTCCAAGGAGAAGGAGAACATGCTTTATACACACCGGGGGCTACCGGCCGGCAGTGCGGGACGCTCACTCTCCGTTACTGAAGCTATGTCACAACTCCAAGGAGAAGGAGAACATGCTTTATACACACTAGGGGCTACCGGCCGGCAGTGCCGGAAGCTCACTCTCCCTTACTGAAGCTATGTCACAACACTAAGGAGAAGGAGAACATGCTTTATACACACCGGGGGCTACCGGCCGGCAATGCGGGACGCTCACTCTCTCTTACTGAAGCTCCGTCACAACTCCTAGGAGAAGGAGAACATGCTTTATACACACCGGGGGCTACCGGCCGGCAGTGCGGGACGCTCACTCTCCGTAACTGAAGCTATGTCACAACTCCAAGGAGAAGGAGAACATGCTTTATACACACTAGGGGCTACCGGCCGGCAGTGCGGGAAGCTCACTCTCCCTTACTGAAGCTATGTCACAACACTAAGGAGAAGGAGAACATGTTTTATACACACCGGGGGCTACCGGCCGGCAGTGCGGGACGCTCACTCTCTCTTACTGAAGCTCCGTCACAACTCCTAGGAGAAGGAAAACATGCTTTATACACAACGAGGGCTACCGGCTGGCAGTGCGGGACGCTCACTCTCCCTTACTGAAGCTATGTCACAACTCCAAGGAGAAGAAGAACATGCTTTATACACACCGGGGGCTACCGGCCGGCAGTGCGGGACGCTCACTCTCCCTTACTGAAGCTATGTCACAACTCCAAGGAGAAGGAAAACATGCTTTATACACACTGAGGGCTACCGGCCGGCAGTGCGGGACGCTCCTTTTCCCTTACTGAAGCTCCGTCACAACTCCAAGGAGAAGGAGAACATGCTTTATACACACCGGTGGCTACCGGCCGGCAGTGCGGGACGCTCACTCTCCCTTACTGAAGCTCCGTCACACCTCCGAGGAGAAGGAGAACATGCTTTATACACACCGAGGGCTACCGGCCGGCAGTGCGGGACGCCCACTCTCCCTTACTGAAACTCCGTCACAACTCCGAGGAGGAGAACATGCTTTATACACACCGGGGGCTACAGGCCGGCAGTGCGGGACGCTCACTCTCCCCTACTGAAGCTCCGTCACAACTCCAAGGAGAAGGAGAACATGCTTTATACACACCGGGGGCTACCGGCCGGCAGTGCGGGACGCTCACTCTCCCTTACTGAAGCTATGTCACAACTCCAAGGAGAAGGAGAACATGCTTTATACAC
This sequence comes from Neoaliturus tenellus, assembly GCA_030545055.2. NCBI lineage: Eukaryota > Metazoa > Arthropoda > Insecta > Hemiptera > Cicadellidae > Neoaliturus > Neoaliturus tenellus. The sequence goes on from CM061532.1 coordinate 160,344,137, forward strand.
ACTAGGGGCTACCGGCCGGCAGTGCGGGACACTCACTCTCCCTTACTGAAGCTTTGTCACAACTCCAAGGAGAAGGAGAACATGCTTTATACACACTAGGGGCTACCGGCCGGCAGTGCGGGACGCTCACTCTCCCTTACTGAAACTCCGTCACAACTCCTAGGAAAAGGAGAACACGCTTTATACACACTAGGGGCTACCGGCCGGCAGTGCGGGAAGCTCACTCTCCCTTACTGAAGTTATGTCACAACACTAAGGAGAAGGAGAACATGCTTTATACACACCGGGGGCTACCGGCCGGCAGTGCGGGACGCTTACTCTCCCTTACTGAAGCTATGTCAAAACTCCAAGGAGAAGGAGAACATGCTTTATACACACCGGGGGCTACCGGCCGGCAGTGCGGGACGCTCACTCTCCCTTACTGAAGCTCCGCACAACTCCTAGGAGAAGAAGAACATGCTTTATACACACCGGGGGCTACCGGCCGGCAGTGCGGGACGCTCACTCTCCGTTACTGAAGCTATGTCACAACTCCAAGGAGAAGGAGAACATGCTTTATACACACTAGGGGCTACCGGCCGGCAGTGCGGGACGCTCACTCTCCCTTACTGAAGCTCCGTCACAACTCCTAGGAGAAGGAGAACATGCTTTATACACACTAGGGGCTACCGGCCGGCAGTGCGGGACGCTCACTCTCCCTTACTGAAGCTCCGTCACAACTCCAAGGAGAAGGAGAACATGCTTTATACCCACCGAGGGCTACCGGCCGGCAGTGCGGGACGCTCACTCTCCCTTACTGAAGCTCCGTCACTACTCCTAGGAGAAGGAGAACATGCTTTATACCCACTGGAGGCTACAGGCCGGCAGTGCGGGACGCTCACTCTCCCTTATTGAAGCTCCGTCACAACTCCTAGGAGAAGGAGAACATACTTTATACACACCGGTGGCTACCGGCCGGCAGTGCGGGACGCTCACTCTCCCTTACTGAAGCTCCGTCACACCTCCGAGGAGAAGGAGAACATGCTTTATACACACCGAGGGCTACCGGCCGGCAGTGCGGGACGCCCACTCTCCCTTACTGAAGCTCCGTCACAACTCCGAGGAGAAGGAGAACATGCTTTATACACACCGGGGGCTACAGGCCGGCAGTGTGGGACGCTCACTCTTCCCTACTGAATCTCCGTCACAACTCCGAGGAGAAGGAGAACATGTTTTATACACACCGGGGGCTACCGGCCGGCAGTGCGGGACGCTCACTCTCCGTTACTGAAGCTATATCACAACTCCAAGGAGAAGGAGAACATGCTTTATACACACTAGGGGCTACCGGCCGGCAGTGCGGGACGCTCACTCTCCCTTACTGAAGCTCCGTCACAACTCCTAGGAGAAGGAGAACATGCTTTATACACACTAGGGGCTACCGGCCGGCAGTGCGGGACGCTCACTCTCCCTTACTGAAGCTCCGTAACAACTCCAAGGAGAAGGAGAACATGCTTTATACACACCGGGGGCTACCGGTCGGAAGTGCGGCACGCTCACTCTCCCTTACTGAAGCTATGTCACAACTCCAAGGAGAAGGAGAACATGCTTTATACACACTAGGGGCTACCGGCCGGCAGTGCGGGACACTCACTCTCCCTTACTGAAGCTATGTCACAACTCCAAGGAGAAGGAGAACATGCTTTATACACACTAGGGGCTACCGGCCGGCAGTGCGGGACGCTCACTCTCCCTTACTGAAGCTCCGTCACAACTCCTAGGAGAAGGAGAACACGCTTTATACACACTAGGGGCTACCGGCCGGCAGTGCGGGAAGCTCACTCTCCCTTACTGAAGTTATGTCACAACACTAAGGAGAAGGAGAACATGCTTTATACACACCGGGGGCTACCGGCCGGCAGTGTGGGACGCTTACTCTCCCTTACTGAAGCTATGTCAAAACTCCAAGGAGAAGGAGAACATGCTTTATACACACCGGGGGCTACCGGCCGGCAGTGCGGGACGCTCACTCTCCGTTACTGAAGCTATGTCACAATTCCAAGGAGAAGGAGAACATGCTTTATACACACCGGGGGCTACCGGTCGGAAGTGCGGCACGCTCACTCTCCCTTACTGAAGCTATGTCACAACACTAAGGAGAAGGAGAACATGCTTTATACACACCGGGGGCTACCGGCCGGCAATGCGGGACGCTCACTCTCTCTTACTGAAGCTCCGTCACAACTCCTAGGAGAAGGAGAACATGCTTTATACACACCGGGGGCTACCGGCCGGCAGTGCGGGACGCTCACTCTCCGTTACTGAAGCTATGTCACAACTCCAAGGAGAAGGAGAACATGCTTTATACACACTAGGGGCTACCGGCCGGCAGTGCGGGAAGCTCACTCTCCCTTACTGAAGCTATGTCACAACACTAAGGAGAAGGAGAACATGTTTTATACACACCGGGGGCTACCGGCCGGCAGTGCGGGACGCTCACTCTCTCTTACTGAAGCTCCGTCACAACTCCTAGGAGAAGGAAAACATGCTTTATACACAACGAGGGCTACCGGCTGGCAGTGCGGGACGCTCACTCTCCCTTACTGAAGCTATGTCACAACTCCAAGGAGAAGAAGAACATGCTTTATACACACCGGAGGCTACCGGCCGGCAGTGCGGGACGCTCACTCTCCCTTACTGAAGCTCCGTCACAACTCCAAGGAGAAGGAGAACATGCTTTATACACACCGGTGGCTACCGGCCGGCAGTGCGGGACGCTCACTCTCCCTTACTGAAGCTCCGTCACACCTCCGAGGAGAAGGAGAACATGCTTTATACACACCGGGGGCTACAGGCCGGCAGTGCGGGACGCTCACTCTCCCCTACTGAAGCTCCGTCACAACTCCGAGGAGAAGGAGAACATGCTTTATACACACCGGGGGCTACGGCCGGCAGTGCGGGACGCTCACTCTCCCTTACTGAAGCTATGTCACAACTCCAAGGAGAAGGAGAACATGCTTTATACACACTAGGGGCTACCGGCCGGCAGTGCGGGACACTCACTCTCCCTTACTGAAGCTTTGTCACAACTCCAAGGAGAAGGAGAACATGCTTTATACACACTAGGGGCTACCGGCCGGCAGTGCGGGACGCTCACTCTCCCTTACTGAAGCTCCGTCACAACTCCTAGGAGAAGGAGAACACGCTTTATACACACTAGGGGCTACCGGCCGGCAGTGCGGGAAGCTCACTCTCCCTTACTGAAGTTATGTCACAACACTAAGGAGAAGGAGAACATGCTTTATACACACCGGGGGCTACCGGCCGGCAGTGTGGGACGCTTACTCTCCCTTACTGAAGCTATGTCAAAACTCCAAGGAGAAGGAGAACATGCTTTATACAAACCGGGGGCTACCGGCCGGCAGTGCGGGACGCTCACTCTCCGTTACTGAAGCTATGTCACAACTCCAAGGAGAAGGAGAACATGCTTTATACACACTAGGGGCTACCGGCCGGCAGTGCGGGAAGCTCACTCTCCCTTACTGAAGCTATGTCACAACACTAAGGAGAAGGAGAAAATGCTTTATACACACCGGGGGCTACCGGCCGGCAATGCGGGACGCTCACTCTCTCTTACTGAAGCTCTGTCACAACTCCTAGGAGAAGGAGAACATGCTTTATACACACCGGGGGCTACCGGCCGGCAGTGCGGGACGCTCACTCTCCGTTACTGAAGCTATGTCACAACTCCAAGGAGAAGGAGAACATGCTTTATACACACTAGGGGCTACCGGCCGGCAGTGCGGGAAGCTCACTCTCCCTTACTGAAGCTATGTCACAACACTAAGGAGAAGGAGAACATGTTTTATACACACCGGGGGCTACCGGCCGGCAGTGCGGGACGCTCACTCTCTCTTACTGAAGCTCCGTCACAACTCCTAGGAGAAGGAAAACATGCTTTATACACAACGAGGGCTACCGGCTGGCAGTGCGGGACGCTCACTCTCCCTTACTGAAGCTATGTCACAACTCCAAGGAGAAGAAGAACATGCTTTATACACACCGGGGGCTACCGGCCGGCAGTGCGGGACGCTCACTCTCCCTTACTGAAGCTATGTCACAACTCCAAGGAGAAGGAAAACATGCTTTATACACACTGAGGGCTACCGGCCGGCAGTGCGGGACGCTCCTTTTCCCTTACTGAAGCTCCGTCACAACTCCAAGGAGAAGGAGAACATGCTTTATACACACCGGTGGCTACCGGCCGCAGTGCGGGACGCTCACTCTCCCTTACTGAAGCTCCGTCACACCTCCGAGGAGAAGGAGAACATGCTTTATACACACCGAGGGCTACCGGCCGGCAGTGCGGGACGCCCACTCTCCCTTACTGAAACTCCGTCACAACTCCGAGGAGAAGGAGAACATGCTTTATACACACCGGGGGCTACAGGCCGGCAGTGCGGGACGCTCACTCTCCCCTACTGAAGCTCCGTCACAACTCCGAGGAGAAGGAGAACATGCTTTATACACACCGGGGGCTACCGGCCGGCAGTGCGGGACGCTCACTCTCCCTTACTGAAGCTATGTCACAACTCCAAGGAGAAGGAGAACATGCTTTATACACACTAGGGGCTACCGGCCGGCAGTGCGGGACGCTCACTCTCCCTTACTGAAGCTCCGTCACAACTCCTAGGAGAAGGAGAACACGCTTTATACACACTAGGGGCTACCGGCCGGCAGTGCGGGAAGCTCACTCTCCCTTACTGAAGTTATGTCACAACACTAAGGAGAAGGAGAACATGCTTTATACACACCGGGGGCTACCGGCCGGCAGTGCGGGACGCTTACTCTCCCGTACTGAAGCTATGTCAAAACTCCAAGGAGAAGGAGAACATGCTTTATACACACCGGGGGCTACCGGCCGGCAGTGCGGGACGCTCACTCTCCCTTACTGAAGCTCCGTCACAACTCCTAGGAGAAGAAGAACATGCTTTATACACACCGGGGGCTACCGGCCGGCAGTGCGGGACGCTCACTCTCCGTTACTGAAGCTATGTCACAACTCCAAGGAGAAGGAGAACATGCTTTATACACACTAGGGGCTACCGGCCGGCAGTGCGGGACGCTCACTCTCCCTTACTAAAGCTATGTCACAACTCCAAGGAGAAGGAGAAAATTCTTTATACACACTATGGGCTACCGGCCGGCAGTGTGGGACGCTCACTCTCCCTTACTGAAGCTCCGTCACAACTCCTAGGAGAAGGAGAACATGCTTTATACACACCGGGGGCTACCGGCCGGCAGTGCGGGACGCTCACTCTCCCTTACTGAAGCTCCGTAACAACTCCAAGGAGAAGGAGAACATGCTTTATACACCTCGGGGGCTACCGGTCGGAAGTGCGGCACGCTCACTCTCCCTTACTGAAGCTATGTCACAACTCCAAGGAGAAGGAGAACATGCTTTATACACACCGGGGTCTACCGGCCGGCAGTGCGGGACGCTCACTCTCCCTTACTGAAGCTCCGTCACAACTCCTAGGAGAAGGAGAACATGCTTTATACACACCGGGTTCTACCGGCCGGCAGTGCGGGACGCTCACGCTCCCTTACTGAAGCTCCGTCACAACTCCGAGGAGAAGGAGAACATGCTTTATACACACCGGGGGCTACCGGCCGGCAGTGAAGGAAGCTCACTCTTCCTTACTGAAGCTCCGTCACAACTCCTAAGAGAAGGAGAACATGCTTTATACACACTGGAGGCTACAGGCCGGCAGTGCGGGACGCTCACTCTCCCATACCGAAGCTCCGTCACAACTCCTAGGAGAAGGAGAACATGCTTTATACACACTGGAGGCTACAGGCCGGCAGTGCGGGACTCTCACTCTCCCTTACCGAAGCTAAGTCACACTCCGAGGAGAAGGAGAACATGCTTTATACACACCGAGGGCTACCGGCCGGCAGTGCGGGACGCTCACTCTCCCTTACCGAAAATAAGTCACAACTCCAGAAAGAAGGAGAACATGCTTTATACACACCGGGGGCTACCGGCCGGCAGTGCGGGACGCTCACTCTCCCTTACTGAAGCTATGTCACAACTCCAAGGAGAAGGAGAACATGCTTTATACACACCGGGGGCTAATGGCCGGCAGTGCGGGACGCTCACTCTCCCTTACTGAAGCTATGTCACAACTCCAAGGAGAAGGAGAACATGCTTTATACACACTAGGGGCTACCGGCCGGCAGTGTGGGACGCTCACTCTCCGTTACTGAAGCTATGTCACAACTCCAAGGAGAAGGAGAACATGCTTTATACACACTAGGGGCTACCGGCCGGCAGTGCGGGACGCTCACTCTCCCTTACTGAAGCTCCGTCACAACTCCTAGGAGAAGGAGAACATGCTTTATACACACTAGGGGCTACCGGCCGGCAGTGCGGGACGCTCACTTTCCCTTACTAAAGCTATGTCACAACTCCAAGGAGAAGGAGAACATTCTTTATACACACTAGGGGCTACCGGCCGGCAGTGCGGGACGCTCACTCTCCCTTACTGAAGCTCCGTCACAACTCCTAGGAGAAGGAGAATATGCTTTATACACACCGGGGGCTACCGGCCGGCAGTGCGGGACGCTCACTCTCCCTTACTGAAGCTCCGTCACAACTCCAAGGAGAAGGAGAACATGCTTTATACACACCGAGGGCTACCGGCCGGCAGTGCGGGACGCTCACTCTCCCTTACTGAAGCTCCGTCACAACTCTAAGGAGAAGGAGAACATGCTTTATACCCACCGAGGGCTACCGGCCGGCAGTGCGGGACGCTCACTCTCCCTTACTGAAGCTCCGTCACTACTCCTAGGAGAAGGAGAACATGCTTTATACACACTGGAGGCTACAGGCCGGCAGTGCGGGACGCTCACTCTCCCTTATTGAAGCTATGTCACAACTCCGAGGAGAAGGAGAACATGCTTTATACACACCGGGGGCTACCGGCCGGCAGTACGGGACGCTCACTCTCCCTTACCGAAGCTCCGTCACAACTCCAAGGAGGAGGAGAACATGCTTTAAACACACCGGGGGCTACCGGCCGGCAGTGCGTTACGCTCACTCTCCCTTACTGAAGCTATGTCACAACTAAAAGGAGAAGGAGAACATGCTTTATACACACCGGGGGCTACCGGCCGGCAGTGCGGGACGCTCACTCTCCCTTACTGAAGCTCCGTCACAACTCCTAGGAGAAGGAGAACATGCTTTATACACACCGAGGGCTACCGGCCAGCAGTGCGGGACGCTCACTCTCCCTTACTGAAGCTATGTCACAACTAAAAGGAGAAGGAGAACATGCTTTATACACACTGGAGGCTACAGGCCGGCAGTGCGGGACGCTCACTCTCCCTTACTGAAGCTCCGTCACAATTCCAAGGAGAAGGAGAACATGCTTTATACACACCGAGGGCTACCGGCCGGCAGTGCGGGACGCTCACTCTCCCTTACTGAAGTTCCGTCACAACTCCAAGGAGAAGGAGAACATGCTTTATACACACCGAGGGCTACCGGCCGGCAATGCGGGACGCTCACTCTCTCTTACTGAAGCTCCGTCACAACTCCTAGGAGAAGGAGAACATGCTTTATACACACCGGGGGCTACCGGCCGGCAGTGCGGGACGCTCACTCTCCGTAACTGAAGCTATGTCACAACTCCAAGGAGAAGGAGAACATGCTTTATACACACTAGGGGCTACCGGCCGGCAGTGCGGGAAGCTCACTCTCCCTTACTGAAGCTATGTCACAACACTAAGGAGAAGGAGAACATGTTTTATACACACCGGGGGCTACCGGCCGGCAGTGCGGGACGCTCACTCTCTCTTACTGAAGCTCCGTCACAACTCCTAGGAGAAGGAAAACATGCTTTATACACAACGAGGGCTACCGGCTGGCAGTGCGGGACGCTCACTCTCCCTTACTGAAGCTATGTCACAACTCCAAGGAGAAGAAGAACATGCTTTATACACACCGGAGGCTACCGGCCGGCAGTGCGGGACGCTCACTCTCCCTTACTGAAGCTCCGTCACAACTCCAAGGAGAAGGAGAACATGCTTTATACACACCGGTGGCTACCGGCCGGCAGTGCGGGACGCTCACTCTCCCTTACTGAAGCTCCGTCACACCTCCGAGGAGAAGGAGAACATGCTTTATACACACCGAGGGCTACCGGCCGGCAGTGCGGGACGCCCACTCTCCCTTACTGAAACTCCGTCACAACTCCGAGGAGAAGGAGAACATGCTTTATACACACCGGGGGCTACAGGCCGGCAGTGCGGGACGCTCACTCTCCCCTACTGAAGCTCCGTCACAACTCCGAGGAGAAGGAGAACATGCTTTATACACACCGGGGGCTACCGGCCGGCAGTGCGGGACGCTCACTCTCCCTTACTGAAGCTATGTCACAACTCCAAGGAGAAGGAGAACATGCTTTATACACACTAGGGGCTACCGGCCGGCAGTGCGGGACACTCACTCTCCCTTACTGAAGCTTTGTCACAACTCCAAGGAGAAGGAGAACATGCTTTATACACACTAGGGGCTACCGGCCGGCAGTGCGGGACGCTCACTCTCCCTTACTGAAGCTCCGTCACAACTCCTAGGAGAAGGAGAACACGCTTTATACACACTAGGGGCTACCGGCCGGCAGTGCGGGAAGCTCACTCTCCCTTACTGAAGTTATGTCACAACACTAAGGAGAAGGAGAACATGCTTTATACACACCGGGGGCTACCGGCCGGCAGTGTGGGACGCTTACTCTCCCTTACTGAAGCTATGTCAAAACTCCAAGGAGAAGGAGAACATGCTTTATACACACCGGGGGCTACCGGCCGGCAGTGCGGGACGCTCACTCTCCGTTACTGAAGCTATGTCACAACTCCAAGGAGAAGGAGAACATGCTTTATACACACTAGGGGCTACCGGCCGGCAGTGCGGGAAGCTCACTCTCCCTTACTGAAGCTATGTCACAACACTAAGGAGAAGGAGAAAATGCTTTATACACACCGGGGGCTACCGGCCGGCAATGCGGGACGCTCACTCTCTCTTACTGAAGCTCCGTCACAACTCCTAGGAGAAGGAGAACATGCTTTATACACACCGGGGGCTACCGGCCGGCAGTGCGGGACGCTCACTCTCCGTTACTGAAGCTATGTCACAACTCCAAGGAGAAGGAGAACATGCTTTATACACACTAGGGGCTACCGGCCGGCAGTGCGGGAAGCTCACTCTCCCTTACTGAAGCTATGTCACAACACTAAGGAGAAGGAGAACATGTTTTATACACACCGGGGGCTACCGGCCGGCAGTGCGGGACGCTCACTCTCTCTTACTGAAGCTCCGTCACAACTCCTAGGAGAAGGAAAACATGCTTTATACACAACGAGGGCTACCGGCTGGCAGTGCGGGACGCTCACTCTCCCTTACTGAAGCTATGTCACAACTCCAAGGAGAAGAAGAACATGCTTTATACACACCGGGGGCTACCGGCCGGCAGTGCGGGACGCTCACTCTCCCTTACTGAAGCTATGTCACAACTCCAAGGAGAAGGAAAACATGCTTTATACACACTGAGGGCTACCGGCCGGCAGTGCGGGACGCTCCTTTTCCCTTACTGAAGCTCCGTCACAACTCCAAGGAGAAGGAGAACATGCTTTATACACACCGGTGGCTACCGGCCGGCAGTGCGGGACGCTCACTCTCCCTTACTGAAGCTCCGTCACACCTCCGAGGAGAAGGAGAACATGCTTTATACACACCGAGGGCTACCGGCCGGCAGTGCGGGACGCCCACTCTCCCTTACTGAAACTCCGTCACAACTCCGAGGAGAAGGAGAACATGCTTTATACACACCGGGGGCTACAGGCCGGCAGTGCGGGACGCTCACTCTCCCCTACTGAAGCTCCGTCACAATTCCGAGGAGAAGGAGAACATGCTTTATACACACCGGGGGCTACCGGCCGGCAGTGCGGGACGCTCACTCTCCCTTACTGAAGCTATGTCACAACTCCAAGGAGAAGGAGAACATGCTTTATACACACTAGGGGCTACCGGCCGGCAGTGCGGGACGCTCACTCTCCCTTACTGAAGCTCCGTCACAACTCCTAGGAGAAGGAGAACACGCTTTATACACACTAGGGGCTACCGGCCGGCAGTGCGGGAAGCTCACTCTCCCTTACTGAAGTTATGTCACAACACTAAGGAGAAGGAGAACATGCTTTATACACACCGGGGGCTACCGGCCGGCAGTGCGGGACGCTTACTCTCCCGTACTGAAGCTATGTCAAAACTCCAAGGAGAAGGAGAACATGCTTTATACACACCGGGGGCTACCGGCCGGCAGTGCGGGACGCTCACTCTCCCTTACTGAAGCTCCGTCACAACTCCTAGGAGAAGAAGAACATGCTTTATACACACCGGGGGCTACCGGCCGGCAGTGCGGGACGCTCACTCTCCGTTACTGAAGCTATGTCACAACTCCAAGGAGAAGGAGAACATGCTTTATACACACTAGGGGCTACCGGCCGGCAGTGCGGGACGCTCACTCTCCCTTACTGAAGCTCCGTCACAACTCCTAGGAGAAGGAGAACATGCTTTATACACACTAGGGGCTACCGGCCGGCAGTGCGGGACGCTCACTCTCCCTTACTAAAGCTATGTCACAACTCCAAGGAGAAGGAGAAAATTCTTTATACACACTATGGGCTACCGGCCGGCAGTGTGGGACGCTCACTCTCCCTTACTGAAGCTCCGTCACAACTCCTAGGAGAAGGAGAACATGCTTTATACACACCGGGGGCTACCGGCCGGCAGTGCGGGACGCTCACTCTCCCTTACTGAAGCTCCGTAACAACTCCAAGGAGAAGGAGAACATGCTTTATACACCTCGGGGGCTACCGGTCGGAAGTGCGGCACGCTCACTCTCCCTTACTGAAGCTATGTCACAACTCCAAGGAGAAGGAGAACATACTTTATACACACCGGGGTCTACCGGCCGGCAGTGCGGGACGCTCACTCTCCCTTACTGAAGCTCCGTCACAACTCCTAGGAGAAGGAGAACATGCTTTATACACACCGGGTTCTACCGGCCGGCAGTGCGGGACGCTCACGCTCCCTTACTGAAGCTCCGTCACAACTCCGAGGAGAAGGAGAACATGCTTTATACACACCGGGGGCTACCGGCCGGCAGTGAAGGAAGCTCACTCTTCCTTACTGAAGCTCCGTCACAACTCCTAAGAGAAGGAGAACATGCTTTATACACACTGGAGGCTACAGGCCGGCAGTGCGGGACGCTCACTCTCCCATACCGAAGCTCCGTCACAACTCCTAGGAGAAGGAGAACATGCTTTATACACACTGGAGGCTACAGGCCGGCATTGCGGGACTCTCACTCTCCCTTACCCAAGCTAAGTCACACTCCGAGGAGAAGGAGAACATGCTTTATACACACCGAGGGCTACCGGCCGGCAGTGCGGGACGCTCACTCTCCCTTACCGAAAATAAGTCACAACTCCAGAAAGAAGGAGAACATGCTTTATACACACCGGGGGCTACCGGCCGGCAGTGCGGGACGCTCACTCTCCCTTACTGAAGCTATGTCACAACTCCAAGGAGAAGGAGAACATGCTTTATACACACCGGGGGCTAATGGCCGGCAGTGCGGGACGCTCACTCTCCCTTACTGAAGCTATGTCACAACTCCAAGGAGAAGGAGAACATGCTTTATACACACTAGGGGCTACCGGCCGGCAGTGTGGGACGCTCACTCTCCGTTACTGAAGCTATGTCACAACTCCAAGGAGAAGGAGAACATGCTTTATACACACTAGGGGCTACCGGCCGGCAGTGCGGGACGCTCACTCTCCCTTACTGAAGCTCCGTCACAACTCCTAGGAGAAGGAGAACATGCTTTATACACACTAGGGGCTACCGGCCGGCAGTGCGGGACGCTCACTTTCCCTTACTAAAGCTATGTCACAACTCCAAGGAGAAGGAGAACATTCTTTATACACACTAGGGGCTACCGGCCGGCAGTGCGGGACGCTCACTCTCCCTTACTGAAGCTCCGTCACAACTCCTAGGAGAAGGAGAATATGCTTTATACACACCGGGGGCTACCGGCCGGCAGTGCGGGACGCTCACTCTCCCTTACTGAAGCTCCGTCACAACTCCAAGGAGAAGGAGAACATGCTTTATACACACCGAGGGCTACCGGCCGGCAGTGCGGGACGCTCACTCTCCCTTACTGAAGCTCCGTCACAACTCTAAGGAGAAGGAGAACATGCTTTATACCCACCGAGGGCTACCGGCCGGCAGTGCGGGACGCTCACTCTCCCTTACTGAAGCTCCGTCACTACTCCTAGGAGAAGGAGAACATGCTTTATACACACTGGAGGCTACAGGCCGGCAGTGCGGGACGCTCACTCTCCCTTATTGAAGCTATGTCACAACTCCGAGGAGAAGGAGAACATGCTTTATACACACCGGGGGCTACCGGCCGGCAGTACGGGACGCTCACTCTCCCTTACCGAAGCTCCGTCACAACTCCAAGGAGGAGGAGAACATGCTTTAAACACACCGGGGGCTACCGGCCGGCAGTGCGTTACGCTCACTCTCCCTTACTGAAGCTATGTCACAACTAAAAGGAGAAGGAGAACATGCTTTATACACACCGGGGGCTACCGGCCGGCAGTGCGGGACGCTCACTCTCCCTTACTGAAGCTCCGTCACAACTCCTAGGAGAAGGAGAACATGCTTTATACACACCGAGGGCTACCGGCCAGCAGTGCGGGACGCTCACTCTCCCTTACTGAAGCTATGTCACAACTAAAAGGAGAAGGAGAACATGCTTTATACACACTGGAGGCTACAGGCCGGCAGTGCGGGACGCTCACTCTCCCTTACTGAAGCTCCGTCACAATTCCAAGGAGAAGGAGAACATGCTTTATACACACCGAGGGCTACCGGCCGGCAGTGCGGGACGCTCACTCTCCCTTACTGAAGTTCCGTCACAACTCCAAGGAGAAGGAGAACATGCTTTATACACACCGAGGGCTACCGGCCAGCAGTGCGGGACGCTCACTCTCCCTTACTGAAGCTCCGTCACAACTCCAAGGAGAAGGAGAACATGCTTTATACACACTGAGGGCTACCGGCCGGCAGTGCGGGACGCTCACTCTCCCTTACTGAAGCTCCGTCACAACTCCAAGGAGAAGGAGAACATGCTTTATACCCACCGAGGGCTACCGGCCGGCAGTGCGGGACGCTCACTCTCCCTTACTGAAGCTCCGTCACTACTCCTAGGAGAAGGAGAACATGCTTTATACACACCGGGGGCTACCGGCCGGCAGTGCGGGACGCTCACTCTCCCTTATTGAAGCTATGTCACAACTCCGAGGAGAAGGAGAACATGCTTTATACACACCGGGGGCTACCGGCCGGCAGTACGGGACGCTCACTCTCCCTTACCGAAGCTCCGTCACAACTCCAAGGAGAAGGAGAACATGCTTTATACACACCGGGGGCTACCGGCCGGCAGTGCGGGACGCTCACTCTCCCTTACTGAAGCTATGTCACAACTCCAGGGGTTCAGCCTAACCTAAACATTTTTTAGCACTGGACGGTAGCCTAATAATGACCACTCGCTCTGTGCCTTCAGGGAAAACTATCGAGATAAATATGTTGTGCTTTTTATGTAAAAATACGTAGACAATGTGATCATATGTATTGTGATCTTTTAACGATAGGACTTTCTTATTTAGTGTAAAATAAATATTACTATTATAGTAAAAGGGTTATTTATTAATTTGAGAGAAACTTTAAATATACTATGGGTTTAAAGGATCTGCAATGGTTTAAACAGATAATTTAAATTTGCATATGATATGAGTGTTTATCGACGGAAAGAAAAACAACAACTTTGTTGTAATGTTGATACTAGCAAATTTTCATTGGAAACACAACTATCAACGGAAAGAATGTCTATTAAACTATTGTGCCCCTAATAATGTGCTATTAAAAGTTATCTCACCGTTTTGCCATATCAATTTTTTACTTAATACTAAGGAAGGAATTTGAATTATTAATAATTTATTTGCAACGGTTAAATAATTTACATTTTATGTAGTATTTTAAATGTTTATCCCAAAGCTGCCACCATTTTGAAATGCATGAAAATAAATTAGTTAAAGGCAAAATGCTATGTAAAATATCGCTTTTAAAGTGTGTAAATATGAAGTATTTTGTCTTTTATATTGATTTCCGAAATGTAAACCTTATAAAATAACACTTTTAAATAATTCTAAAATTTATAAAACTGCTAACAATTTATAAAAATATATAAATAAACTTTTCATTGTTACTTTGGATCAATTTGAAACTTAAACGCTGTGTAACAGTGATGATTTGTTAATTTGAAAATATAACATAAGATAACCCAGTTTAAACATTTAATTCAGAAATGGTCTAACGAACTAGGTCAACGGGAATAGTTTGATGGTTTTGTTCCTAATCAAAAAGTCCCAAATATAGAATATGAAACTTCGATGAAGGCTTTGTAATGTCGATACTAGAATTTTTCATTGACTCTTTTTTTTATATCAATGGAGGAAAACATATTCCTACAAATTACAAACATGGTATTGTCATAACCAATGAAGCGTAATGTTATATAACTATACATATTACCAATGGCTTCTTGAAATATTGAACTTATATGAATATACTTATTTAAATGTATGTCAATATATGTTGAAGGTTCAAACACTTATTGGTTTTATGTTTAAAACTTCTACCCAAGGTTTAAACATATTCATATGTAAAATAATGTTAATAAATTTAAAAAGTATAAATTAAATTAAGTATCAGAGGCACTTCTTTCCATAAACAAATTTTAAAACAATTGTTTCTACATATCATAAAATCATGGACAATTTTCCTCGATTCATTAAAATTTGCTGTTCCTTAAATACCGTAATTTAAATTCCTTGATTCACCACTTATAACACATTAAAAATTTTTATATTTAATTTTTTAATTTCAGTTCAGTCGAAGTATGCACCGAATTGCTCTGATAATTTAGATTAAGTCACTTTCTTTGCATATTACACCTGTCTGACCTAATACCACATTGATAATTATATTATCAGCGTACGTAATAAATAATTGTATTCTTATGGTGTATACAGTGTATCAAATTCAGTTAACCAATTTTTGTAACTTTCAAAGAGTATTTGTTTTTGTTGCGAAATCGGTATTACAGCGTGCTTTTATTAAACCAATATCTTAACCTAATTTAATTGTGAGTTTGAAAATTACATACCTTTTGATAGGTTTTTCAAAATTAAAATAGTGCTACGGAGTAAATCAAACACAAATAGCTTTGAAAAAGTTTGACATAACGAAAATGTAAAAATTAAAAGTAATAGTTATTATGTTTACAGTAATCTAAATAATCGAAAACAATTTTAAAGATTATAATTCTTTTTTATTATTGTTAAAATATATATTTATTCATATTCAACTATATTAATCTGTATTTGCCTTATAGCTAGAGCGAGATAATTTAGTGCTTACTGACAGCAGACTGACATTTAACTATCAGCTGACGCAGATGGCGATTCCCACCATAAGTTATAGGGGATGCCCTAATCATCATCACACAACTGTTGCATCTATTAAAATGGGAAAAAACAAATAGCTTTTACCACAGAGCAAGTAAATTTTGTTATACATTCTAACATATTGAATTGTTTTATATTTCACAATAAAAAAATTGTGTGGCAGTTTGAATTGTTAATAATTTTAAGATGGCAATTTATTTTGAATGATTATTCGATTTCTTAGTATGCTTCACATAATACTAAAGAATTATTTAACAGTGGTGTAATAAACAATTGTTTAAATAAAATGACCTGTTGATTGTTATATTTATTGATTTGTGCACATGTTTTTACTATAAATGGGATTAGATAGATATGCCAACTTTTATAAAGAAGAATTTGCAGATGTTAAAACATACCTAATTAGTAATTGTTGGAAAAGATACTGTAAAATGTTTCTTATATGCTTTAGTTTATATTTTCAAGTTATTATTACTTACTTTACTTATCTTTGAACCACGTAGACTCGGAGAGCGACCATGTGGGTAGTCAAATTTTTATCTTGAATTTCTTAAGGTTAACTAGCATAAAATATTTTTAAAAGGACATAAGCTAACTCAGGTTGTCTTACTATAGTAGCATCTGTGGATTAGTCAATACTTCAAATGTTGTTTATACTTTCCTACTTAAAACGCATTAATTAACTTTCAGACATGTATTCAGTAAAATTTGTTTTAACATTTAGTAGGTAGATGGAAAGAGAAAACAAATTAGAAAAACAAACATAAGCCTAATTATTATTTAATGTTCTAGAATAAAAACATAAAGCTCAAAAAACGAAATGGAAAAACAAACAAAAATGAATAAAGAATATATTACTCTATCTTGGGGCGTTTCAGAGTCAACTTTACAAAGTGAAATACGAACAAACTCATTTGGCTTAAAGGCTATAAGACCCAGTTTTTGTTATTCCAACCTGATACAAATTAAAACTGATTAAAGACTGATATTATGTCAAACCACATCTACAATAAAATATCTGCGGCTATTAATGTAAACTATTGTCATAGTAATAATTAAATTTTAAAATCTTAAATTTGACATGGCTTTGTGGTTTAACATATTTAGCACATACATATTATATTAAATGTTAATATTTTTTTACTATCTCACAAAGAACGAAGAAACAAAACAAATGACTTAAATAGGATAACCGGATTATCATGTAAATATCTTTCATTGATCTTTAAGCGTCAAAATTAATGTCAATATGTTTTGATATAAACCATGTCAAGCTTAAGCTACTTAGCTTTATTATTTGTGAGATTATTATCAATGTAAACTTCAGTGTAGTACTTCTTTAAGAGTAAAGAGAATCCTTTGTATGACTTATGTACACACTACTTTGAAGCATTTACAAACTGTTGAAACAGCAGGTTTACATTGCTTATTCAATGTTGCCATTTGTTTGATTATGCTACTTTACATACCTTTCAGGTAATTACAAAACCCATTTTAGTTGGGAAAACAAATATATTCTAAGCACTCATATGAGTATTCATAAAAGTAAAACACAGAAAATACACACACAGACATAAATGGAACACAAGTTCTTATAATGTTACACGATATGTTTGATAAACATAATGGATATGGCTTCAAACATATTGCTTAGAACTATGACTGAACGTCTTTGTAACTTCGTTTAAAATTTCTATCATAAATTCTCTCTTTGATTAATCTAATGTCGTTTCACAACGTTTTATTATTAATGTTAATCACAAACTTTATAGTTTCATTTTTTGATATTGTCGCAAGCTATGACTGTTGTTTAAAATTATGACTGTTGTATGGTGTTGTTTAAAATTACCTTATCGTCTCCAGTTCCCCGGAGACTGATAGTACGCCCTGTATGACCCCCGCTGACCGTACCCTATCGCTGATACTATTCATATAACTAGCCCCTGTGACAATACAAAATTACTCTCAGAAGTTACCTAATAACTTTTTTAATGGATAAAGAAATATAACAAATAATATCTAGTAAAAAATTTCATTTAGCCCTCATAAAACATTGTTGCAGAATCGTTTGTGGACTTATCATTTATTTGCAATATTTAGTTGTAAGTTTCATATAAAATGGACATAACGGCCCAAAATAACAGGTTTCACAGGTATTAAAATTACTGGATTATTATTTTGGGTGTTGTCAATATAATCAGTCTCTTGTTTTCAACGAAGTTCGTACTAAAAGAAATACGTACCAGTATATAGCAACTTCCACAGTACGAGCCTCATAAATAGAGATTATAACCCTGCGCCGTTTGAATACGGTGCCAAAAAAGTCGGCACTGTACCTAGATGGCATTTAAAAAGCGCACATAAAAATAAATTTTATGACCATTCTTATTAAGTATGTTAAAAGTGTCTTACATTTAAAAAAGCTGCTATTATTAATAATCTATTTTGCAATTAATTAACTTCAAGTTATCGGCATAAATTTTAAATAGCCTACACATAATATTAATAAAAAAACATAGTTACTTTGGTTAGTTGTTTCAGAACGTTTTCTTTTCGTCTGAAATATGATCTCAGATTTTCCTGAAATAGAAGTTGTATGTGCTATTAACAAGACGATGTTAAAAGCAAACTTTTCACTAAGAACTTTATTTTTAAGTTGTTAAAACTTTCGCTTCGACTCATTAAGCATCGCCGCAGCCGCAGATTGCAAACTACGCCTCAATAATATCCGCTATAGAGAGTTAGAACCTGCAACTAGTTAACTTAAAGAATGAATAGGGACTTTTAGTGTCAGGCAAAAATAAAAACTCACATGATTGACAAATTACACATTTTTTTCTGAGATTAATGAGTATAGTATTTAGGCTGAAGAAACTATAGTCATTATTATATTATATATTTTTTGTAATATTTTGTCTATATACAAATGCAATATTTATTACTTGAAAATAAACTTGTTGTTAGTTTAATAATGTATAATGTACAAAGTACATTTTCTATTAAAGCTTATGAAATAACTGTAAATCAAAAGTGGTCCTCAATATCAACCAGTAGATATGAAACAGGCTTTCTAGGACACCTCGCACTTCCGATTTCCGACCCTCCGTAAACTTCATTTTTGACTGGTTTTGGGCCAGTTTGTTATCTGATTGTAGGCTAATTACAACCATTTTACAACATTTTACAACATTTTAGAACATTTTCTCAGGTTTTGCCAAGGTGAATTTGGGAAGTGCGAGGGAAGTGCGAGGGAAGTGCGAGGGAAGTGCGAGGGAAGTGCGAGGGAAGTGCGAGGCACCCTCTTAACCTACCCTTGTAAACCTCATATTTGACTGGTTCTGGGCCAGTTTGCATCTGATTTGGGGTTAATTTCAGCCATTTTTCAGGTTTTTAAAATGGTGTATTTAATCCAGAAAAAAAAATTAATCCAAGGAAGGGCAAGACGCACTCTTAACCGAACCCTCGTAAACCTCATATTTGACTGGTTCTGGGCCAGTTTGTATCTGATTTCGGGTTAATTTTAGCCATTTTCAAGTTTTTCAAATGGTGTATTTAATCCAGAAATTTAATCCAAGGAAGGGCGAGTCTTAACCTTTGTTGTTTTAACCTAACATAATCCTGATTACAAAAGGATTTTCATCCACATTAGGTATTTTAGACAGCGATTTTTCAATCTGTTATCGGGAGTTTTCCGACCTTGTGGTCACACGTTTGTTTACATTGCTTATTGTGGGTAACCCCAGGGTCGATGATATCAATATTGTTTACACTTTTTATCACCACATGGTTTTTAATCTTCCTTATTGTGGATCACTTTTATTTTTCCTAACGAATTCTGCTCTCCTGATACTTTAAACTGATTCTCTTGAATATTTGTCTTTTGTCAGTTTATTATTATTTTAAGAGTTAATACATGATTGAACTTCATGGTTCCTACCAACTTCTGACCTCTGAATATTGAAGCTAATATTTTCTTTGTTTTGAGTTTAAAATGTTATGTTTGCACCTTTTATCCCCCACATGGATTTAATCTTGCATATTTGAGTATATATGTTTCCTAACGATTTCTCCTCTCCTAATACTTTAAACCAATTTCCTTAAAAAATTGTCTTATTTTGTACAATATTTTTTACTATTATAGTTAATAAATGTTTGTTAAATGTTTGTTAAATTTGCTTGGTCTTAGCTAGTTTGTTGGTTCCTACCAATTTCTGATCTCTGAATACTTGAATTAATAATTTTCTTTAATTTGTGTGTAAAATGTTTTGTTTTTCATCTTTTGTCACCACGTGTATTTAATCTTACATGATTAAGCCCCAGTTATATTTTCCTACTAATTTCTCCTCTCCTAATACTTCAAAACAATTTTCCTTATTAAAATTGTCTTTTCTTTGCAAATTAATAAATAATTTGATATTTAGATAGATGACTTGGGGCTTGGTAGCTCGTTCAAAGAGCCATCCCCATCTCTGATTGGTTGAAATAGGTCACGTGTAGTGATGTAAAACGCCCTGGCGTTTAAATCTCAGGGCAAATGCCCAGGGCATTTGCCCAAATAACCGCCCAAAATCCATAAGCGCCGGGCGTTTATCCAGTTAGAGGCTAATAAACCTAATTAATGGAAATTAAATTGAACACTACTCGTCTAGTCAACTTTTTAAACCTCTAACATTAGATATTTACATAATAGTCTATATTTTAAAAAAATAATTACTTGTATAATTTTAATTATATTGGTAGGAAGTCGGTACTAGAGAGTCAACACTTTTCTTTTGTCAACAAGAGGAAATAATTTAGACTGAAAATAACTTCATAGGTTTATTTTTATTTAAAATATCTGGCTAATGTAAGTTAATAGAATTAATTTACATTTGTTTATTACACACAATGAATCAGTCTTAACTTAAATAATTATGGGCATAATGAAAACTTCAGTTCATCAAACAAAATTCCTTAAACTAATGACTCTTCAGATTCAGAAGCATCTTCATCACTTTCTCCAAGGATAGTATAATTATAAACATAAATACAATACTGGTCTCTTCTTCTTAGCAAACCTAATTGTAATAGGGCCTATAATATATTGTGGTAGTCAGTACAGTTAGTTCAGTTGAAGTCATTATAAAAGCATTTTAAGGACGAATATCATTTGAATGAATGGACAATTAATCAATTTCAGTGAAGCCACCAAGATAAATATTGGCTAATTTTTAAACTGTTTGTGTTTTTAAATAGAGTAACAAGCCTCTATACCACTAAAGGTTGAGCAGTTTACTTTAGCTTTAGGCTACTAAGATTTACATATGCCATCATAAGCCTACATCATATAATTTGATATATTTAATAATCATGTTCAGCTTCAAAATATATATATATATATATCCAGAATCAGAACTATACATTAAACTTAGGCCTATGCCATCACTAGCAAATGATGCTTTAAATTTATTAATGTTACTTATAAAATAATTGAAGAGACTTGGGTACAGCCGGTACGGGATGATATAGTTAGGCCATGGTTTTGCAAAACTTATACTACCAGTTTCCATTCATTAGCTGATTGCATTAAATTAAAGTAACATAAATTTCATTTTTTACAATCATTTCTATTGCTAATCTTTTTCCAAGACTGCCCTTTTGTAAAATTAATTACAACACATCCTAATAACATGGTACATATGATTTACCGGCCAATCTCAAAATAGGACAATTTCAGTCATTAGTAGGCTAAATTATTAGTTTAAAATGAAATTTTTTGTCATATTATAAGAATAAATAAAATTAGTATATTTAGTATATTTTGATAAATAGCCCTAACTCCCGGTAGAATTTGTGAATATATATATATATATATATATATATATATATATATATGAATAAAAATAATTTTATAGGTGTATTTTTATGTTAGGAAATTTAAATTGTGGTTAAAAGGCACTTGTTTTACTAACAAAACCTTAATACTTAACTTTAAATTTAATTAATTAGACATTATAAATTTATCTTATGCACATATTTATGAATTACAGAGTAGAAACCTGCTTAATCAGTAAATACGATTTTATTTAACAATTTAGAAAAATATTTATTTAAAATACCACACTGAAAATATTACAGGTTTTATTGTATTGCGCCTTAAACTGAACTTTTTATAAACGCCCAGTTTTTGGGCGCTTAAAATCGCTTTGGGCAAATGCCCGGGCAAATGCCCATTTATAAACGACCCGCCCACTGGGCATTTGCCCGGCCCACATCACTAGTCACGTGACAAGGAAAAGCGCTTTGATTGGTCGAAACAGGTCACGTGACAAGGAAGAGCGCTCTGATTGGTTAAAACAGGTCACGTGATGATTGTGATCATCCGACAGCTGAGCATATAAGGGGTTGGTGTTCAAGTAATATTCAGTATGCTTCGAGATCTGTCTCAATCAGGGTAAGTAATATTTAAGTAGTAACTAAGTTAAGTAAGTAGTAATAAGGTACAAGTGGTAAGGTAAGTGGTAGTTAAGGTACAGGTAGGTGGTGTATTGCTGATTATGTAGTAGTGCAAACTATTGTAAGATTTAACAGTAGTTAACATGGTGTTGTTGTTGTGAATTGTGTCAATAACTATATTAATACTTTTACTAACCATTGGGTTAATGTTAATAAACTCGACCCACAATGAGGACTATAATATTTATTATTTACAATAAGAATTGGATAAGGAGTCATCTTATCAATTGCTAAAAAAATGTCGTGTTTATATGATAAAGTGTTGAAGGGCGACTTTTGGTTTATTTGAATTAAAATTGCTTTTCTTAACCAGCGAGCATGTTATTTGTTTGAAATTACCTTTGTCAAGCAAATTTGTTATTGTGATAAAAATATTATCTTTTTAAATTTATTCTAATCTGCTTTATTATTTTCCTGTTATAGAGTGCAGCAGAAGATGGAAACAGTTAAAGTCAACTGTAAATTTTGTGCGAAGCTTATTGCGAAATCGCACATCTCCCATCATGTTAAGATTTGTCCAAAAAATCCAAATAAAGACGATTCGCGCTATAAAAAAGTAACGTGTGAAAAATGTGGGAAAACAGTTTTAAACACAAATTTCAACAGACATAAAACAAAATGCAAGCAACCAACATCATCCGATTCTCGACCGGCACAAAATGATGGACAACCCGGTACGAGCAGTAAGCATAAACAACCAGTCTGCAAGCACCCAACCACATCTCATTCTCGACCGGCACAAAATGATGGACAACCCGGTACGAGCAGTAAGCATAAACAACCAGTCTGCAAGCAACCAACCACATCTGATTCTCGTCCAACAGAAAATGATGAACAACCCAGTACGAGTGGCACACATAAACGACCAATCTGCAAGCAACCACCATCATCCGCTTCTCGTTCAACACAAAATGACGAACAACCCAGTACGAGCGGTACACATAAACGACCATCACCGAACAGAGATGATTTCGATGAACAGCCTGAAATTAAAAAGCCACGGATTGAAAATCAACATATTTCTTCAATCATTCAGAAAGTGTTTAATAGTGTCAGCATGGTTTGTTCTTCTGCTCTGAATGTGATTAAAAATCTCTTTAAACCCCCCGTTGACCTTCCACCCGTCAGTGAAGATGAACATTGTGTAAAAGAGAGAGCATTCAACAATAGACTTTTGACTTATCAATTTACAAACTGCCGTGGTATAAAAAACCCACAGATATTTTTAAATAGATATCAAGATTTGATTATTAGTAAGATTGAAGAACATTTGGAACAGTACAATTTGAAAGTAAATTTTTCGTTTGCTGCCAACTACAGACGGAATGTTCCTGGTGTGGATAATCAGCTGGAAATAGACACCATGTACTTTAAAACCGAGAATACAATCATATATAAGACGACCGACTTACATCAAGTGTTTAAAGATGCGAAAGCAAAGTTATTAACTCGAATGGAAGAGTTCGAGGCACGGGTGTCAGGTTGGACGCTACACGAAGTGTTGTTTTTAGAACTGGCAATAAACAAATATGTACCATTCAGAGGGTCAAGCTATATTAAACTGCCAGACGTCATTAAAAAGAAAAAAGCTGTCATAAATGTTAAAAACAATGACAAGAAATGTTTTCTATGGTCCGTACTCGCAGCTTTACATCCTGTTGGTGTACATCCAGAGAGAGTGAGCAAATACCGTGAATACGAACACGACTTTGACAAAGCGTTGAAAGACATTAAATTTCCTGTGAGTTTGGATGATGTGAAAAAATTCGAAAGACGCAGTGGGATATCCATCAATGTTTATGGTTATAATTGTGCAGGAGAAAATAAACTCAACGTATATCCATTGATTGTGACTGATGATGAAAAAGATCAACACGTTGACCTCTTGTATATGAAAACGGCAAATAAATCTCACTATTGTTATATAAAAAACTTGAGTAGGTTGGTGGGAAATCAAATCAGTAGGTATCATTGTGAGGCACATATATGCAGGCGTTGTTTACAACATTTCGGAAGAAAAGATCTGCTTCAAAGTCACAAAGAACTCTGTAAGGAA
Organism: Neoaliturus tenellus; assembly: GCA_030545055.2. Lineage (NCBI taxonomy): Eukaryota > Metazoa > Arthropoda > Insecta > Hemiptera > Cicadellidae > Neoaliturus > Neoaliturus tenellus. Next base: position 160,368,324 of record CM061532.1, read on the forward strand.
CACGAAGCGGTGAAAATCAGAATGCCTAAAAAAGGTGATGTCGTCAAGTTTACCCATCATAGATGTCAGATGAAGATTCCGTTCGTTATGTATGCAGATTTCGAGTGCATACTGGAACCGATCGACACTTGTCAACCACCGGAAAACGGCACATCGTACACCAATAAATATCAACACCACGCGGCTAGAAGCTTCGTATTATACACGGTGTACACTAACGGTGATTATAAAGAACCGATAACATATTTCGGTGTGGATGCTGCTCAACAATTTGCAAAAGTGTTGAAATCTGAATTGGAAGCTATTGAAGAATTTTGTCTTGCAAACAAAAAACCCATGAAACCGCTGACTGACGAACAGAGAGAGCAGGCGGAAAAAACAAAGATATGTCATATATGCGGTAAAGATTTGGTAACTGATTTTGTCTTCGATCACGATCATTTGACGGGTGAATTTCGTGGATTAGCACACAACTCTTGTAACTTGAACTATCAGATTCCGAAATTCGTCCCCATATTCATACACAACCTGACCGGATACGACACTCATCTGTTTGTAAAAATGCTGCGTTTAGATGATAAAACCAAGATAGATGTCATCCCGAATAACGAGGAACGATACATATCCTACACAGTTGATTTCAATATCAATATAAAAGCAAGATTCGTAGATTCATTCAAATTTACCATTGACTCACTCGATACGCTGGTAAAAAACTTGGACCGATTTGTACACATAAGTAAATATGGGGGTTGGGGTACTCAAGCGCTTATGCTTAGGCAAAAAGGTGTTTATCCATACGATTATATGGACAGCGATGATAAATATTTGGAAACCAGTTTACCAAGCCAAGAAAAATTTTACAATAAACTGAACAAATGCGGGATCAGCGATTCGGACTATTCACGTGCAAAACAGGTTTGGGAGGGATTCAAGATAAAGAATATGAAAGAGTACACCTTACTTTATAATAAAGCTGACGTGTTATTGTTAGCCGATGTTATGGAAAGTTTCAGGAACATTTGCATAGAAACTTACTCACTCGACCCCGCATGGTATTTCACAACCCCGGGGCTTTCATGGAGTGCCATGTTGAAGCAGACGGGAATAGAACTTCAGCTGTTGACCGATTATGAAATGATTTTGATGATCACCAAAGGCATCCGTGGGGGTATATCACAATGCTGCAATCGCTATGCGAAGGCAAACAACCCGTACATGCCTCTTTATAACAAAGACGAACCGACTACTTATCTGATGTATTTAGATGCCGTGAACCTATACGGATGGGCGATGTCTCAACCAATGCCGTATGGTGATTTCGAATGGGTTGATACGGATATAGATGTTATGAAGATCGAAGATGATTCTGACAAAGGATATATTCTGGAAGTCGACTTGGAGTATCCCCAAGAACTGCACGATTTGCATTCCGAGTTTCCTCTCGCTCCAGAAAAACGTTGCCCACCCGGTTCCAAGGAGGTTAAACTCCTTACCACTCTGTATGACAAAGAGAAATATGTCATTCATTATAGAAATTTGAAATTGTATTTAACACTTGGAATGAAACTTACCAAGATACACAGAGTGTTGCGCTTCAGTCAGAGTAAGTGGTTGGAACCCTACATTGATAAGAACATGGGCATGTGGATGGAGCAAACGAATAAATCGGCTAAACAGTTTTTCAAACTGATGAACAACTCGATTTATGGAAAAACTGTCGAGAATATAAGGAACAGAGTAGACATACGTCTGGCGACTCAGGACAAGCAGATCGACAAATGGATCGCGAAGCCGCAGTTCAAACACAGAACGATATTTTCAGAAAACCTTTCGGCGGTGCACATGAGGAAAATGAGTTTACTATTCAACAAGGCGATTTACATTGGGATGAGCATATTGGACATATCCAAGACACTCGTATACGATTTCCATTACAATTTTATAAAGGCGAAATATGGTGATAAAGCTAAATTGCAGTACACAGATACCGACAGTCTGGAGTATCTGATAGAGACACCGAATTTTTATGAAGATATGAAACTGACACTCGACAGGTACGACACCTCCAACTACAAGAAGTATAACCAATTCAATATGCCCCGGGTGAACAAAAAAAAATTGGGAACGATGAAAGACGAATTCGGTGGTGTAATCGGTAAGGAATTCGTAGGACTGCGATCCAAGATGTATGCCAACTATACTTTGGAGGGTGACGAGCTAAAAAAATCTAAAGGAGTGAAAAAATCTGTTGTAAAAAATGAAGTCACCTTCGAGGATTACAAGAAATGTTTGTTCGAGCAGAAAGAACTATACAAATCGATGAACATCATAAGAAGTCACGGGCATGAGTTGTACAGCGTCGAAATGTATAAAAAAGTACTATCCACGACTGATGACAAGCGATACATCTTGGAAGACGGAATCACCAGTCTGCCGTGGGGACACTACAAGATACCCAAGGATGTCGAAGCCGAATTGATTTTGAACAGCAACATTTCACTGGAATAGAGAGCAAGTTGTTTTTATTTGTGAATAAAAAATATTTCTTTTAATCAATATCTTTTGTTATTTCCAATTTCCAATTTACTGATATTATTGCTTATTTTTGTTGGGACTTTTTTATGATACTATCCACCTATTTTTCTACAAATTTAAATCATCATCTGTACATATTCCTTTTTAACGTCATAAGTGAACATGGTCTGTGATACCACGATGACGTAGGCCGTAGTGCCTTTATCAGCGACCGGACCGGAAACCGCGTTTGTAAAATCCAATTCGATTTGGATATCGTTTCTTTTTCTCTCGGCCGAAAACGGATGGAGATGTGTGTCTATCACCATCACCGGGTATTTGGTGATGAAATCGTTTATATTGAGATAGACATCATCGTTTTTGAACATGACTTGTCTCATCGAACAGTAGCTGTCGTATAGCAGCCTGTACTTTTTATCCGTGATATTCAAATTTTGCTGCTCCTGCGGATATCGTTGTCCGTTTATTTTCACGTGGAAATTCTTTATGTTTACACTGTCAAACTGACCCGGGTCTTTGGTCTGATCGTTCTTACGACTCGTCTGTAAACCGATTATCACAAAGACCGGATTGAGTATGTTCCGGTAGAGATTCGTTATGTCGAACGTGTAATTGGAGCCTATCACACCGAATTTTTCAATACAATCCCAGCGGAAATATTCATATACCAATTCGCCTTTCTCGCTCAATTTCTTAAGCCCATCGATGAGCACGGCTTTCTTGGAGGGGTCGTAATCCACGAGGGGGACTTTCAACACAAAACTGGTAATTTTTATTTTTCCCTCCGCTGCGTCAACAGCATTGGCGCCGGAACCTTCAGTCCAGCGATAGATGGCATCATCGTCTTCCGCGCGGGTGAACGTTATTTCAAATCCACCCTTGTACATGGGATACTTTAGACTGTCAAAGAAGCCCAGACCCAGGTGGGCCAGTGTCCCCAGTGCTTCGAACTTGCCGCCGCCCTTGTCGTAAACCGATTTGAATCCGCTGCTGTAGTACGTGTTTTCCTCCGATCTGCTGTACGTGGTCAACCCTTTGATGGTGCTCGTGATACCGACTTTATCCACGGAATCGATGACTTGGTTGTGTTTTTTCAATTCGATACTCTTGAACAAATAGGCTGCAAAATTGTCCACGAGTTTGATGGGGTCCGTGCTGGCGTAGTTGCCACCATTGGATTTCTTGACAACATCCCCTTGGATGTGAAACAATATCCTGTTGTTGTAAAACGAATCCCCGTGGTCCAGTTTGAATGCGGTGAAATTATTTGGTGAATTAAAGTGCAAGTCCGATACCGGTAGGACCGTGACGTATTCGCATCTCGCTATCTTATCCGATGCCTCTTCGTAATATTTCTCCATTCCTAATATAGGTTTTACGGTTTCCGATTTCCAATGAAAAATAAGAAAACTGTTGTGGAAAGCAATAAAAAATAAAAAACACCGAATTCCTCATCGCTTAATAAAATCGACTACTTGAACAGTTTTACGTTTTTATACATGTTCAAACGTCTCAACCCGAGATTTCGAAAAACCCTTTTGTCTTCAACATTTTTTATTACATCCAAACAACGCTCTACGTAGTCGAGACCCCGCGGCTGAGAAACCAGTTTTTCCATCTTATCGTGTATAAACTTTACGATGGCGATTTTTTCGTTGTGATAAGCGTTATTCCCGGCCTCCTCTTCGGCGCGTATAAACTTTAATCTTTCAACCAATTTATCATCATCATCGATGTATTTGTACTCGACGGGGGCGTGTGAATCTATCAACAATCCGCTGCCCGATGACTGTTTATACTCTTTCCAGATCTCACTGATCAAATTCACCCATTTCCAAGACTGACTGGACCTGGGGCGTTTCAACTTTGGATCGTTGTTCTGAAAAATCGCATCGGATTTTATCAGTATATCCTTGTAATTATTAAAGTCCTGGGCTGTGAAAGCACCCGCACTTATGAGTCTTTCTCGCGTCGTACCCTCGCCCGGAGACGAGCCACTGATTTCCGCTTTCGTCAACAGACTCCACAATCCCGGTGTGCCGGTATATTTATCTCCGGTGCTGTCTAATATGATATCATCATTTTCAATCGTAATAGTCTTCGATCCGATGGCCAGTTTGTTCAAGTTGAAATCGTAGCGAATACCGAAAGATCTATCGTTGCTGGTAGCGAGATGTTGTTTGGCGATATCACCAATATCTTGTCTTTCAGTGAATTCGCGGATCGAACGGTTTATCCTGCCTTCGTCTGGCGATTCTATTTCCGACGGTAAAGGATCGATGTGTGGTGATTCTCCGGGTGGAGGTGATTCTCCGGGTGGAGGTTCGAGCACATCTTCATCTTCACGAGGTAAAGGCACCTTACGCGCCACCATCAATTCTCGACCCGGTGTACTGAAAGCGCGGGGTCTAAAAATGTCTTTTTTCTTTGTATAGTTTTAGACACGGACAGACGTTGCGGTGGGGTCTTTTTATCTGAACCTTGCTCCTTGATCGCTTTGACGACCGGTTCCTGTCGCTTTTCAATCTCACGTTTTTCTTCAACTTCACGAATCTTTACTGCTTGGGATTCACTTACCAATTGGTTTTGCAATTTATCCAATTTTTTAGCCTCCTGCACAGTTAAAGGTTGATGTGCAGATATCGGTATGAAAGGAATTTTTGGTGCATATTGCTCACGTATCGGCGGATGTTTGCGAAACAATTCCGCTCGCTCTTTCACTTGTTCTTTTCGGATTTCCTCATTTTCCGCGACCCATTTTTCTTGTAGTTTTTCAATTTTTTTACCCTCGTCCGCAGTCATCTCGTCGGGCCACATTTTGTCGGCCAACTTGTGTTTTTTAACTAACGTCTTGACAATCTCTTTATCGCTTTTCCTCGTACTAATATAGGTGGTCGGGTTTTTAGTAGCAAATTTTATGTTTGATTATCGAAATACAAAAGTGACGAATATTTTCACAAAAATTTTGAATCGAATAAAAAAACGTCCGACAACGTTTTTATTTAAAAAATAACGTTTACACATCGATTTTGAAAAACGTTCGCGGACGTTAATTATTAAAAACAGCGTCTAGACATCGATTTTCGAAAAACGCTTGAGGATATTATTTATTAAAAACAGCGTCTAGAAATCGATTTTCGAAAAACGTTCGCGGACGTTAGTTATTAAAAACAGCGTCTAGACATCGATTTTAAAAAACGCTCGCGGACGTTATTTATTAAAAACAGCGTCTAGACATCGATTTTTGAAAAACGTTCGCGGACGTTATTTATTAAAAACATTTTTCATATTGCACATGTATTTTCCACACCGCGCTTTTTTCATCATATTTACGGAGAGAAACCCATAAGGTTCATTCCAACACTTGTTGCATATATTTTCAAATTCACCGAAAGTCATGTCCGATCCCACGAAATCGTCGTAAATCCGTTTGGTGTAATGTTTATTCTGTTTGAAGACACAAAGGAAATTTATATTATTCCGTATGACTTGCATGTCCACTTTGCCGTAACTCTGGCTCAGGTAGACGCACGAAATCTTTTTATGCCTGCCTCTGATAAAATAGTCTTTAATACCTTTTTGCTCTTCCATCAGACAATCGTCGAATATCACAAGTGAGTTATTCTTGCACTCGTCCACCGCCGGCAGTTCATCGCAATTGTTGAAGAAATACGCGATTCTCTTTTTATACTTTTTCTCCGCGTCCGCATAGGTTTTTCTCAGCTCAACATAAGCCGGCTGTTCTATGGATTTACTGAATACGTAAAGGTTTTTAAATATAATACCGTTTTTATTGTAAATGAAATTGAGCAGTAAATTGGTTTTGCCGCTGCCTGAAGAACCCACTATGAGACATCGCAATGGGCTGGGCAACAGGTTGTCTTCGAATGCCTCTTTGTAATATGAAACTATATCCATCACTATGTGGGTGAAACGACCTCTGGACATTAAGTAAAAAATGAAAGCGGAGAAATTATTTCAAAATTTAATTATTTTTTAAAATTGACGACATTGGAATTATTCACAAAACACACATGTCTTTCATTACATTTTACAGCTCTGATAAAATCGGAATAACCGTAAACCGATATACAATTTGTTTTTCGGTCGTGATCATATCGGACGCATAAAATGCAATTCAATAGCCCCCACTCCGGACTATCTAAATTCAATAGTCCTCATGCCGGACTATCTAAATACAATAGTCCCCACGCAGGACTATCTGAAATGCAATAGTCCCCATGCAGGACTATCTGAAATACAATAGTCCCCATGCCGGACTATCTAAATACAATAGTCCCCGCGCAGGACTATCTGAAATTCAATAGTCCCCATGCCGGACTATCTGAAATACAATAGTCCCCATGCCGGACTATCTGAAAAATAAATACAATAGTCCCAGCATAGGACTATCTGAATAATACCTAAAACATTGTACGTTGTAATTCTTTCTCGTAGAACCCTCCAATTATATCTTCACCAGTTTCATCCGCAATCTTATAAGTCGTGGGTCTCGTGTTTGAAACTTGCTTGATTACAAAAATCTCGGACGTCCAGTTCTGTTTGTATTTATTCGTGAAAACATCTTTTTTCGCTGTAATGCGGACTCTGTCTCCCACATCGAATTTCGCCTTTTTACGGGGTATTCTATTTTCCAGTTCGTTGTACATTTTCAATAATGCCTGCTCGTTGCCTTTATTCACATCCGCGGGCTTCATTTTTATAGTATGGTGGAAATCGTGTTTGTTGTATTCGTCGGTCAATTCTTGCAATATGTCGTGCCACTTGTGCGAATTTCTAACTTGGAATTTTACTTTCAACTTCTCATTTAACGTTCTGTGATATCTTTCGATTATGGCGGATTTCTCCTCGCTCTCGGTGTGGTACAATTTAATGTTGTGTTTTTTCAACAACTTGTTAAAATGCGTATTTTTAAACTCTGTCCCTTTATCGGTGTGTAAGAGTTTAGGTGGTGAATGACCGTCATTTTTGGCCCGGGCAATTATTTTTTCAAAAGCTGATGACACATCCGGACCATCTTTTTTCTTCAAAGGCTCTGACCAAACGAACTTACTGAACGTGTCGATCACATTTAAAATATATCTATACCACTTGTTTTCCCTAGCATATTCTTTCAAAATCAACAGATCGGCCGCCCACAAGTCATCTATACCTTTCGTGACGATTCGACGTTTTATGAACTTTTTCACGACGGGTCTGTGCAGCTCTTTAGCTTCCAAAACTTCCGGCGGGTCTTTGATAAACGAATTTCTCTTACTGCCGCATATCGCACAATTGGATGTCGCAAGCCACCTTTTATTTCTCGTTTTGACAGTTTTGACATCCGTGGATGGTGTGTTTGTTTTACACTTTCTGCAATGCAATTCCATGTCTAATAATGCGCAGCTACTTTTCAAGTCAAATAAAATATTTGCAAATGCAAAGTCGTTGAAATAAATTGTACATTTGCGTGGATTGTGTGTTATATGTATAGGATAAGAAACGAGATGCAGCACAGACATAAAATCCAGTTGACCAAGGGTCAAAAGAACAAGTTGCGTGTCGCTTATAAAAAGCAGAAACTCGCTATTTTAACTTTGAACAGAGATCAGTTGACGAACGGGAATGTCGAGGTGATGTTGACGGACGAACAACATAAACAGGTGTTGAGAGCCATAAAACACAATAAAGGCTTGAGATTGATATTGAGCCATTCGCAGTTGAAGAACAACATCGAAGGGGGTCTACTGAAAGAGATTCTGGAGTTGGCGGAAACGAGTATCCCCTATTTCAAGAAATTCGCTTCACCCCTGATCAAAGACAAAGTCGCACCAGCTATAAAAGATAAATTCGTTCCGTGGCTGAAAAAGATGATCGACGACGAGTTGGATACAATTATAGAAAAAGATCCGTCAGGTGCCGGATTAAAACAAATGATAAACAACCGACTCAATGCGGCTTTGAACGATGTACGGGTAAAAAAAAATTAATTCCGTTGACGTTGAGCGATCTGGAAGTGTGGGCCAATAAATTGAAATTGAAGAATTTTCGCGGTGTTTTCAGACGAGAGCTTTTACCTGACGTATGTTGGAAAAACGAGTGCGGTATAATCAATCTCGGTGATCTGGACACACCCAGAACACATTGGACGTGTTATTATAAAAATGGTAAAAATGTAATTTATTTCGATTCTTATGGAAATGCGCCACCACCTTTGGAGTTGGACAAGTACATGAGAAGTTTTGACATTCGCTATAATTCGGACCGATTTCAAGATTATGGCGATCCGCCAATCTGCGGGCATCTTTGTTTAGAAGTTTTAAGGCAGTTTTCAAATGGAAAAACATATGATGAAGTCAAAGACGATTTAAATAAAAATAAATACGCTTGGCTCGGGTGGTTCGACACTTTTTTACGATGCCCCCGTCAATAAATTGTTTATACCATTTTTATTTTTTTAATAATTTATTACCACCCGAAAATCTGTTTTCCTAATATAGGAATGTCGACGTTAAGATCATCAAGTCAAACTAACCAGTCAGAAGCATGGAACCTGCTTTCCATGGAGCCCAGAGAACCCAAAGGGGTTTTGACTGACAAATTCATCATGAGGTTCGATCGGTATTTGAACTGGGATCTGCTCTCTTCCCATTATGATTTTCCAATCGAGATGTTGCGGATGTACCCGCACAGAGTGAATTGGGCCAAGTTGTTGAGGCGTATTAAATTTTCGGAAGAATTCCTAAGAGAGATGGTCCCTCATTTCGATGAATGTTGGGATATCCTGTGTAAATATCAAACGCTGTCTGAAAAGTTTATTCACGATTTCGCAGGTAAAATTGATTGGAATTACGTGTTGTTGTATCAAAATGTAACTAGCAGATTTTTGGACGAACACAAAATGTATTTTGATGAATCCTAGTTGAGTGGCTCAGAGATATTTAAAATAAAAACCCGAATTCGCGTGGATCGACCGGTTTGAATATTTTGTATTTAATATTTGCGGGATGAATAAAAACTAGTTGCTGTTTATTTTTTTATATAAAACCATTATGATGGAAAACATTTTTCCTAACATAGAAATGACGACTTTTAGACTATCGGGTACGACTTCACAACTGACCTTGAACTTGGAACATCCCATTCACTTGGATGCTGAGTACAAGTTGGCACTCACCGGACTTTTCTGCGAATACAACTTTTATAATTTATTTGAGGGTTGTAGTGTTTTGTTTGACGGTGGAACGAAAATCGGTTTCGGTAAAGGTTTTTGGACATTTGATGCCATACAGAAACACATACAAAAAGGCGTGGATCCGCTGTTACGCGGTAAAACAGATGATAAAAAGAATAAAGTCACGGTCGTTTCAATACTTAAAACTACGGGGTACCGGGTGAAAATCACTTCACCTATAAAATTTCACATGGAAAATCCTCTGCGGCGTTTGCTGGGTTTCGATGAAATTGATGTCCCCGAATACTTGGACACGTACAATGCGAAAAAACCGCACAACATAAGACCATGGGATATGATTGAAGTCCACTGTGATATCGTGGAAAATTGTTTTGTCAATCATGACGAACATTGGCACAAACACAAAGAGTCTTCGGTGTTGTATAGTTTCTTTCCATATGGTGAATTTGGTAATAAAATTGCTGTGATGCCGCGGCCGCCGCTTTACGTATCGTTGAAAAAAGGATTGAATAAAATCCAACAAATCAACATTTACATTACAGACCAAAATAACAATTTATTGCAGATGTTCGATTCGAATGTGCATATTTATTTGGAGTTGATTCGGGTGTAGTATTTTTTAATTTATTGAAAATCGGCTGTTTCTATTTTTTATTTGACGCCGCAAAACGTTATTCCTTGTATAGGTAAAAAATGAACGGTCCTAACTTTAATGATTTACTGAAAGAAATCAATGGAAAGTCTTACATCAGGGTGGGTGACCTGGAAGTCGGTAAAAAATATTTTGTGGAAAATATGGATAAAATCTCTTCATCATACGGTATGAGAATATTAGTCACATGCGATGATGTGAAATTCTATCTTCCCGAAAGCTGGAATGACAGGTTGACGAATAACTATATCAAACAACTGTTGAATTTTAAGGGGAAACTCTATGTGTTGTACAACGGTAAAATAACACTTTCAGATAATAAATTCAAGCACAGTATCGAGTTTAAGGTTGACGAATAAAAATAGTTTTTTAAAAACGTAATTTAAATACATTTTTGAAAATGGCCCGTTTAATTTATATGATGTGGAAACCCGTTATGCATGCATTAGGAATCAATAATGGCTGAAAGCTACGGTTATTATTGCTTGACTGAAAACGCATTTGAACCGCACAACGGGTCTACGGATGCAGCCGGATTGGATCTCAGAAGCGCGTATGATTATGTTGTACCAAAACGCGGTCAACAGTTGATAAAAACTGACTTGACTTTCAAATTCCCAGATGGGTGCTACGGGAGGATAGCGCCAAGATCTGGCTTGGCTTTAAAACATTGCATAAGTGTAAACGCCGGTGTCATAGACCGGGACTATACGGGGAATGTCGGTGTTATCTTGATGAACAATTCTGATACCGATTTTCATGTGAGTCGTGGAGATAGGATTGCGCAGATCATCTGCGAGATGTACAAAAAGCCGCCGTGTATCAGGTTGGACAAAGTCGAACAGACTGAACGTAAAGACGGCGGATTCGGAAGCACCGGTGTAAACTGATTAAATTATAAAAAATGAAAATGTCTTTTTTTTCATCCTCAGACATAACGGCAGTTGTCTGGATTTATAACCATTTCATGTTGAATATCAAGTAGAAGAAAATCAATTAAATGTTTAAAAATAGAGCATAAGAGGGCATTTCGTTGGTGCCTGGATTAAATCTAAGAACAACCTCGGAAATCCTAAAATGTGGTGAAAATGCCTAATGTGGATGAAAATCCTTTTGTAATCAGGATTATGTTAGGTTAAAACAACAAAGGTTAAGACTCGCCCTTCCTTGGATTAAATTTCTGGATTAAATACACCATTTGAAAAACTTGAAAATGGCTAAAATTAACCCGAAATCAGATACAAACTGGCCCAGAACCAGTCAAATATGAGGTTTACGAGGGTTCGGTGAAGAGTGCGTCTTGCCCTTCCTTGGATTAATTTTTTTTCTGGATTAAATACACCATTTTAAAAACCTGAAAAATGGCTGAAATTAACCCCAAATCAGATGCAAACTGGCCCAGAACCAGTCAAATATGAGGTTTACAAGGGTAGGTTAAGAGGGTGCCTCGCACTTCCCTCGCACTTCCCTCGCACTTCCCTCGCACTTCCCTCGCACTTCCCTCGCACTTCCCAAATTCACCTTGGCAAAACCTGAGAAAATGTTCTAAAATGTTGTAAAATGTTGTAAAATGGTTGTAATTAGCCTACAATCAGATAACAAACTGGCCCAAAACCAGTCAAAAATGAAGTTTACGGAGGGTCGGAAATCGGAAGTGCGAGGTGTCCTAGAAAGCCTGTTTCATATCTACTTCAACCTATGATATGACTAATTCAGATTATTAAAAAGAATAAAAATAATTTGATATGTTTGGATTTATTATAAAATAGTATTGTTTTGAATTACATAATTCACGATACAATTTTTTTGTGAGCTTCCTTGCAATTTATTGAAATTATTTTAACGTTTTGAACAGGAACTGTCCATACCAAGGTCTTGTTACTATCTAAGATATACCTGTTATAATATAGGACAATTAATTAATAGCTCAACGACAAATGGGAGCTGAATCCAAAATTGAACCTTCAAAACGCTACGAACTTTTCTCAGGATCGGACCGGCGAATTTGGATTCAAAGGCAAGCACTATGACCGCTCGATACCCAGTTAGTTATATGTTTAAAACAAAATACACAAAGAAGTTATCATTTAATTTTGTTTGTGTACCATCTTAGTTCCATAAGTAGGTATCGTTGATTGCGATCTCCACGTACGGTAAGACAGGGATTTGATAATACCTTCATTGTGACTGATGATTAAGGCAGTTTTAAAGATTGTTTTTTGTCTATAATACGCGTTTCACAAAGGTTGATTCCACAATTTAATTAGTATAATGAATAGAAACTACTAAAAAATTTATGTCTAAAAGTGTTGGTTTTTTACAATCGATTTCTCCATAAAAAGTAATACCCTGTATAAATGAGTTTAAATATAGATTTATATTGGTCATATGTATTATATTTAAAACATGTTAAATACCATAAAATCTAGCAAATAAAATCACCAAAGCTAGAGGTAGAGTTAACATATAAGAAAGAAATAATGTTGAAGAGAGTGACGACGCTCCAGAGTTGTTCTGGTCAGAACAAAGCTGCCACATAATATCGCCATTATTCTTGCGAGCAATCGCCGCTCCGCCTATCCACAACACTGCCTACGGTCTGTTGACCCAACGCTTTGTATCGGCCTTACCCAGACAGGAAAACTGCTTGCCGTGGTATGATTGAGATTCATTGGGTGTGTATAATTTACCATAAAAATAAGGTGAATGCAAAAAATAAATAAATATTTGCTTTACTCACTCATCTCTAAGTACAGTCATATTACAATACCCTTATAGTCCCGTTTTTGCTTTCCTTTCTTAAATAGATAACAATAAAACATTTTGTTGAATGTCTGGTTATTGTTTAACATACTTTGAGTTTGGACTAAATTTATTGTGATGGTCTCTAAATTAAACATATATATATATATGAGCTATTATAAGACAAATAAATTTTCTTAAGAATAAGTTGTAGGCTCCGCTAATTTTTTTAAGAGGTTGGCTGACCTTTTTTGCCTTACTTTGCCCCGTCCACAGTAATAGTCTGTGTGTGGATCGCATTAGACAAAGTAAGGGGGTGAGCCGCTACAATACAAGGTGAATGATACTGATAAAAGCCACTGGCAGAACGCAGTTTCGAACCCGCGACATCGCTGCCATGGTCCTGAATTCCGGCCCGCTAACCACTACGCCACTGACTCACTCAAATTTAAATTGAGCAGGTATTTCACATTAAACTGATTTGAAATGTTATTATTCATCATTCAATATGTCTTTGACATCTTTGAGATGTCCATCGTCCCTGAGCTGTTTAATACTAAAATAAGTGTTTTAATTATCTTATATCAATCAGCTCTGAAGTTATCTGATCAGATCAAAAGTGTTACTTAGGTTTAGTGCACCTTTTCACTATCATCATGCTCCACCAGGAATCTGTCCATTAGGTCATCACAAGTTGAAAGTCAAATTTCAAGACTATTCAGGCTATTTTAATAGTTCATATAAAACTAATGCGAAATTTGAAAAAAAAACCAAAGCCATAAAAATGACGATACTGTTGGGTACGCAAAATAGTATTACCAGCCCCGACGCTGACTACGTCTAATAGACTGTTTTCTTCTTAAGTCTGATGAGAGTGCACAAAAAGAAAGAAAGAAAGAAATAACTGAAATCTATGTCACGCTGATGACCGGAGCTTTTTCAATATGTGTTATCTTGTAGTCCTAAAAAAAATTAAAACACCAAAATTATATGTATTTAAAATAAAGTAAAATTGTGCTAAATTTGTTAATTAAATGAAAGAACGAATAATTTTAGAACTCAATCTAAACCAAAAGCTACAAACAGTGCATTTGACACTTCCAATAACCTTTAAAAAAATTATATGTGATTTTGTTAAATCAAACATCAAACGCTAAAGAAAAAATGGAAGTCCTGGAATGAAATAAAACCATTTATGAGCCAAATCCATTCCTTTGTTGGAGACAAACCGGATTGTCTGCCAAGTTCTTTGTGTAGAGCTGAAGGACTTATCCGTGTTGATCTCGCTCTGTGACAATAGACTTTTACACTGCAGGAGAGAGTCGTACTTTACACGATTTATACACCCTTCTGTAGTGTCACGGACTAAGCAGGTAAAGAAAGGAAGTAAGTCGAAAGTGTAGAGGTTAGTACAGTTTCTAGTAAGCACTCTATTAAAAATGTATAAATATTTCAATAAATTATATATTGTTCTTGGGATATAAACAGAAAGCAACCAGTTAAAAACAGCAGTACGAGGCATGTTTTTCTTATCCGTTGTATAGCAAATTTTATTCTTTGCTCCAAATACAACAGTACTTTTTTATTTCTCAACTACATTTAAATATTTTATAGCATATGAAAGTGGTCAAAAAAGACAGCGTAATCCTGCAAATGTAAATGCGTGTAACGCTGCCATCACCATGACATGGTTAAACGACATAACTCATTCCATGTAATTCCGGAAATACAACTGCAGTGTGATTTGTAACTGGCAAATTGGACCTATGAGCTTTCCTTTTACTAACATGAAGAAAAATAGATCGTAATAAAGTTTCGTTAGTATTATACCAACAGACGTCACAAAAAGTTGGTTTTATATTTGATTACAATTTTTTTAGTTTAACAAGAGTGTATAACAGATTACTTAAATAATCTTAAATAATTACTTAAATTAATTAAAATATCTCTTTCTAATATCTAATCTATATATTAATAGGCAAGCATGTTTCTTTTAGTCCTTTTTTCTCAGTTTGTGTGCGTCGTAGGACAAATGCCGTTAGAAAGGTCCTGTAAATTGAGCTGAATCCCAATATAATTCAGATCGGCCCTCAGGGCTACGCCCTACAAGCAGCTGGTTATTTTCCTAACACCCTTTAACTGGAATATAATTCATTTTTCTTATTAACATTAAGGCTTTCAAAGATTCAATATTAGTCTTATGGAAAAAGGTAACTACTTGACTGAATCATTGACAGCTGATAACAAATGCTGGCGAAACATTAAGAATATGTTCCATCTATAAAATAATTGGATCCAGATCAAGTGAAGTTAAGGCCGAATCTAGACCAGTATGTGATCTCTAGTTTACAGTAAGATAAAAACAAAAACATATTAACACATTACTTGTTAGAAGAGGTAAACATATTTAAAAACAGACTATAAACCATAAAATTGTTATTACTAATGAAATTCAGTTTAAATCAATTATATTGTTGCAAGTTAACATTGGATCGATTTGGAGTTAAGTTAAAAAGTTTATTGACAGTTAAGTGATGGAAAATTACAATTGAACTAGTTTCAGTATCAATCATAATTTGGAAGATATCTTAAGTAATTTATGTCCGCGGCCTATGTTTGGGGGCGCATGTATCGAGAGAGGTGCTGGAGGAGGTTCCGTTACCGCTGTGCTGAAGACTGATGCCAGACATTACACCATTGTTCTCAACTACTTGCACATTCCACATATCTCTTCAACCATTATTCACGACAAATAATAAACGTCTTTTGTAGGGTTCCAGTTGATGAATTGTCATCTTTTTCCAACACTAAGCAAGAATATAAGGTTAAATAAATCATCCAAGAACAACTGTTAAAGGAAGAGTAACGTATGATTACCGCATTTTAATTTCAATTTCACTAAATTGTACTTGACCAAGTAATCGAATGGTTATAAAAACTTTAATTTTTAAAATTAGACCAGGTTGACCAGGATTTCGGTTGATTTATTACCGAAAGATTAAAGGACCAAACCACTATAACTTACTCTATTCCACAATCTCATATATAAATTTAAAACAGGAATAATGTAACTTTGAATTCAATGTTTTACTTTTAAATATGCTTTAAAAATACTCAAAAGGTCCATATTCTCCCGTCTATTTGTTTCCAAATCACCAGTCAAATACATTTTTAATCTCAATTCTTTATGATAATTAATTGAGTGTAAGAAATATTATAAACAGTTTTCAGAAATAACGATCCGTAATTGTTATTGGAGCATATTCAGGTAGCTTTGAACAGGATATCCTACATAATAATAATGAGCTATAAAATTTCCTAAAACATCATATCCTCCATTAATCTTGCCTCTGGATTGATTGACAATATGTGTATATGTGTTATGGTATACTACCACACTTAACAACCCTAGTTATACTTCTTTTCAAAATAGATTTCAGGTTCGAAAACCCATCATCTATTGAGCAAGATTAAATTCAGTGTAATTGAATTTAACCAAGTGAGCAGCTATAAATTTAACCAAGTGACCAAGTAAGTCAGTTCATTTTGACACCTGATATTATATTTTTTTTGTATTATTATTATTATTAATTTTTACTTTTTGCAGTGCGATTAAAAATAACGTTCGTAGATCGGGTCAAAAGTTCTGTGCCTTGATCAAAACTCCAAGAACTCAATCAGAGACAGAAAAAAGGCGGAAGAAGGGCCTCGAGTAAAGTAAACTGTTTTAAGATTCTTGTTTTTGACGCTCTTTGTTTAATAACTTGAGCATTATGACGGAAAGTCTAGTAAAAGTATTTCATTGTGAGACATGAACCTAAAGCTGTTTTCTACAACTTGGTCATTTTATGACCTAGGGTGGGCCTTGGTTGTGAAACTTTGACGCTTACGAAAATATCGTAACTTTAGACCCTATTGATAATATATAGTTTTGTTTACGGCAGGGAAATGAAATCCTTCCTAACTCTAAGGCAATCTAAAGAATTAAATTTCTATTTCATTTGAGAACGTACAAAAAATCAATACATTGATTTGTATCTTATTTCAATACATTTTTGAATATAATTTACTATGGTTTTAGTGTGGGTTTAAAGATCGTAAAACCTATAACATTTGTCGAGAAGTTATATTTTATGTAAAATAAACTTTTGCATAAAAAAATCAAATAAGTGAGTTTTTATTCACTTTTGATTCCTGTCCATAAGTTTTTATAATTTATTTCAACAAATCAAGCAAGCATAGTAAAACACATAAACAGTATTGTAACAGGAAACGAGAAATAGTATTTACCTCTCGACGTAAAGTAAACAAGGCCTTTCTCCTCTCAAAGTAAAACAATAATTGGCTACTGCGCAGCCCAATTAGGGAAGATGTGTTTTCACACGGATAAGCGGATCAGTAACGGAAGAACAATTTTTTACACAAATGAATGTAAGATTGTTATTTTTTTTATCTTCCTTTAACATAAATAATAATAATAATATTATTATTATATGGCACGTCTAATTACTGAAAAATATTACGACTATTTGGCCTAAATGTAAAATATATTTTATGATTTTGATTTAAAGTGTTTTACCAATAATATAAGTTTATGTTTAGATGTTTTCAATTATTGATAACCGCATGATTTGATGCAGTATACGTTTTTGTGTGTAAATTTACGGTATAAAAAAGTAAAAAATGTGAATATATTAATTTGCAGTACTGATGAATAAATTCTTTTATTATAAAAATATAGTAAAAGCACAAACCAAACGAGGTATATTATAACATAAAAGTAATATAAACAAGTCGTAATATGAACTAGCTACTGTAAAGAATGTATGACGTTATTTTAATTCTGATTTTTAATCTGTCGTTTCATAATTTTTAAAACGAACTTGGAGTAAAATTAAATTCTTCACTTAATATTTTCGTTAAAAGTGTTGAGGGTAAATATGACTCCAATTAATTTATTTCAATTTAATTTTATTTCAAATTTTTTTTAAATTTATTTATTTTTTTATTTCAATTAATTTAAAATATTTAGAGAAAGGAGTAGCAAAATAATCTATTGGCGGTGGATCATATTTGAAAGTAAGGTATGAAGAAGAGTCTTGGTATCCATTTTCATTTATACATTGAGAATTGAAGGAAGAGGTTTTCAATTAAAAGACGAATTTAAGCTTTGTTTTTCAACTCCATGTGATCGATGCCCACTGGAGAGCTATTACCCCCCCCCCCCCCTCCCCCCCCCCCTTACTAAAGCACCCTCGGCCCTTCAACAAAGACACAAAAGCAACTTGACATTGCTCACCATCGTGATATAATGTTCAATTGAATGAGTAATTAATACTTAAGCGGGGAGCTATGTCCATAAATTTGAAGTAAAAAATAAAAATAAAATATTTTAAAATGTTTTTTATATAATACAATGTATGAAATTCGAACCAATCAAAGTATTATTCTCTCAGTGTTTTAGATTAATTTATAAAACAAGTTAAGAATAACAACACATGGCTTTTATTTATTTAAGAGGAAAAAATATCGTAAAAATGACATCTGAATGAGTTTATAATTTTTTTTAGAAACCTGAACAGTCAATGTATAATTTTACTTATTCCCCCTCTCCATTTAAAAAATAAAATTAGCCCAGGAACAAAATACACAACGAATTGCAAACTTCGATTCAATTGATAAATTACTTTTGCCTTGAAGTCATTGGCTGCCAGAATCTGTAAATGGATTGATTTACCTGTGCCGGGTCATTAAACTAAATTAGTTTACCTCGAAGCTATATTTATCAACCAACCACAGTAGGAAATTAATTCGTTCCCTTTGAAACCACTTGCTTGGAAATAATCAAATTGTGAACTCCGTAGTCTTCATTAGCATTTGTACTGTATTTTAATCTCTCATTAATACACTTGTGTTATTCGAAAACATTTTTTATATTTTATTTTTTAAACCCATCGACCCGCCTATATCATCACACAATTTTTTCTCTTTTGCCTGACATTAGCGTTAATAAGCATAAAAGTTTTCATAATTAATATTGTGTATATCATAATGATTAAAAAAAAATCTATTAGTTTTGTCGTTTTTGTACAGTTGTGAAGTAAATTAAAAACGGTACAGTTTTAAAAATGACTAATTTTAATTTTAATAACATAGTAAGTTATTAAATTTTTAATTATTTGATTTGAATGACTGTTAATTTAATTTCAAGTTTATTACTAGTTATTTACGCTTCAATATTTACTTCATATTTTAGTAATGTAATAGATCAACTTGCATTTATTTCCTTTTCGAATTAACGGAAAGAACCATTAAAAACTTATACATTTAACTTCTATAACTTCTTCTGATAGAGTATAGCGCATACATGTTGTTAGTTAGTTTAATTTGATTTAAATCTGTTATAAATATAGAATTTCACAAATAAAATGAAAATTAAAACATTTGAATACAATGTGACCATTTTTGGGACTTGAGGGAAAATAAATTAAATAAATCAATAAATTAAACATATGTAGTCCAGCTTCTCACTTACCGCAATGAGTAAATAAATATTTATTAAGCGAGTAATACATATATTCATCAGATAAATAACTTAAATCTAAATAGTATACTTGTTGCTCGAAATCGAGCATTTCAATTTAGACTATCACATGTCTTGGCTAGAAATGTTACTTTTAGTCCTAACTCAATTACTCCCGTCCAATTAAAAAATTGTGATTATCAGTACACTAAACTACACTCATTTACAGCTAGCTGCACATTAACATATGTTTTAAATGCTCAACCGAATCCCAATTTTATTCTAATGGGAAAATTTATAATTTAAATTATGAATAGCATCTTTATTTCAGTCCGATTTTGGCGGAAACGACTATAAATCAAGCCATACCCAACGACTAAAGAAACTTGAAATTCAGTTGAAAATTGTTAGAGGAGTTCTCTTAAAAAACCTTAGCGTATTAAATAAGTATAGACATAGATCAATTTGAATGTATTCCTTACGTAATACCTTAAAACATTCATTGAACTGAGAATTTTAATCTTTTAATTCCTTAACTTAGTGTTTCCTATAAATCTTATTCGTTACTTTGAATTAGTTACATATTTGACCAGTGCTCATGTAACAGATGACATTATATTCTATAATGGAGATTATACTACTTAAAATAAATATTTAATATAAAATCAGTATAGATTACACATTGTGTATACCCAGCTCAACTAACTTGAGCAATGTTGTACCTCATCATTAGCTAGTTTTTTGTGGTAGATAAATGTACTATGTAAGGAATAATTATTTTCGATCCTTTCAAAAAATTTCATTATCTTCTCTCCTTGAACACAATAGCAGGCGTGATCCACGCATCTACCTATGGTCAAATTTAAGGATTTTGTTTGTTTTTTTATGTGAAATCTCTCACTAGTTCTAAATGAAGTCTAAATTAAGTTTAAATAGGAATATTGTACCCAAAACCTATATGTATAGGTTAATATTTTAAATTCATTTCGTGTAGAAAAAATAGTAAATTAGACATTCAACACTCATAACAAATTTGTATAGTTAGAAAAATAAATATGAAATAGAGCATGTTGTTGGCATTTATTAAATGTATTTATTGAGGTTTAGTAGTATAATTTTACTCTAAGAAAATGTAACATCAACTTCTCCAACTTGGACTAACTAAAGGAGGTTTTGTAATGTTGATGCTTATACCAAAAGCCGCTGTCATCAGATGGTAGGAACAGTCAGCACAACTTTTGACGTCTTGACTTCAAAGGTTAACTTACTTAAAGTCACTGGATGTGCAAAGTCGTTACTTCACAAGCCTTGCTGAAAAAATTGAACTTTTCCAAAAAGTATCATTTTATCTATGTCTGGTGTTTTTTCTACAGCAATGTTAAGAAATTATAGATAATATGACCTACCTAGATCTGACAATAACAAAAACTATCCCTGTTAGTTAGAAATATACTTTTGGTTCTTTTAATAAAAGACCTTACTTTATAAATATATTTTGGAATTTTTACTAACTAAATTAACCCTAAATGACTTACCTAAGTCAAATAAAAAACTAGTGATTAACTGATGGTACAGTACTAAAAAATATATATATTTATAGTTTTTATTGATAACTCACAAACTTAACTCTAACAATCACTTAATAAGACAAACAAAGCTTAATAAGAGTCTCAAAATATTTACCATTAAAATGTTATTTGCCATTATGGTTATAGGGGATTGCGTACTCAAAGCTGAACTTAAATAAAAACAACACTTATTGTGTAAATGTTTCTGCAAATTTATTTTGTTGAACTATAAAATAAAACAGATCAATAGCAGGGGTAGTAATTCTCTGGTAACACACTTAGCTGGATTTAAGTTTTTACAGTGATGAACGCTCAGTTTAATTAAAGTCCTAATAGGTTTGCCGCTAAAACATCTCTCCACCCGAGACCTGTTGACATCGTGTCTCATCGCTTTGATGTTGTCTCTGTTCAACGTGTGGCCCTCGTTGTTAATCTGACTTTCAGCCCCGCTCGTGTTACTATCAGCTCTTGGAAATTCTCCCTTTTAAACATAATTAGGTTGTGGTTTTCGTTATCTTGCACGTATAAAAGAACAAAAAGTGTTATTGGAATCTCAAAAGCCACCAATCAAAATTTCAATTAAGGTGGGGGCCGTAAATGAGTCTAGAAACAAATGGATTTGTTAGGGCATGTGATACAAAACGCTTTTAAAAAGTACCAGATAAAACAAATGACTTTTGGATTTGCCATGTAGGCAAAGAAAAAAAAAAAAAAAAAAAAAAAAAAAAAAAAAAAAAACAACGCAATAAAAACCAACAAGCGAAATGCAGTAACCAACTAGGCGAAAAATTACTATATACATAATTTACCCCTTCATATTACTTTATTAAGACACCTCTTATACACTGTCCTCGGTATTAACTCTTTACACTCATATTTTTGCTATTTTGATTTTGATTGAACCACTGGAAAAAATAACTCGAACAGCCTTCGGAAATAATTATAAAGATATTTTGTTTTTGCCTATCTATGGAATATACCATGGGAAAAGTATATTTTTTACACATTGCATTGGCAAACCCAAAATAATACAACTGACAAAACAAGAGTTAAAAATATAGATATAGGAATAGTCTAAGCTCATTTAACTAAAATAACAATTTTGTTCTTCTATTTTAGCACCTTAGGAGCTTGTCCCCTGATTCTGGATACAGTGTAAAAAATGTAACTTAATATTTATATTATAAATCTAAGAATATTATTTGTTATTGTTTTAGTTAGTTTCAACGATTTAAATATACGTTTCGAATACAGTTTATACCATAGATTTGGGTGTGACCGAAGAGAATTTGTTAAGATAACAATAGAAAGTTTGCTGGAAAACGAAATTAAACAAAACGGTCACGTTTCGTATACTGTCGATGGAAAAAAGGGAAATTGGCTGTTTAAATGCTCACCGAACCAGCTAACAAGCTTGCTATCTTCGCAAAGTGGATCGGCTGAACAACGACACTTGGAGTATATCGTTTTGTTTTGTTTATTTATCTGTTGTAAATTTTACCACAGTTATTCTTTCATTAAATGCAGCACTTAATTATGAAACATTAATTACTATGGTCACATATATGTAACCACGAGGTAGGTAATTATCCATCATGACAATCCAGGTCCGTTTATATTATGAAAAATATATAATTTCAAGTTAAAAACTAATAAATGCACCTTTTATATAGAAAATACCTTAATAAGGTGATAATTTTAAACTAAAACAGGTAAAAACACTAAGCAGCTAGTATTGGGAATAGACTAAAAATAGATTTTTTCTATGAATATTTTCATGTAATCAAGTTACTTGAATATATTTGGGAATGATGAAGCAACTCTTTAATTTAATATAAATTTAAATATTAAATTAATATTTAAATCATTTAATGTTAAATTAATTTAACATAAAATACCACACGATTATAACAGTACATCATGTTACAAGTCTGTAACATTATTATTTTACTGTTACATGTATAATATCATGTTACAAGTCTGGTAATCACCTTCTGGGCTGAGTCAATGTATGATATTTTTCATAAAACTACCCAAAAATTTAATCTCTAAGAACAAACAAATATTTATTATATTGTGTATAAGCAATGGTATAAGTCACTAACTTACTTCACCTTCGTGAGGTTATACATTTGTTCATTACAACAATGCTCCTTAGAAACAGCTGTAACATGGCAAATTTCATCACATGCTACGCACCTGTAATGAAATGTGATTGCCTATGCATTCCGCCATCAGCTGGTTCCCTGCTTAGATCCAGACTTAGTAAGTTGTTGAAATTGAACTAGTCGGGTGAAATATTCGGTTCAATAAATATCATGATCTGTTTTGTTCTTGTAAAAAAATTATAAATAATAAAATCTGTTGGATACGTAATTTATTTTACCCAATAGTATAATTCAAAGGGTAAGTTTTGACGCAAGACAAGTCGGTTAATTACGTTGTCTTACATAGACGAAGGAGGAAACTTAAAACCACTTCTAACTTTCGTCTAAGTTGCCCAAGGAAGTTCCATAATACTTGGTAAGATTATAAGCTCTCGTCTTCAGGCAGTCAAAGAATTATGCATAAAGAAATTTTACGTAATGACTTCAATGGCAAAGACCTTTTCCGCTGCGTTCAAATTAGGTTACATTACCAATTAACAGTAATTAGTTCTTAAATAATAAAATTTCTATATTTACGCCTTAGGTTAATATTTAACGATATGGGAGTAAAATAAAAAGGTTTGTATTCGAGATAGTAAATACATGATCTCAAAGTTTACTTAAGTAGTAGATGCTACAAAAGTACCATAAATAAATTTAATAATTAAAACTATTAATAACTTTTTAATGTAAAAATTCTATTCCATGTTCTATTCTATGGTCCATTTCTATTCTATGGTCATAGAGGGTTGACAAACGAACAGCAAGCGAGTCTTTAGCTACTATAGAGGTTATGACATTAATTTTCATTTCTAAAATTTGAAAAACATCAATGTTTTTGAACAATGAACATAATTGTGATTTATACTGTTTACATAATTTATTATATAGTTAATATGGAAAAGATTTTCCAAAAGATTATTTTTGATGCCTTTATAATTTATCTCTATACACAGTGATATCTACTGTCACAGTGAGCACGGTTGATTGTTTGAATTTGTATGCTTTCAATATTGCCGGTAAAATAAATGTTATGTTTCAACAAATGGAAAAATTGAGTTAATAGTTTTAGATTTAATACAAAGCCAACTAATTTAAACAGTTTATTTAATTTTAATTTAATTTAATTTAATTTAAACAGTCTGATTTAATTTGAAAATACCAACGCAATATGTTTTTTAAAATTGAAATTTTGTTTGAAAATAAAAGTATTGTATTGTAAATTGAAAGAAACGAGAGAGAAAGATTATTCCCTTGTGCAAGTCGATCACTTGGAATTGTAAAACTCATTGTGTTTGGTCTTTTAATTAAATAGCTTTAACTTGCTTTCAGTTTGAACTATTAAAACCTGATCAACAACTTCAGTTTAAAGTGTTTCTTAATTTTTATTAGATTTGCTTACCATGTTTTATTTTTTAAATACATTCAGATATTTACTATCTTTGATTTAGCTTGTCAATTACAAGTTAAATAAATGTTTTATGAATTTGTAGTGAATGACAACTTAGACGTATACAAATGTAAAAAGGTTAAGATTACAAATCCAAAAGACATGCATAAAACAAACATAATTCAAACTAATTTTTCTAAATAACTAAATATCAATATCTAAATCCGTTCCTGACATAATTTAAAGATTTTCTGCTTTTCATTTTAACTAAAAAAGTAAATATATTCCAACAATTCCTCCCAGGAATATGATTTATTTATTTATGAAAAATAGTTTTACCGTTTAAGTAAATTACTGGTTTAACCAAAAGTTTTTCGAGTTAGTCAAAATAGGTTATTAAATGCTTTTCAAAGTAAGCCATAGAATGGACTGTGTTGAAATGATCCTAAACTACGTTATAAATGTCCGTTGTGTTCATCTCCTTCTACGCACGTTCACTAGGCCTACTTTAAGGGCTCATATCACAAGAACCTTTTGGTTCCGATACTTAAGATGATGTATATTTTCTTTTTGTAATAATAGACTCGTTTGTTCAATCTCTGTTAAGTTTTTTTAAAACTATTATCTATTGCATTACTCAAATGGTTAAGCCAGATTAATAAAAAACATAATTTAGCTTGGATGTGCCCGAAAAGATTATGTAAAAGATACTTATATTTTTGGAAGTTTGAATATTATGAATAATGCCTTTAAATCATAAATAATACCTAAACATGAGTGCACAATTAATTGTCAACCCGTACAATAGTGACCGTATCAAATGGATGGATCATACCACAAAGAGAACAACTTCGAGTGTGGGCTATCTATGTACGAACATTTAACCTTTATTATCATGTAAGGAGTCGAATGACTAGTTCTCTCTTCCTCTTCTTTAATGTACATTTTGTTACACTTGTTAAAATCACAAAACAAAGCTGAAGGCACACGGCTTACGCTCGAAGATAACCTTGTTCTTCAATACAAATAAATGTTCATGTTGTAAATAACCAAATAACTCTTATTAAAACCGTAAAATGCAATAGAGCCATTTAAAAATCCATAAAAATAATTTATTTGTAGTATAGTAATATATTTATTTATAGATAATCATAAGTGACAAAAAGATTTACTTACAATTACAAATTTAGAAACATTTTTCATCAAATCTTTCTTAAATAAAATTAGATTGAATACAACTTATGAAGATGTAAAAAATGTACAAAGTAACAAATAAAAAATAAAAAATAAACTTGTATGTACTTAATGGTAACAGATTTTAAGTAGTGTTTTATTTAAACATGCCTTTTTGTTTCTAGTGGACTTTTAACGTAGTTATCAACAAAGCCCATTGAGAGATTTAGCATATTCTTCACGTTTGTTAATTTTTCAATGTATTTTCAGGTATGGCAGTTACAGTGTACTTCGAGTGAGTATATTTTGTTTTGAGTTCTTGATTTAATGTTATAAGATAAAAACTTTAGTATAATTTAAGACCAAATATTTAAGCAACCCTGTAAAGGATATTTACAATATATCTATTGCTATCGAGCATTGTGACAAATACTTTATGAATTTCTGTAATATTATCACAGTGAGCACGGTTGGTTGTTTGAATTTGTATGCTTTCAATATTGCTGGTAAAAAAAAATGTGTGTATATTTAATTATATATATATTTCAGCCAAAACTGCAGCTATATTTAAGAATTTAGAAAAAATATCTTCCTAATTTTGCACAAGGTTACAACTTTAATTTTAAAATATATATTAAGTTTTACGTATAATTTTTTATATTTTCTTTGAAAGTTTTTTACCGGCATCGACTTACACTCACGAATGCAAAACTCACAATATGTAAACAAACAAAATAATGTAGTTTGTTTGTTTATAGTTTAGTTTGTTTGTAAACAAAATAATAATTTTACGTGTGTTTTTATTCAATCCTATTCTATTAAGCAACTCGTTTCAAGACAGACGTATGCATTTTTTATCCATGAACAAAAGTGTACAGTTTACAAATTTGAATTAGTTAATAACTATATAGGTAAGTAATAGTTTAATTACACAAAAATGTTTCTAGTGAGAAAATAAATTAAAACATTAAATTTAATTTAACATCAAAGTTGTTATAATATGTGCTACACAATTATTTTTGCATTATATCAGTTTTAACACAGTTTAAAGTTTGAAATATATGTATTTGTAAAGAAAATAAACAGTCTTTTGTAGAAACTTTTTTACAAACATATAATGAACAGCATTATAAAGTTGGGGTTGAAAAGGAAAGGGCGCCTCAAGTGTTGAGAGCCCATTTTCTTTTTTCTCTGCCCTGGCAAGTGTCCACTAGGGCTCTTTTGAACTTTATGGGGTAGCAGACGTAAGAGAATATAAATTATACTTTATGAAATATATAAAAATTGTATTAATATTTTATTCAATAGAATAATATATTTTGTACTGCTTTCATATAGGCTACCATTTTTAATTGTTCCGTAAAATATTTTGATCTTCCAAATGGTAGGAAAAAATCTAATTAACTTTACTCGATTGTCAAACAAAATTATATAATTCGACGTTGATTTCGGTAAGGCTCCAAATTTGCAAAGTAGGCTAAAGTGCCAATGTGCAAAGTAATTTGCACACGTTTAAATGTCAACCTCACGAATGAAAAATTATGATCTTTTTACTCATATGACTATCTACGCTTGGAATGGTGAGAAGAAAATGTGTGGAATGTAAACTATACCATACGTTGTATAGGGTAACTTCTAAACCAAGCTAAAATTTAGGAATTTATTTGTTATACTTATCGACAGAATAAAAAAAAAAAAAACAATTGAAATATTTAATGACGATTTTTTCATAGTTTGTTAAACTATATGTTATAAATAATTTGAAGAAATAAATTCATATCTTAAGTGATTTTGTATAAGCCTATTACTCGTAATTTTACAATCAATTTTTTTTATAAACGTCCTAAAAAACCCCTAACGCCTTAGCCTATAAAGTATACGCAAAATTGAAGAAAGTTTTTAAAAATGAATACTGAGGATCGAGTGTCCATGTTCGAAACAAAAAATAAACGGTATCAGTTAACTGACACATACTTTCCCCCAACAATATAAAAAAAGGTTTTAAAAGCTTCAAACATTAATGTCTTGATGACTCAGTCGGATAGCTACCGCTCGTTTGACCCTACGCGCGTCTATGACTTTTAACAACGTACTGTGTTTACCGCTAAACGAAAAATTGAATTTTCTCCGCAACCACTTGACGTAGAGCAATAATTTAAAATACTGGATTATTAAGTTTTTTGAGCTTGATTTAATGGTTATAAGTAAAATTTATTTCGAGACAACAGCTATTTTGAAAATCCAAAAAATGGATTTTTGAAACACTTTTTATTTCTTAATTTTTAAACGCGCATTTTCTCAGAGATGCGGGTGGTGTCATTTTATTCAGCATTTTAAGCTTAATAAACCACAAAATTTTAATCAAAATCGTTAGAGCCGTTTTTGAGAAATTTTGATTTTTGACGATTTTTGAAGGTTTTTGGGGTTAAAATACCCTTAAAAATAAAATTCGAAAAAATGAAAAAAACGCCTGGAATTATAGTGAGTTTGGACCTATATACCAAATTTCACCAAAATCGGACCATTGGGGCATTCTTTAGCTCTGTTTACATCCAGACACACGGACACACGGACACACAGACACACGGACACACACACACACACACATACACACAGACATCACTCTGAAAACCACTTTTTTGGACTCAGGGGGCACCAAAATAGATAAATCCACTAACAACTCAAATTTGAAAATTTTGACGAAAACAATACTTTCTCCATAAACTATATTATAGGGGGAGAAAGTAATAGGAATTAAATACCTCAGTAATACGTAGCATACCCTCTTTGAAAATGGAGTAAAAACTTGTGATTGGATATTTGCTATTAAGAATACAAACTTATTTGATTACTTCCAGTTTTATGAGTATGCCTGGTTTTTAATTACCTCGAACAATTTTTATCTTATGCCTATTCTTCTGTCTTCACACTAAGCTTGAGTGCGCGATGATACGCGAGGGAGATTGTAATCACGATTTGGGTTTCGGGTTTCTCAAATACGCGCAGAGCATTGTCAAACCAAACAATTGCAAACAAAACTTTTTAATTTAACGTAAAGTTTGTCTATTAAGATTGCAGTTACCAACTGCTGTATCGAAAGTAAAATACTACACTAAAGCTTGCAGTTTTTGTTTGGTTTGTAAGTTTAAAAAATATGTTAATTAACAAATAAACCAATTTTTATTCTTACCTTTTTATTTTGATTTGGCATCATTACAACCAATAGAAAACACATTTTTGATCACGATTTTAGAACCATAAATCAAAATTTTCGTGTCTGACTTTTTTACAGTGATGGGTTTCAACTATGGAAATGTTATTTCAATCCCTAAAACTGCTTTATAAAAACTGTCATACAAATAGTAAGAAACCTAATTTAAAATAATAAAAATACCAAATGTAAACCAAATTTTCTACCTTGTTTAAAACTAAAACTAAACTACACTGCTCGCTTGAGAGTATAGCATTTCTCGGATTAGAGTTTTACGCATCCATTGCTGAGTGCAACTTCTATTGCATTTCATTGCACAATCCCACCAACATTCATTCTGAGTTTTCCCATCTCGATAATGCCGGAGAGATGTCTTTATAAATGAAAATGCTTTTGGCTTTTGAGAGTTCGTGGTATTTCTGGTTTGAAATATAGCTTTTTTTTAAAAGTGCACTTTCACAATAATGGACAAAATGAAGAAGTAATACCTAATTATAATCATAATTTTTTTACATTTTCTTTCTATTTGATTCAACTCACCTTTATTTTCAAGGCATTAATTCTACTGTATAGTTTTTTCCTCATTTAAAATAAAATATATTGAAAATCTGCTCC
The DNA here is from genome assembly GCA_030545055.2 of Neoaliturus tenellus. Lineage (NCBI taxonomy): Eukaryota > Metazoa > Arthropoda > Insecta > Hemiptera > Cicadellidae > Neoaliturus > Neoaliturus tenellus. The sequence goes on from CM061532.1 coordinate 160,398,078, forward strand.
TCATTGTCTAACAATTTGCTAATATTGTCAAGAATATCCCAAGGATACATTTTATTACCAGAATTTTGTAAAATATTTAAAATTACAAATCACGATATTACTGATAAAATTCATACTAATGTAAAGCGCTTTAAGTGATGAACTGCAACTAGTTGAAAAAATGCAACATTATCTTGTAGAAAAAAATAAATAAATGGAAGAGAATTGTGGTTACAAATGAATGATAACATTTCACATGATTATATCGTTTAAACTTGATGATCTTTTATTATTATAACGTTATACCTTTAATTTATACGTTTTACATTGAGCAAAGAGATTGCTTTATAGTCATCAGTTGAAGTCATGTTTTTATTTTCAATCACTTATTTTTTACACTGTAAATGTAATCCTAATTTTAGACCTAGACTAATACCTATGGGGAAATAAGATTTTTTTAAAGAATTTTCTTTACATATTAGATCTAACCAATAATTTGTTCAATAACGATCAAGTAATCATATTACGTTTACACTACACTTCGTGTAACAGAAGCTATGACTCCATTCCTTTAGTTATTTTACCTAATAAATATATTTATTTGGTAAAACTTACTAGGCACGAAACGTACTATCCTTAATGCTGTGGTCACCGTACGCACAACGAAAAAACAAAAATCCGTTTAATCACCTTTACTATTATTTTACATTATTTAAATTTGAAAATTAAATTATAATATAAACGTAAAAACATATTATTGTATAATGTTATCTGTTATAAACATAATCAACCTGCTCTTGAATTTTATTATATTTTTAATATATTGTTTATATATTGTGTTGCGGATTTATTATCCACCAGTATATATATACTTATTCAATAGGAATCCGCTAGGGGATTTTTTGTAATTGGAACTCCTCCTAAAATTTTCAACCGAATTTCAGGGTTTTCGTATTGTTGGATAGGGCTTACTCTATAGTTGTTTCCGCCAAAAATATATGAGAATTGGACAAAATAAAGGAGCTATTCATCATTGAAATTTGCAATTTTTGCATAAGAATAGCAATGGAATTGATGGGATCAATTTAAACATCTGTACAGATGTAAATGTAGTTTTGGGTGATTACTGATGATTACAGTATTTAAATTTTTTAACAAATCAGAACTTAACTGGTATGCTATAACATTTTTACAAATATTTGTAAATTATTGTACAAGAGGGCAAAAAAAATTCATACAAAATTTTCAAAGTGAACTTAACAAACGTTTTATCATTATATTTGTCACCCAAAATAGTAAAAAAGGAAGATATTCAAACAATTGACATTATGTAGGCACTTTTGGTTACATTTTCTAAAAAGAAAGCAAAATAAAATAAAAAATAAGGTAGTAAATGGTGTGTAATGATCGTAAAGGCAACCTAAAAACCTGCCTGATATTATAAAAAAAAAATAATCTCCATGATTTCCAAGCCTAGGGCCTATGTAGAATCTGTGCCCAGATAAACGATCGGGTGACAAATCACGGAGGTTTGCGTCCATTTGTATTCCTACTGGTGGTATTGATAAACACTTTAGAAAGTTTCCCCTTTTCCTATTGGCACAATTCACTGGTTGCATGGTATTTGTGCATGCTATTCGGAATACTAAATCATTTTAGACATAGTAAAAGAATAAATAAAAACACTTAATTTGTGTTGGAAGTGAAGTATTTAAAATATAACTATCAACATGCATGGTGTAATGATTCAATACGAAAGCTGTGCAGTGATAAAGGACGGTTATCGAATACTGTTTTACATAATGCAATTCAAGATCTAAAAATTATATAAAACTACATTTTGCAGTGGTAATTAAATATTTATACATCCACAAATTATTTTCAGTTGGTCTTACAGGACTTGGTTATATATCACTAGCTGACTTACCCGTACTTCGCAATGGTAGGCCTACCCAAATTGTAAAGCCAACACAAGGAATTTTTCACCCTTCAGTTGGGGTTGTTCGCTACGCTCACTCCCCTTAAGTCTATCTACTTTAGTTTTAACTGCTAATCTTCCCTCAGATAAACGAGATCGGCTGGTTATAAATTAATATTCATCAATGTAATCACAAAATCATGATATTCATCATGAACCTCACTAACATTTTAAATAACTCTCATAAGAATAAAATGGTAATTTTAAAGACGCGTGAGGCATAATTCTATGGAGGTTTCCATCAGATTTCAGATCAGATACACACTTGAGGCCCTAGGCTTCAAAAGATAAAGAAGGTATCCAAGTTAGCAGCACCTAAAACCATTTTTTATCTTCTCTCATATATTTTTAAACAGTTGAAGAGAGTGATCTATCGTGATTTTCTGCAGTTTTACGTCAAGATCTTTCAATTAAGCATGTACGGTTTTTGGGGGTTTGCCTTATGGGAATGCTTAAACTTGTGTTACATCCTACATATAAATCCCAACTTCCATTTATAATATACATATGAGTTTTAGATTAATGATAGACATGTTATTCACTTTGCAAAAAAAGGAAAAGTAAAGCAGAAACTAACAGTAATACATTTTTAAAAAAATATGAAAATAAAGTGATTAATCGTACACAATTATCATTATTAGCGGAAACGTTCACTTTAAACAATTAAAGCTTTTTAAAATCATTTAATTAAATATACTTAACAGAAACATAGTTGACAATGAGCCAAATTAAATGTTTACACCGAGTGTTTGACGCGCGTGATGAGATGGTCGTCAGTAAAGCGACGTGATCAGCGTCGTATATGACGTGTCAACCCTGTACTAATATGCCATTCTGTTTGTTGGTGACTATTGTTGTTTGCAGTGCTACATTGGCTATATCGTAATAGATTCTCCATCTATTTCATCCATTTGTGTCACGGTTGGGAGACAAGGATGTCACATAACATCCATATACAACATTATTTAATCATGTCAAATTTCGTCTCAATAATTGTGTGCATTTTCTTTTTTCAAATTTCAAGAAATGTATATTTTGTTTCGCCAAAATTCTGCTTAGTGTACTATCGTGACAAATATAAGTAAATATTATTAATAAAAATGAATTTTCAAACGTATATTATTGTTTACATACCGGTAACAATGCATTCATATGTGAAATAGGGGAAATAAAGCCACTTCTAGACACGGTACGTAGTATATAAGCTCTTCAAGTACCCTGGACGACACCAGAACCTCTGTGGCAGTACATTGAGACATCTACTGGCATTAACTACACGGGTCTTTTGTGGCTTCTAAAACATGTAGCAAGTAATAATGACTACACCAAAAAAGTGGATACATTATATTGAAGTCAAAAATATTTGTTTAGTCAACTACTTCCCTTATCAGGGTATATAATGTAAAATTAAGAAGCTTTTTACCTGTTATTTGTTCGGGACGTTTGTTGTTTTCTATACGAATTATATTTATGATTCATGCACAAACTCATATAATAGCTTCAGTTGGGTTTTCTGTATCTAGATAGTATTATGGCTGCCAGATAGTGAAAAGCAACCAGCTATTAGCTAAATTTGTCCAACGCTTATACATATTATTATTTATTCCTAACAAATACATGTCGTCTATTTCGTTCATAAACAAATCAGATAAAAAAAACCAAAATCCCTGACGTGGGTAAGTTTCTGACCGTACTGTGGACCCTGAGGAATATAAAAAATCTAAAATGTTTATACATACAACCATCCATTTTTATAAAAATATATTAATTAATAATCTTTTAGTTGTCTTGTGCTAATATTTATTCAAAACTTCTTTAAAATCGGAGAAACGATTTAATTCAGAGACAGACAAAATTTTCTCTGAAATATCATCAGTTAAAACATGTAATTTCTTAAGCACTTTGCTGTCAGTAGTTATTTCGTTAATGTTTTCTTTAAATTAGGTGACTTGCGTTATGGTTTTCTGTTACCAGATGTCAGTCTTTATTGGCATTTCGACTTCATAACTTAGAAAAATTTATTCACAAAAATGTTTCAAGTCGCTCTGAAGAATAAATATTGAAACGGTAATTAGTTTTTTTATATATACTTACTGTGGACAATAGTTCATTCCTTTTAGAAAATATATATATTGTAAGAGTCTATCTATTCAAAGAACCTTTTTCGCTCTTTTTATTAGAAGTAAAGGAAAGAATTGTAAAAAAATAGATGTTGGTTCACCACTTTGTCGCATTATTGTAAAATAAAATATCAGAATTTTAAAGAAAATGTCCAAACTGATCTACCGATTTGTCAAAAGTTATTTATAACAAAAAAATCATCCTAAATAAGCTTACTAAATCTGGTACAGCATAAATTAAAACTGATAGTGAGTAGTTAATACGCCTTTGTCACTTAATTCCAACGTCAATATTCTCTTTTAAAGACAAATTCCTGCTGGTCTCCAATTATGTTGAAACCGGAATTAGAATTTAATTGTCTGCGCTTGGAAACAAACAACTTTGGATCCATCATGAAGTCGCTAGAGTACACTTTACGACCCCTCCCAATTCAGTGTTTTGCCAAATTAATGTCTTGTGTTTGTATGTAAAAAAAATTTAAGATACATATATTTTGTATACAAACAAAATGTATATATTTTATTAGCAAAACTGCTAATGCGTATCAAAAATACAAGTATTGTAAATAACAAAAATCGTTAAGCCATTATACAGTATTGCCAGTTGCTGCCAACAATTTTGAATTAAATTCTTAAAACTTATTAGAATGTTACATCTCAATAGCCAAAAAGATTTAAATCCACTTTTTATTTTTACAAACAAAATTATTTTTACTGTCTAACAATAATAATTTGAACAATTCTGTTAGTGTTAATTGAATTTACAGTACCAGGTTAACTGAGCCTTGCTCGTTGGTTTTAATTCACTTTTGATGGTGTCATGATAGTAAATGTCTACCTACAACTAACTATACCTCTTCACAGTTAACAGCTGTTTCAAAAAGACTGATTAACATTAATGTTCCTTTGTTTTTGTATAACTTTCGTTGCTATTTCGTTACAAAATAGCAACCCATAAACCTATGTTAAAAATAACGATTTTTAAACATAAATTTAACAAAAAATTCGATTTTTCCTGGGATTGAGGCTGTTTCTAGACTTATTTTTGGGCTAAAACACTCTTAAATGCAAAGTTTATGCAAAATCTACCCGCTAGATTTCGAGATCGTAGAACACACATCCCCTCAGACAGTGCTCGTATTAGTATAGGATTACTATTATTATTAATAAACAATAGAGATATAATACAAAGGAACACAAAAGTTTTTTTTTCAAAACATCAAATTTTGTATTAATTTACTTAAACAACAATATTTAATAAAGTTTTTTTATGAAATAAGATTAATTTTTATTCTTTCGAATTATTACAATACTAACAGCCTAAAATATTTAGGGTAATAAACAGCCGTTGCCGACGTTAGTATTATAAACACCTTTCGCGCGCTAACCCCCAGCTGCTTTAACACTGAGTGAAAATGCCTACATTTGCCTACCCATGGTCGGCTATTATCCAAATGTCCGAACCTTGGTAGGTTATACTCATAATAACCGGTCAAAGTGATTAAAATGATTTAAATTGAAACAGATTTATTACTTCATCCAAACTGCGTTGGAAATTATGAATATTGACCGGTTAAAGTGATTAATTAACCACTTTCACCAACAAACTAAGTTATTATGTATAATAACCGGTGATTATGTATAATGACTGATTAATCACTTTAAGCGTAACATATATATGAATTTGAACTATCGGGTTTTTTTGCTGGGACCTCAAAACGAAAAAGTATCATGGTCCCAGAAAAGGTCTTACCATGAGTACTACTGTAATAACTCATTCCCTATAGGGGGAATTCACTAAAAAGTTTTAAAGTATCTTTATGTAAAGATAAGGTCGTGTTAAAAAATCGTATTACTGATTAACTCCACTATTCATTCACTTATATTTTCCTCAATCGAACGTTGAAATCACGTGGTAGACCTAAGAGGAGTTATAAGAAGACATATTTTGATTAACAGAGCAAATCTTGTCACTGACTATGTGAAAAGTTAAACTTGCTGATAATAAACCAGAAAGTGCGAAACACTTTGAAATCAGAGAGACAAAGGTAGAATGCAAATAAAGGGAAAATCAGACAAAGTCACTTGTGAAGTTATTGTTCTCAAATGATTAAATTCACTTTGTAGAACATCATATCACACACATTGTTTGTCAGTGGCACTAAAATAATTCTTTCATATATTACTCCTTTTTACTTTGAATATTGGTAAAAAAATAAGTGTTTTTAAATTTGCAATCTTTAAGCTACCGTAAACATAGTATATTGTATACTTAAGTTTCGAAATAAAAATTGAAGGAAAAAATACCCCTCACTGATAATAATTTCTTTAATCTGCCTTAAAATTTGTAAGTCAAATATACAAAAACACAATTACTTGTGGGTGGAGTTATGTTATTCTTTGTTTCTATTCCATGTTTATTATGTCAGTTAAAGGTGAAATTGGCTGAAGTATGTTTTTCTAGTAATGATAATCCCACAACTACTCAGGAATTGATCTAGTTTGTAGTCAGGAATTGAGTTCTCCTGGATGTTCGGAAGATTTAAATGTTATGGAAAAAACTAGAATTTCTTTATAAAACAACATAGTTAAACTCATGAAGACATTTTTTAAGTAATTTTTATCCATACATATGATTTTTAAACTAATGCAGTTTTATGAATAAAATGCTTTTTTGGGCTTTTAAAAGGCTTATTTATTTTTTGTGTTTTTAACTAACAGTTTCGATGGCACTGTAGCCATCTTCACTAGTAATTTATTTTTGAAACTGTTAGTTAAAAAAACAAAAAATAAATAAGCCTTTTAAAAGCCCAAAAAGCATTTTATTCATAATAAATAGGGCTTAATTAGGTTTAAGATTAGAAATAATGCAGTTTTGTCTCTCACAGTTAGGTGTGCCAGTTATGAAGACACCGTCATAAGGACTCGACAAGACCTCACTGAATTGTACTAGGAACTACAGTGATGGTAACACGAGGTTATCGTTAAACCTGCATATTCAACTATGCATATTCAACTATGCATATTCAACTATATTAAACTATTCACGTTGCAAGTACGTTGCTGTACTTGCAACGTGAGGTGTCTTTCTAGGTACCTCAAAACCAGATATCGTCCCGGGCCTTAAAGGGTCTATACTGCCTTAATGTTGTGCCATTAGGAGAATTAGGTGAAATTAAATTACTACATTAAATACGTTATGGTAAATGCGATTTTTAATATTAGGCACATACAAAAATAAAAAAGATTTACAAAAAATTTAAAGATATGCTATGGAAATTAAACTTTTTATTTTATTAAAAGTTCATTCTTATTCATAATTTTATCCGTGGCGAAGCACGGCTGGGTTCTGCTATCTATAACCTTAGGGAGGGGGGGGGGAGTTACATTTGACTTGAAAATTATCCTCATAATAGTCTTAATGTTCAAATTTGCAGCAATAAAAGGAAACTTAAAACCATTTAAGACTTTGGAAAATGTTCATGTATCCAATTCTTTCCCTCAAAATTTCACTTAAACGCTAGCCAAAGGTTTGGTTGTGTGGACTGTATGTAAGGAGCGGCTCGGTTTAGCTTAACAGTGACCACATCAACCAGATGAATGAGGCCGCAAAGTCAACAGGTCCGAGGACGGGTGATATTTTACCGTTAAAGCTCGCTTTACACATTGAATTACACTCCCTCTCCCTTGAAACACTCTCAAACTTTATAATATTGACGGATTTGAATAACTTTATAAAATATTACGCCACTGTCGTATATCAATTCAATATAATTTGAAAACTTTAATTCCTGATATATTTAAAAATTCTATTCTACACCATTAAAATGCAAGACAGATTTTTTACTTGTTACCATAAATAAAATTAACTAGCTTATTTTATATGGTACGAAATTTTTAGTATCATAACCCATGTCTACATTATACAGGGTGTTAGTATACTCTCTTTAAAAAAATTTTAGATTGGTTCTTTGGGTCAAGACAAACAAAAAACATGAGACAAAGCTGGGTCTAAAATCCTATGTTTAGCCAGAGGCCGCATTTTTTTCTCATGATAATTTTTATTTCCGTAACGATGGTTGTGTTCAGTTCATATTCGGTATGAAGCTTAAGCATACCAATGTGCATTTTCAGGAAACAAATATTTTTTTACGATGTGTATTTTCAAAATGGGACCATTTAAAATGTTTTAAACGCAAATATCTCAAAACCGATAAATTTTATCAAGATTTTACAATACACAAATAAGTTGTCAAACTAAGCTATCCAAACCAATGGTTTTATAGTTTGTCAAGATTCAACAACCAATAACGGAGTAATTGTAATTATTCTGTTAAAATTACCACAATTTGCCATAATTATAATGCAAAATCAATGTTTTTAAGGAGAAAAATCACAATAACTACGTTTTTTGTTGTCCAATGCTTACAAACTTTGTACCATTTTTTTAATGAATTAATTTAACAACTTCTTTGTCTCTTGAAAATTTTAATAAAAGTTACTGGTTTTGAGATAGTTTATTTTTTAAGATTTTAAATAGCCGCCCTTTAAAAATATACATAGTAAAAAACACATCTTTGTCTCTTATTTTTTAATAACGCTATATTTATTTGTGGTTTTTAATTCAATAATATAAGAGCTCTTTCACGGTTTAGGTATGCGCATTATCGGAAACGTACATAACTTGAGTAAATGTATATTCATTGCTATTAAATTAATAGCTAAATAAATTACATTTATAATGTGTGTAGTTACATGATTATAATTTGATACAATACAAACTATTTGATACAATAGGGAAATAGTTTTATCTTAAGTCTGAATTATACCTTAAATGGGAAATGATGTCGCGCCAAGAATGAATACTATCCATATGTTCCTTTTTTATAATAGGAAAAATAATATAAAAATTTTTAGTATTTGCTATACTCCTTTTTCTTACAGTTTATTTATTGTTGCAATCTTATCGAACTATATTTTTACAAGTAATGCATAATTTTAAAGGATATATTTTATAGCCTAGCGAGTTAAAGACATTGTACCGTTTAAAAAATTACTTTAATTAGGATATTGGATCTCATACTTTCCAATGATGTTAGCAAATTTGTATTGATAATACAATTGTATTTATGACTAAGCTCCTTAACTCGTGCTTTGCAACGGAAGTTGAGCTTTACATTTTATATTTACATTTTAAACGATAACGTTAACTCCACAATAACGAGCTAGTTAGCTGCGTACAGCCGGTCCTCAGGGTAGGCTATCACCCCATTTGCAGTGAAACTTTTAAAACCACGAAAACTTAGTGCATTTTGTTATCAGGTATTACATTTAATATGCCGCTATGAATGCTGTATCCTGTATTAACTGTGTAACCTTAAGATCATATGAAAAATTAAATCAAATGTTCATGTAAAAATCTAACGAATCCTTTGCTTTAAAATCTAATGAGTCTAATGAATAATATTAACATTTTCAAATTCAGTGGGGCAGGGCCCTAATGTGTTTTTAAAATTATAATACGCCTTTATGTTGCTTAGGATTATCCAGCTACCTCCCTGACAAAATGTTGATATTCATTAGTTAGAGCATGATTAAACCACAAGCTAATCATTTAAACAAACTATTTAAACAAACAAACTTTCACGCTCGGTAGGATAGGTTATGTTGATGTCAATATGCTTGCACCAAAAACTTTGTTGTTGAATGTGTTTTCAACCAGGAAAACACAATAACGAAATAGTAATTTCAAAGAATTGAGCTTTCAACATCTGGCGTTAAACAGACGAGAATGAAAAATTTAATAGAAATGAAACTGAATCTATTTTAATTTATTAAATAATTGCTTCTATATGAGACCAAATGGCAGTAGCAGTTTTAACCTATGCTTAAAAAACCACCCGCAAGTTAGATTAAAACTGTGCAACTATATAGGAGAGTTTACATTATATTTATTTAAAATTTACCAGGACGTTAAAATAAGTTACTTAAAGCTTCATAAAAAATAAAATGTAGTTAAACAATAATTTGAATAAAAACGGATAAATGTTAGATGATTGATATTATAATACCCGTTGTGAGTGTTACTCTTTTTTATTGTTGGAACCAATTCTAATTACGTAATCAACACAATTTATTTTATAGAAACAAAATTAAATCATGAAACAGCAACATAAAAATGAACTAAATAGTTGTGAACAAGGTAAACAAGCAGTAAGCCCTCTCTATGTACAATAGTTAGTTGAATAAGTTGAACACTGTAACAAAAAATATAGCTCGTAATACAGTCTAAAAATTGTTTTTCTAACCTCGATAATTTTATGACCACAAACCACATCTCTGACGTAAAAATTGACCCTGTGAGAAAAGGGTCATATTAGATTTTAGTGTTAAAAATACTTTACATTAATTAATTTAAAGGTAGTATTTATTTCCGTGTTCTATTAATATTTACTTTGTGAAATACTTGCAAAAACTGAGGAAGGTCCCATATCTACTGAAAATATAATTCAGATTACTCCCAGGACAATATCCTCACCATATCTCGTTACATATTTTCTTATCATTAATTATGGCCAAAAGAAAAAAATTGTTACAATATATAGAATAAATAAGTTCATTCGATGTTTTATTGTTTCTAATGAACTAGCTAATAGCCTGTGGAAAATGACAGAAATTTTCAACATTATTATTAATAAAGTCGATAAAAGTGATAAATTAATTAAAAATAAGGTTACAATACCTTTTGCCGTCGTCAATCCACATTTTAGTCGAGATGACTAGTTTCGGAGCATTTGCTCCATTATCAAATCTTCATATTCAGTCACAGGTAGTTAAAATAGTTCCAACCTGTAACCTATGACTGATATGAAGATTTGATAATGGAGCAAATGCTCCGCAACTAGTCATCTCGACTAAATGAGGGATTGACGACGGCACAAGGTATTGTAACCTTATTTTTTTAAATACGTCTGAACACAATCCAGGAGGCAAAATCATAAATAAAAAAATGATAAATTAAACAATTTACCGTCTCAAATTGTCTGAAAATCGCAAGCCTTAAGCTTAATCCTTAACACATATTTTGAAAGATGAAGGTACGTTATTGAGAACAGTAAACTGCAGTAAATTTTAAATTATTTAAAATTTTACAGATTTTAAATATTTTTGTTGAATTTTAAAACCCTCGCAGCTTGTTTGTACTCAGTGAATTTCCTATGACTTTTTATATTTGAATATTTTCAACTTAAACACTTTGGGAATGAGTTGTAGATTTGCCACCTTTGTGGTTGTTGCAGGAATATTTTGTCAATTCTTACCTAATAAAGGTAGCAAACAATTTTCCTACCAAGTAAAGCTAGGTACACTTTGGTAAGTACCAAATCGTAGTAAGATATGATTCATAGTATTTTTATCTCCTCACAACCCCATGGGAATGAGTACGTATATGTTTGCCATCATGTGGGTGATGTAAGCAAATTTAGATAAATATAACCTTAATAAAGTGTATCTAGTAAGGCCAACAAACTAGATAACAGGTTTTGTTGATATTCAATGAGAATAACATGGGTAACGGATGTTTCGTAAATGTTAATGTGTTTATATTTGTTTATATTATATTTATTATATTTGTTAACTAAATTTTATTAGCAAGACGATTATTAAATTAAAACATATTACGTGGGAACAACTTAATTTATGAATTGTACGTAAAGATCAAATTATAGCCTAGATAAATAACTATCTTTATTTTGTAAACGAAATCTTGTTTTATAGTTAGAAGTTAAGTACTTTTTTTACTGGCTTTTTATACTTGAATTTATTCTTTACCTTTTGATTATCTGAAATATTAGGTGTCTGCTTTGTTTTTAAACTGATTCGTAAACTAACAGTAGTGTGAATTTTCTTTGTAAGATAAGGATTATCTGGATCAGTGAACAAATCGACCAAATAACGTGTAATATGTACAAGAAATGATCATTTTTATTTTACGGAGTTACAAGGCATTTTTCAGCGATTTTATACATCTCCTTTGATCAAGGGACCATGCAAAATTTGAAGAAACAAAATGACTATGATCCTCCTAACAGTTTCATTTCTAACTCTCAAATGTATTATATTGTATAGGATTCCATTAGCCAAAAATAATTATCATATGTTGGTTGGAAACAAAATTTTACCATACCGTATTTTAATTCCAAAGTAAAATAACGTTCAAACTAAATACTTGAAATCGGAGTGCCCTCAAGCTTTAATCGATCTTTTCACAAAGATCCTGAGGAAGAAGTCTTTTGTTACTATTTCAATCTCAATCTTTAACGCCCTTTTAGTAATATTATTTTCTTACATTTGGGAGTTTTATATCCACAGTGATTAACTTTTAAAATATAAAATGTAGTAGTATAATAGTAGTTGTACCTTTTGTTTTCCAGTTTTAGTGTGGTGTAAAGAAATATTCATTACAAAAATATAATATTATGAAAATAGCAACAAAACATTTTCTTGAATAGTGAGGATAAACACAATTTTATTAATGATGCAGGATGTATGGTTCAGTACTTATTAATAATAAATACATAAACGTGTTTGTCACAAATATATCCATAACAATAACATAGGAAGTTTTAAGACCAGTAGAGCAGAATCTTGATGTAAAATTTCAATTAAAAATTTCAATTCACTACGCTTTCTTATTTTGAGCCAAAAAATGTGTACTCTGCTGAATTAGAACGAAGTAGCAAAATGGATAGTCGGTTAGTAATAGATGTGATAGAGCTTAGATTTTTTGATACATGTTGAATAAAAATATATTCCCATTTAAAATTCACTGAGTAAGCAAGGGCACTAATAAGTTTGTACTGTAAAAAATAATTAAATCGTATGGAATATGTTTAATTTCCCTGTGCACCATAGATGTAGATACAATTACTAGCGGATTCCTAGAAAAAATAAAAATAAAAAACAACTAAAATACAGCAGTCAAACACGTAGGTTTTATTGTTGGTTCAACATTTCAACATTTCACCTTTTACTATATTGTGAATAGACTTCCTCATTCAATGTATTTTGTTTCATACCGAACTTTGGGAAGTTCGTGTACGTTGCACCAGAGACGTGCAACGTATTTTGATCGATGTTGTTATTCAGTTGAAACATATTCAAATAATTTTTTTTACTTAATAAGCCACGAACAACCACTATTTTTAACTCAATTACTCATAGTTTTTAATAACAAAACAAAAATAGATGGTGTGAAAAAGGTATATCTAACCAGATTCATGAAGTCCACGAAAGTTAATGAAAGGACTGTTCTCTTATTCTATTATTAAATAACTGTTTCCGTTATTATTTATAATTTAATATTCATATATAAAGAAAAGAAAATACCAGCAAAATAAATAATTCTTACCTGAATAACTCATAATGAATATATATTAAATAAATAGGAATATTTAGTTACTGAATTCCATTGGAGAAAAAATAACAATTTATTTTTAACAAAACTGCTAATGGAAGACAAAGACACGTGTGAGAAGTAATGTACCAAAAAATTAAATTTTTTTTATAAGATGTCTCCCAGTGACATGGTTTGTCAATCAACAATTCGTACTGTATCTGTTGTATAGTTGTTGAAATATCCTAATACAAAACCAACACATTTTTTAGTAGTTATCTGGGTTATTAAATTTTAGTTCATAAGAATAGTATAATGATTTCCAATGTCATTAAGGCAGAGCCCAGTCATTTTTACAAAAACTATCTTATTTGGGATCCAATTCATGTAATACATTTCAACTCTGAATTATAACGGGAAGTTAGAGAATTTGTGATGATTAAGTCAGTGAGCGAGGGATTTATGCCTTTCCTAGAAAGAGATTATCCTTTGAGTGCTGTGATGGTAACTTTAAATCCCAAGCACATGTTCAACGAATACGTACGGATAACGCTAAGAACGTACTAAAACAGTATAGTTAGAAAATAATGTAAGAATACATATTCAACGAGTATTACAAGTCCAACATTGAAAGGATGATCGAGTCAAAAATGATCAAGTCAAGGCAGACGATCAAACTTGACATTAAAATCATAAAACAAACTTTAAAATCCGACATATTCAAGTTTTCAAGTCGGGATCAACCAAATGTAGATTTGATAGCCAATCACTGGAAAATATAAAACCCTTTTCAGTAAGTAGATAACATAATGCGTATTAATCCTAGCTAATTATCTATCACTTCCGTTATTATCTCTCTCTCTAAGTGGGGGTTCATCGAAAGAATTTCACGTTTCCAGTGTAATATTATACTCCAAATGAATTAATGTACATCATTATATTACTTTGTCTGAATATGTTCAAAAGTAATTTTCTTTTCGGGCCTTTTTTGCCACACTGTATTGGTGATAAAAAATCTTCTGTATACACAACAAGGGTCTTGGTATATCTTTTAACTTATCTAAAAAAAGTATATGATTGTGGAAATAAATTATTTGAAATTGCCGTTAATTACTTCAACTTATGACATTATTGTTTACTTGTAAAAAAGGAAGGGCTGTAGATAAGTTTAAGAATAAGCATTTGAAGATAAGTTATTCAGAAGAAAAAAAATTGGATCAAGCTAAAGTATTATACATTTACCCAATCCAGTTAACAAAGAAACTCCTCTTGTTAGAATAACTAACACTTAATTTCATTTTTTGCTTTGGTTGCTGAAAGAAAACGTGTCAATTTTGTTTTATTGGGTTTTACAGAAGTTCAAGATTCGTGTTTTTACTTCAAATTGAATCTGAAGTTTCATTTTTCCCAATGATGAGGTTTTGGAACTAGGACAAATTTGAATTACCTTATATGTTCAGTGAAAATAAGATATTTACTAATGTTTTTAAAAAACTATCCAGAATAGCAAATATTAAATAAATTCAACTGGACAGCATAAAACAAACAACAGGCTTTAAAGCGATGAACTAAATGTATATTTCATAACGCTTTTTGCACGAGCTCAATTTTTATGACAGAGATTTTGATTGAGGTCGTTAAATCACCCAGTTTATAAAAGTAATATTTGGGCTGTACTACTAACTACGTTTTTCACTATACTGCTCAATTTATTCAACTAACCACATGAAACAGGATTTTACAACTGGTTTACCTGCTTCTTAAGTATTCAGTACATTATAGTAGCAATTAAAAACAATTACTGTGGCCTATATTCTGCTGTAATCTAGTTTCCATAAAATATAGCTTATACCACTATGTTTTGCTTCATTTTACATATATTAAGATAGTTAAATTGGTATATAAGCCACGCTATAAAACTCTCATAACACATACAAAACATTGCTCTGTTTAGTTTGCAAATATATTATTTTACTTTGTGAAATCTAGCATTTAAGACGAAATATTTTTCTCATACAATACTAATTTACAACGTAAATTTGCACGAAAGTAAATTACCAAGCCAACAATTTATTTATTTTTCTGTTATCTGAAACCTATTAAAAACGAATTAAAAATTCAATTAAGTTTACACAGCCAAAAAAAGATTCCTAAAAGTTTAATGACCAAAGATATAAAGTCAAAGAGCAAATGTCGATGTGAATGTAATAAATAACAAAGCTTTAATAACTCGAAACAAGCAATTCAGAGAAGAAAAGTTTGTTAATAGAATCTATTACTTATGTTAATAAAATCTAGCGAGGGTTACATATCAAGTTATTGTGTTAAATCAGAATAATAGTTTTTGTTACTTGATAAACAAACTCTTTAAAAGTACATATTTACATATTTATTATGTATATATATATATATTATATATATATATATATATATTTGTATTTACATCTAAGTAAAATACATATTTATTTAAATATTTCTACTTTTACCCAAAAAGTTTGTATTTATTTAGCAAGTGGATTTTATAAATCATTTGACTTTTCATTTGGATTACTCTTTACCTTAACCATTCTTTTAATTAATATAGTGTTTAAAAATGAAACTTTCCTGGTTTTTTATTTTTTTTTTATTCATAATTGACAAACTGTCATTATATTTATGTTGGAACGAAAGTTCTATACATAACATATCTTTAATTAATTCGTTATAAAATTCAACTTTAGCCTTTAGCAAAAGAATTAATGAAATGGAAATTCAAGATGGCATTATCTTCTTTAGAAAGAGGAGAAAAATGCTTTACGCACACAGGTGGCTAACCTGTAGTTTGTAGATCCTACAAAAAAATTTCCGAAATGTTCATGCAGTCCGAGTCCACCGACAGCGCCCCGAGATGCAGTCAGGCGAACCGGTCTTGCCCATTCTTTGCTGGTTTAACTGAAAATAGCCATGACCCAGCAAGAATTGAGTCAGGAAGTGGTCGACCTCACCTACCCGCCGTTCCACGCCTGAGATAAATGCGTGATGAGTCAATTGACATCAACTCTCCAGGTCTCAGATCATCTGCCAAGTCTGGTATTTCCGCTGACCTCCCTGCGGGGTCCTTGCCGACATCAAATTGTCTCTTATAGAAGACAATATATAGTGACCCGGAGTGCACTCAGGTCACATCTATGCATACTTAATCCATGTATACCGGAAGTATACTGGTTGACGCTGCACTCGAGCGAGCCTCATCCAGTATACTTCCTTAGTGAGAGCATCTGCCCACACATTGGAGACCAGTAGCACGTACTGGACTGCATATCATAAATCTTCTTCTGCTCGACTGGGGACCACTTACATTAGCTATAAACCTGTGGAGGTGAGCGACGCTCAAACGCGCGAGTGCTATACGCCATGCGGAATATCCGATCCTTCCAGTCGAGTTTTCGTGTTCACCGTAAACTCGGGATATGTGGTCTGGATGATTTCATTTCCCAAGTACAACGGAACAATGCCAAACCAGAGCCCAAAACAATTCTTCGAGAAGACCCAAATCTCTGTCTTGTTCAAGGCAAGAGACAGTGCGTGGACACTCATCGATTCGTTGACAAGGCACATGACTTAGTTAGCTGCAGCGTTGTCTCTTGTTTCGTCCGGCATCTCAGATTTAAGGTGACTGTCGTAGGAGACATTCAAAAGTTCCGATCCGAGTGTTGAGCTTTGCGTGGCACCGTATATAACATACATCGTTCTCTTCCCGTCTCGCGTGTTCGTATATCAGGGTTCTTGCCCGCAGGTAATCACCGATAAGCCGCAACAGATACGCTGAAACGAGGAAGGTATTTCTCAACACTCCCAACAAAATCAATTCATCTTTACCTCGAACAGAATTACTCGGAAAAAGAAACTGTTATGGATCTAGGCCTTTTCGAATGTACTTTGTACTACGTCAATTGCATCTTTAGATGGTTGCCCCTTTCTAAAGCCGTACTGTCGGGGAGATAACCCCCTGGCAGGTTTCACGTTAGAGTTCAGACGGGTAAGAATCAACTTCTCCAAAACATTTCCCGCCGAGTCCAACATACAAAAAGTACTGTAGGACTAAAGTATGTCCGCGCCGCCTTTCCCTTGATGATAAACACACGCCTGGACTTCTTTCAAGGAGATGGAAAATACTCTTGGACAAGCAAGCATTATATACTCTTAAAAAACCCCTGTAACGAGCATAAAACACTTTGTTTAGGGTCTCACAGGGAATCCCATCATAGCAAGGAGATTTGTTGTCCTCTAGGGAGAGAACAGCATATTTCAACTCCTCGTTGCTGAAGACAGGAATTTTCTCTACCGGTCAAAAATCAACGCATTGCCTCGCTATTGTGATGCTAAGTTACCGGGCAGAAGTTGAGCCTAGACTATAGTCTCAGAGATTAATCTCAACATCCGCCCGTTGGCGTCGCTCGGCAAACATCGTGTTTAGTATTTTTAAATTAAGTTATGTTTGTCGTGTCCTTGTTAGTGTCGGATTTTATGTGTTTATTTATCTTTTTATAAATCTTCACAACCTTCGTATGAAAAGCTAGAAAATTTAATGTATGGCCTGATTACGATTCACTAAAGCGAAACTATTTGGCCCAGTTGGATTACAGAAAGCAGGTATGTAAACCACTTTACAACATTTGTAATATTCAAAGTATATTTAAGTAAGTATAAAGACTCACTAATACTGTGTTACCTAAAGGAATCAGAAAATTGAATTGCCTTCTAGCAGTATTAATTATACTTTCTCTTTTTTCCTGTTTGCAATATATTTCAGTAATGGCAAACTTCTATTTCGATTACCTTAATTAATCGTAAAACTTGTTTCAATCCGTTTCTTGTTTTCTTGTTGTTAAAGGGTCCGTAAAAAGCTACTAACTTTTCTCAGGATCGAACCGGCAACCTTTGAATTCAAAAGCGAGCACTATAACCACCCAGCTATCTGGCCAGTTGCCTATATTTTCCTATATATTCTCAATGTAATATTACACAATTCTTATGTATCACATATTTTAGCAGATATCATGTCACGATACATCCTTTTCTAGAATGTTAACAAATTTGTCACATTTATACCTTTACTTCAGAGAAAAGACGGATAAAATCAGCTATAACGATGGGCTTTAGAGCTAGTGTTGCCTCGCCTCAGATCTATTGACATTAGCGGTTTCATTCATCTCTTTGAGGTGGCCTCAACAACTCAATTTCAAAGGGAGACTTTAATATATAAATAACAGACGAATCTCTTTTGTTTGTTTATGTATTTACCAGCTCACTGTATTAATTAATTATTTCTTTTATTAACTTGAAATGGAATATTATAACAACTAGTAAAGTATTTAGATTTTTAAAACAAGAACTTGATAAGTTCGATTCGATACTACTCTAATGGGTTAGGCTTATTAACTTAGCTACAAGTAATAGCTAAAGTAATACTATATTGAAACATATAAAAACAATTTTACTAATATAGTAAGAAATCCGTTCTTAATGTAAAATACATAAAAAGGATTCAGGATTTAGTCCAATTCAATTTGTCTGTTGCATGAATTTAACAATATAATAAAATAATTTATTTGTCATAGGCAATATATCGCTCCCTAATGATTCAGTAGGCCTACATTTACTGAAAACCTACAATCATCCAAACAATATTTCATCTCAGATGTTATTTAATTCTTATATTTATTAACGAAACAAATCTGTTAATGTAAAAAAATACTAATCTCATCATTTACCTATTTTCAAGTTGACATTTATTTTGAGGTTGATCAAATTTTCAATCACTAGTACGAGGGTAGTACAAATTACTGAATTGGAATATCCGTGAGCAATAACAAATAATAAAAAGTAAAAAAAAAAAAAAAAACTATACTGAATTTAGCAAAGAAATTAAATGAGTACCAAGAAAACTATTTATTCTAGAACTACAGCTCAACATACTGAGTATTCCTTAGAAAATATACTATGAGAAACGTTGATATTTATTTAGTTGAACTCAATAATATTAAATAATTAATTAATGAATATTATTGAACGGGATCCAACAAAAGATTATCAAACCAATTTACCATCGATAGGTTTTATTATTGAAGTAATGAAAATTAATATACTTCCATTATACCATCATGAAACAATTAAATTAAATGATAAATGTCGGTTAAACTGTTAATGTTTTGTTCGTTGGTAAACTACACCCAGAACCAAGAAGTGAAAAGTAAGTAACCTTAAAGTAGCAGTATTAAGATGTGAAATACCGGTAAAATAATGGATAGGATAAAATATTTGGAAAGTTTTCCTAGTTGACGATAGACGCTATCGATAAACACTTTGGAGAGTAAACCGGAGGATGCTTCCCACGCGAACCACGGATTTGTCTTATAAATCCGCCAACCCCGCCACGGTACAGTTGTGATGTGTTGCTAAGATTCCTCAGTCCCGCAAGTGTCTGACCTGCCTATAATATAAACCGTTTTTATCTTAAACAGAATCTCTAGTCTAGTCTTAAAACTATTGTATTAGCATTGTACACCAATTATAAACGTTCGTGTAACATACATACTATTTGCTCTTATAAAGCAATTAAGTGTTTTTGGACGAGCGATTATAGTTTACATAAACAAATAACAATAAATGGAAAAAATATATTAAGATTTAATAAGACTGGAAACGGAGCGTTTTTAAAAGTAAAAGGTCTTTTGCCAT
Source organism: Neoaliturus tenellus (assembly GCA_030545055.2). NCBI lineage: Eukaryota > Metazoa > Arthropoda > Insecta > Hemiptera > Cicadellidae > Neoaliturus > Neoaliturus tenellus. Next base: position 160,418,269 of record CM061532.1, read on the forward strand.
ATTCACATTAACTTTTTTACGGAATCGTAATGTTTGTTATAATTTAGTTGCTGATTTCTGTAAATAAGATTCTTTAAACTTTCCAGGTATGCAGGGGATTTCAGAACTTACTAAACACACTTTGGAGCAATATTGCTAGGCCAAATCCAAATATGAATATTACAGCAAAATTTCTAAATAGTTTTTACGGTACACTATTTTCGCACTTAGAAATCTTTTATTTAAGAAGATCACTTTTGGATTTGTTGAAGATTGTTGTAGCAGCGTTATGACCCGAAGACCTGATTTTAAGTTGTTCTTTACAATTTGCAAAAATTCTTAGTTCTGTTGCTTTTTCTGTAAACGTACATTTTCTCTGAATTTGAGATTGATTCCACATTAAGCTCTTAAAATTCATAATTATTCCTTTGGACGAAAAATTTAAATATAGCTTCTAAAATCGTGTTTTTTTATTTTTAATTACAGTTTTAAAAACTAATTGAAGAACATAAAAAATGTTACATATAAAAGTTACGTTAAAAGAAGTTATGTGTTAAAAAAATTAGAACATACAAAATATGTATTTCTTAAAACTTTCCATTTTTTATATCAAGTGCTTGATCTAAAAAATCTTCATAAAACAAATGAAGCCTAGGATTCTATACATTTATTGGATAACGATCGAAAAGATACTGAAGAAATTGAACCCTTAAAGGAAGAGGTGTATAAACAATTAATATTTATAGGAGCGACAAAATCACTGATGATTGAATTTCGCACTATCTTAACCATCCTACAAAATGTAGGATAAATAAGCTAAATAAAAAAATCTGAAGATTTCAAAAGAGCATATATTTATATTTTACACAACAGAACTCGCCTTGAAAATGAAGTAATATGCAGACACAAGGGTAATTAACTTTGGGCCTATTAAAAGTAAAGTAACTTTTGATAATTTGATCGTTATTTTAAGAAGTTTTAAAACAAATTTCTTTATGGATGCTGCTGAGCATAAATAGAATTAATAAGATGTCGTTATCTTAATGTAATTAGTTTACTTAACTTTTCTTTGTATACGAGTAAACAAAAAATATTTAAACCTGAAGATTAATTAAATAATATCATCATATTTTTCTAAATACGTTGTAAAAGAGAAGGACTCATGAAAACTACTTGATTTTTAGGTATTGTCTAAATTTTACAATTGACTTTTCATTTTTAAGGCCAATTGATAAAAAAAGGTAGGATTATGAATACTAAACTTGTATCCTTTTCCCTATAGATTGATTCTTCAGCGAAATAATTAATTCAAAATGGTAAATGACACTTGCATCAGACAAACGCAGACAGAAAACAGTTAGAATGAACTGTAGCGACACTGCAAACCTGCTTTATCCTTTATTATTATATTATATGTAAAACCAAATAAACATTTGATTTATTTATAAGTAATTTAAATCCAAAATCAAATTTAACTGATTATGCTTTTGACAGGAAGAACAGTTTTATTAGAGAAGGCAATGAGTCGTATATTTTCCAATTACCTTGTTTGGTTTCAATATGCCTCATGACAAAGGTGCCTCTAATTTTGAAGGGAGCTTACGAGGTAATGGACACTTGCCAGTAAAGTAAGGGGAAATAGACTCTCAACCCTTGATGCACCTTTTCATTTTCAATCCCAACTTTATTATGCTGTTAATAAAGAATAATTGTCCTGTTAACATGGGATGGTAAAAATATAGCTTTTTGTTGGAAAATAATTTAATTAAATAATTAATTACAGTATTACCTATAGAGGTTTTATGTTCAATGAAGGTTTTTACCAATTAAGGCTGACGAACCATTTTTGTAATTTTAATTAGTTTCAATGAAACTATTTACTTAGAATTTTAAAGTAGAAAGAGATTACAAAAACGATTTATTTTATCATTCTATTAATTTCAGTTAAATTTGGTTTTGTTATAAGCTCGTATGTTTTATTATTCGTACAAAATAAGAAGTTTTGACTGGCTTTAAATATGAAATAAAATGAATGATGTCTTAGTTTATAAGCAATATTGCAATTAATAGTTTTTTAGCTGTTTACTTTAGGTAAAAACTGTCTTACCTTAGACAGAATAACAACAAATTTACAATTCACCATGTATTTAAGTGTTTTTCTTAATGTACCTTTACTGTACATTGTACATGTTGAATAACTTAAGTTATTGCTATAGTTATAAAATAAAAGATTGTGTTACCTTAACATTGAAATCAACTTCCACTTCTAGAAAGAGAAAATAAAATAAAAAGTAGTAAAATAAGAATAAAATATTTATCTACTGTATCAAAAGTTATGGAAAAAATCTCTTTATTCAAGCAGAGCCTAAAATTATATTCATCCATTTTAGTAATTGTGTTGTCTTGATATTAATTTTACAATTTTTGCAGCTCAATGATACAGTAAATTGTTATTGTTATTTAATTTTGTTCACGGCAGTTGGATTTAACTAAGTAAAATACTAGTATGTAAATCTAAACCCTTACTCTTAAAATTTCAATCACAACTCTACTGTACTATTATTTCAATGAAAAAATTCAATAAATAATAACCAAAACCAATAATAAAATGTAGGTACTTAATATAATATTTAGTGAAACATGGTCTTAATAGAGAAACACAATGAAATGCATTTGACTTTATGTTAAGTGTTATGGTTTGTAGTGCCGTTAGAGAGGAACAAACAAGGGTGGCACGGAGGATGACAAAGATTTAATTAAGCATCTTCTCGACATGGCGCCGCGCCGTGGTGGCTCAGGGCTCGGCTCAGACTACGAGCTCAGCGTGAGCCCTCCCCCCCCACCTGACGCGAACAACGATTACTGTTAATCTCTATGATTTACATATGCATTGAGAATTATTTCAAATTTGCAAAAGCTTGCATCCTTTTCTTCGTGAGGTAAGGTAAATAAATGTATATTACTATTTTTTCCCATTTCATAGTGTCATTCAAACTCTATTATTCTCCTTATAGTAAAAATTTTATTTGTGGAATTGCTTTATTAAGAATTAGCGTGACTATTAATGACTATTAGTGACTATTAGCGTGACTATGTTATAATATTGCAATTAGAGAAACACCATCGTATTGCATTATGGATTTCTGGCAATAGAGCCTGTTTTGGTGAAATACAATGGTCTCTAGAAAAATAGTACATACGTTCTTTATTTCATGGAAATACACGAAAAATAATTTGATTTAATATTAAGAAATAAATTGTAAAAAATATTAATACAGCAAGATTAATTAATCCGAGTTTTCAACAATCTCCCCTGATTTTTGCTAGGGTTAATTTTAACTGTCATATCTCCAATATCATTTTGCACAAATTGCTATTATGCATTTTTTAAATACTGATAAAAGGAATCCAAAACCTTTTAAAATATAATGAATTTCTAAAAAAGCCGTTTTTGATGTAGGCCTATTTGTTATATAAAACAGTTGTGTTTAGTTTTGCAATATCTTAAAAAAATCAAACTTTTGTAATTATTTGCACATATATACATAGATGAAGCTTTCCAACGATCAATTAATAATTGATTATTAATTATTTTTAATTATTTATAATAATCAATTATTAATTATACATAACATCTGTCCAGTAACAATGTAGATTTAGTTGTACAAAGTTTAATAAAAATACCTCTAATTTAGTATTTTCTCACCATTATCAATTACGAGGTTGCTTATCCTTTTTGCAAATAACTATTAATGTTTTAATTGTATTACTTCCATGTATTACTTTTAAGAGTTCCGCCCGACCGCTCGCTCACGAAACGTGTAGGCCACTCGTAAATTAAATTATTTCAATGTTCATTCGTGTTTTTGTTAGTATGTGTCGTGTGAATATGTGTAATGTAACTTGTAAACTTGTGACAACGGTAGAAAAGCCTACCAGCGAAGAAACTATGTTAATTTAGTGTAATGTACTCCGTCCAGCTGATGATGGCCTAGGCCGAAACGCGTCTGACGGAAGTTTTAACAGGATTGATTGACGTAAGTAATACAATTAAAATATTGCAAGCTCAATCCGTTGCTACAACACATTAAATATAAATATTAAATGGTGAGGAAATTGGCTGAAGTGGATGGTGATATTCTGAAAGAAGATAAAATTTCCTACGAACTACAGTACTATTGTTAATTTCTTGAAAACACTCAATAAAGGCAGGTAAAAAATGGGGAAACCCCTTTTTCAATGCATTTCTTACGGAAAACATGATTTCTTATTTTTTAATTGTAAATCCATATAAAAAATAAGTCGCACATTTACAGGAAGAGAGCTTTCCAACGACAAATTAATTAATAAAATTGGTGATGTAGAACTTCAGAATTATCTGTCTGAAGATTTTAAAAACCGTATTATGTAAGAGTAGATAGATAGATGGAGACGTCACAGACATTAAAAAACTTTAAATTGAATACGTTTAAGAATAGTATACTTTAGAAACTAATTCTGAACCTTATCAGATAGATTAGCCCTTTTATTAAGTATTTTAAATGAAGACACCCTACAAAAAAAGGATATCAATATTTTACGAAAACCCTTCGATGAATAATTTTTTTTACTAAATAAAAGTGTATTCTAATAGATTATAGTCATTATCAGGCAAGGCTAACTAAGCTACTCGTATACTATTTATTATACAATGATATTTAATTTTTTATTTTATTTATTTATTTATTTATTTATTGGTTGTATTTTGTATATTTATTATTTATTTGGTATTTTATTTATTTATTTTTTTGTAGGTAGAGGCGGTAAAAATGCATTACGCACACAGGTGGCCCAGCCAGCCTGTAGTGTGGGGCTCCCCTAAAAAACGAGTTTACCCACTAAAAAACCTCCTCTACTCTTTAGGACTCTATTGCTATGAGTCAATGGTATTCGCTATTATTATTTATAAAATTATTTTGGCTTAGATTTGGAAAGTACAATTTTTCTTTTTCCATTTATATACAATGTCCACCTTGAACTAAGTAACATAACAATTAATTTAGAAAAGTTAATAGAAGAAACATTGGTTGGACTATTGTTACCAATGTAGCTCAATACCCAGCATTAATGAGATTTGTTTGACATGTCAGTGGTTTGCTTTTATTTTGCTGATAACGTGGCTGTCCCTACCCTTAAGAATAAGGATATTCTAAATATAATACCTTACTAAAACATAAAAGCTGAGGCAGTTTTTATAACTCAAGGGAAATAGCTCCACAGATTTTCCAAAAATAACATTGTTTAAAAATTGGAAGTTTTTTCCCATTGCAATTAATTCCCTTGTGGATCCATTATTATCCAATTAAACTAAGAACTTTAAATAACCCTTATTTTACCTTTGCCCTAATAGCTGTCTTTGTTTTGATTAATGATGTGAGAACTCAACATGGTAAAATAAAAAAAGGTATGAACAAAATAATTTAAATATTCTATCAACCAAGATTTTGTTACATATTAAAAAAATTAAAAAAATATTAGTCTAACTCTTTGTGAATTTGATAAAAAAGTCACTAAACTAAATCTAATTAATTAACAGTAGAGTTACACCCATATGAATTTTTTTGGAAATGGAACAAAAGTAGATGTAGTTACTCTTATTTACATGTGAAGCGGATATTAAACATAAAACTAACTTTGTAATTTATTATGTTAAAAGAACCTATCAGTTAACGACATGAATTTTCAAAATGGAGGCATAACCCTTCACCATTGATTTGAAAGCTCAACACCCAAAGGTGACGTTGTGACTTGACATCAATTTATGTGGCACTTTACAGATACTACAGGTTCTCTCTTTCTCAATTTTTCTCATATACTGTCGTATTACAAGTGATATTATCAGGGAAACCACATTCAATGTGTTTTTTTAAACTGTTACCTAGTAAAATTTTAATCACTTTCAATTATAGAGGTTCGTTTAAACTATAATTAAAAATGTAAATCGGGTTGTGACTAACACAAAAATTTAATTATTTGTTCATTCACAAATAAAAGTGTGCCTAGCTTATTTTGGTCTGCCTATCAATTGTAATCAGTTTACGTTTTAAGCTTTAATAATTAGGGTAACGATCAGAGCCAATGTCACAAATACGCCATTAATCAAAGCTGGTAAAAGTATCTACACATTTGTATCTAATACAATTAAAAATTAATAAACCTATCCTAAAAACTAATTTACTTTCGCCTTGTGTAATTTATAACTTAATTATTTGAACAACCACTTAATTTAATTCCCATTGTAATAAAAACTTAAAACTTTATTGCTCATATAATAAATGACTCGAATAGGCAAAGAGATTTTTACCCTAATACATGCAAACGAGCAAAGCCATCGAGACGGTCGCTAACAAATGGCCAGCCATTTACACGAGCCTGCATTTGTACAGTACAACAGTTCCAGCAAATACCCTAAACAGATATGTACCCAAGAAGTCCACTAAAACTGAAGTAATATGTCTGAAAAATTGAATTTAAACATAATTTTTTCATACAGTAAAATTATTAAGTCATCATCTTGTCTTAGTATTTAAAATAATTGAATTTGAATGTTTTTTATAAATGACATTTTATGCTGATAAAATTTTAGGGTACCTATTCAAATAACAAGATTGTAGCTCTACATAATTAATTCATGAACGCGTGTTCAGTCTTTGGTAAGTTATATAATAATATGTGTAATTGATGTAGAATATTAAATAAATATTTGTCTATTTAAAATTATAACGTTAAAAATACAGATTTAGAACAGTTCTAACTCGTTTACAGTTCATCATTTAATGCTTTCACATGTCCTAACCTGTTTACTAATATTCATAATTTTTATTTAAGCATTGTCCTTGATTAAAAAATTATTTTATTTAAATAATTATTAAGTAAAAGTGTTGGGTGATAAGTAAAAAATGATCGTTAAAAATAACTAAATTAAACGTGTATGGGTGAAATTAATTTGTTCACATTGCGTAATTGTATGACTATTTTTTCTTAACAGAAAGTAATATATTGTAATGTAAACTATTTTTTACTATTCTATCATAGAAGAGCCATTCTATTGATTTGCTTAACACATTTAATATCAAGCATTAATTTATTTACTATGAATTATAAAGCAAAGGGAATTACAAATTATTTCAAAATTTGAGTTAAAGATTGTGGCTGGTATAGACTATTTATTGTATAAAATAAATAAATACATTATTTTGTTTTATTAATATTTTAGCAACTGTCAATGTTCTAGAGACGAGTAAAATATTTTAGAGATGACATATACTAAGAAGTTTATTTTAGAATTACAAATTTAAAAGTCCAACGATGTTAATATTTTAATAATTTATTTTTTAGGTACTTCATAAAAACTATAAAGTTTTCTGATACTATTTCAGTAGAAAGAAAGGTTTGAAATATCTCTAAAAGCTTTCCTATAAATTGACGCCAACCTAAAATGACATCACTGGGTTTGGTACCCCCAAGGCAATAACAAAGTTTACTTTCATCTGCAACATCTCGGTTGTAAGAGATGAGAAAAATGTATAAAATATTTGTCTGCATTATCGTTAAAAGAATAAGTTTAAAATGTATAAAAACCAATAGCTGAAGTTGTTAATGTAGAATCAGACCATATTTATGAGAAATGATACATTTATTATAATTTATATATATATATAGATATATATATATATATATTTGTATTTCAAGGTCGAAAACATAATAAATTTTTTTAATGATATAATTAATACCAATATCATATCAAATCTCAAAAACCTATATCAGAAACAGAATGTGAAATTAATACCACGTTACAATAATTATTGTAAAATATTTTTAACCTTGTACATTAAAATGTTGTCATTATAAAAAAGGCAAAAAGACCAATTTTTCGCGATATCATTTCTTATACAACAGTTAAACTTATCGTAAAATTCTTATAAAGGGGAACTGAAAAATCGGATTCATCCTCTTACGATGAAATAATTATTTTTTTTTAATTTTTAATTTCTGAAAATCAATTGATAGTTAATACTATTCTGAACTTTTTTAAGGCTATTGCTGAGTGTCCAAATCTGATGAGAAACAGTCCATTAGAAGTTAGTGATGTCATAGAAGTTCTCACTTATACGATTTTAATGCCGCAAACTCCACCTCAATGGATAACAGAATCTGAAGTGACAGGCGATCAACCCGCATTGAAATATTATATTTCTATAATCCTAAGCTATGTAAACCGTTAAAATTTCTGACAACATTTTATTACATAAATTATTGTTTATCGTATAACTTGTTCTAGCTATACTAAGTTTGTTGATATCGTATTCCCATTTCTCTTTTTCCTACCCGTTTAGCGCTGCTGGCACGGTTCCACCTTTTCAGCGGCAAACAAATCTTTCTGTAACTTATCATTTTTATAATTTATGTAATTTATCCCTTTATAAAAGGGCGGAGAATACTGTAAATCAACATGTGGAATTGATTGCTCATTGTTAATAATGAATTTCAGGTGTTTCTTTCTGTTAGATAATTGTAAACTTACAATATACATTGCCAATTATACTACAGCAGTATAAAAAAGTGAATAAAATCAAATAAAGAGTTGTTCAAACTTATATTCTACAAATTTTCAAATTTAAGGCTCTAACCAGTAAAGTTGGTTTATTTAATGTGGTGCTGAAAGGTCCTTACTGTTGCCGAGAGTTGCCTATATGCGGGAGTTGAGTTGAGGAATAAGACCATTTTAGGCAATTCTTACTGTGAGGGTATAACATTAGATAATATATTCTACTGGTAATCCATTATTTAGAAGTTTATTCAAGCTAAAATAAATGGGACACTAATTGAAACAAAAAATATTTTTTATTATATTCGACTGAAGCAAGAGTGAACATCTAATTGTGCTTTTTGTACACAATTTCATCACTGACAACCTCGTTAAAACACGTTTTCCAAATTAGGTCCCTCAATGTTTATATGTATAAAAGAGGATGTTTACATATATTTGTATATTTGTGATCGATGCACTCGAAAACCACTGGACCGTTTGGTAACTCGGTACACATATAGAAAATTTCACGGAGAAGGTTTGCAAGCCATTAGTTTTTGTATATACCTCAGAGCTTAGCCCCAAGACTGCCATAAACTTACTCATGTCAGGGTACTTTGGAGTTTTTAATCTGAGTTGTCTATGAACACAAAACATGGCACAAAATATTTCTTTATAATTCATTTTATAAACAGCTGTTTTCATTTAAAACATTAAAGGGGACTTCTTTTTTAAAGTATTGAGGGCAGATTGGTAATATGAAACCAGAGGATATTATATAGTTGTCGCGAGTGAGCGTAGACAACGAGCTAAACCTGGCGGCAAGTGAGCGTAGTGAACGAGCTTACCTGAATTACAAAAAAATCCTCAGTTTGGCATTGCAAAGTACGCTGGGTGTCAGATAGGCTTATCTATTTGTCTTATCATATAGTCAATGCACACAAAATTTCATAAAATAAAATACTTTTTGTATGGTAAATCCTAAACAATATCAGTTGACAATGCTGCGGACGTGATGGCGATTGATTTTAGGCCTAAACATAACTGACTACTTATTCCAGAGAGAGGAGCAGAGGAAGCTCTTTGCCATGGCGCCTCAACCCTGCAAAAAGAGTCCAAACTAAACCACCCAGAAACGTTATATTAACGGTTTTCACCCATTCATCATTCAAAACTAAAAAAAGGTTATCATAATATTCTAAATTTGTACAGTAACAAAATTGAGATTACGCCATGGCGGTTAAGCCATTAATAAAATAGGCCTATTATAATTTACCTTAAGAAGAAGAAGTCCTAGTTAAGTACAGTGTAAAAGTTTTAAAATATTTTAAATTTTACTCTTAAGTTACAATTATTTGAATACACAGTTTTAACGGTTCAAATGTTTTAAATTTGTCGCCGTTGTTAATTTTCTTTACATAATGTAAAAAAATATGGTGAAATTATTAATTTAGAGACTAAATAAATGGATATAACTTTCATATAAAAAATCAATTAGAGTGGAAACTCGTTAAAACGTATTGTGTATTTAAGCTAACATATATTAAAAAAATATTTGTATTTGTACAAATGTTTGTTAACTTTAGATTGAAAAAACACTCTTGATGTTTTTCTAATATGAAATTCTTTATAATTTAAGTATTTGATAAGTGCTCATTATATATCATAAAAATGAATGATTTTCACTTAAAAAAACCTACTTCGAACTTAAATCTAATTTCTATATAAATCTTAACATATTTTCATAAAAATATAATAGACTTTTAATTTTTCATTATAATATTGTATTCACAAATGGGTTAAGTAAAACACCATTAGTATTCCTCCTGTTAATAAAAGCATTGTTTTAAATGTAAAATAACCAGTAAAATATTAGTAAAGAACATTTACATAATTTATAACAATTTAAACAATAGATAAGCAAAGTTTTTTGTTTATATTCCAACATTTTAAAAACCTTTAAATTATTGCGAACCGTTATCAACTCCTGATGCTAATGATTGATATTTTCTGTTACGGCGAATCACTTGATGCGCATGATTGGTTTCCGAGTATTGCGAGCAGCATGGGAGGTTGCTCAGGTTGACAGAGGAGCAGCGACAGATATAATTAAGCAACCCTTTACACGAGCAGTGGGTTAGAAGAGCAGCATCCCTCGTGTCTGTTTGTCGTTAGCCCCAGGCCCAACCGTATCCCGAGAAGCTTATACTGTCTAACATGCTAATAAGATTATATACATTCCTGTAAGCTTCATCCGATTTTCATGTAAATTTGAATGAACTTGCTAAACAGTATAGTTTCAGCATTGTTTTGTTATTCGCGCCCATTAAACATTTGCGAACTCTTACAAAAAGCAGGTAGGTAAAAGTTGTCAACACATATTTAATAAGAACTTCTGAATTAAACTATTACACCAATTAATAAATTATAAGATAGATTTTTAAAGTAATGTATGCGACAAGTAAAAACATATGGGTTGAATAATGAGATACCGTTAACCGAAATTAAATAGTATCACGTTGCATTTTTTTAAGAGGTTGACGGACTTCTTTTTGCCTTA
>CM061532.1:160429476-160527035 GCA_030545055.2 Neoaliturus tenellus
CTCGATTTGTGTATTCTATCATACCTAATTGTGGTAGACCTACATAATTACAGTAGTGTTATATACTATGATAAAAACATGTTTTGAACAGTGTCTCTACTTATATATTTTTATAAAAAATATAAATAACTTAAAACGCAACAAAGTTTATTTTATTTCCAATTACCAGCAAATCAATATTGACAAAGAAAACACAGAAGTAGTGTAAAATTGTAGGGTCTGGGACGTGACGTCATCACGATGACGTCAGCAGTGATGACGTCATCAATGACGTCACTAATGACGCCACCAATGACGTCATAATGACGACACATGACGTCACACCCATGACGTCATGGTGACGTCATTACCGCTGACGTCATCATGATGACGTCACTGACGTTAATTAGGTCAAGGTCACGCAAGAATACAAAAAATTTTTTTTTGCACTTTTGCGAATCCTCAAATTTTGCTGAGAAATTGAAATTTCTCGAGGAACCACAAAAGTGCAAAAAAATATTTTTTTTATTCCCTAGCGATCAGACTCTCGACCTAATGTATCCGTCAGGGGTCATCGACCCGTCCCAGCAGCCCCACTTGAAAAAAAAATAATTTTTTATATTTTACTTACCCACCGAGAGACTTAGAGCCGAAGAATAATTTCTTCAAACACCCGACATTGCGACAAACGACACGCGATCCGAACAGCACCGCGTCCGAAGAAGTACTGACTTGGGTGCAGGCGGTTCCCCAGGTACCCGGCCCAGTGGTGGGGATAAGGAGGTGGTGGGGGTAAAGTGGTCAGAAGGAAGAAAAATTTATTTTTTTACAAACAACTCGTCCCAGCCGGTCTTTTACCGGACCTCCGTAACTTGGATTGGAAATATTTCCTGAGAAATATTTATTTTTTATTCTTTCTCAGGTGATGTTGGAACTTGGTCGGGAATTGGAGTCACCAACGTAACCTTACTGGCAAAAGTTAGCTCGTCTAAAAGTTTCTGAAACATTTTATCATCCATAGTGATATTTGTGTCCCTTGAGTAAAATTTTGGATTATTTTTGAAGCAACATTTCATTTTTGTTAAAGTGGAAGTCTTGGACACCTTAACAGAATTATTTTGCTTGGCCAGCAAAAATTTTACTCTTAATAATTTTTCTCGCAAAGTTTCAGCCATAGATGTGTCTCACAGTAAGGTTTGGATAAAACTGAAACACTTAGTCCAGTGTTGTACCTTAGCTGGAAGTAGTGGGGGAACAGGGCTATAGTGGGGGTAATGCAGACTGTTGTTGACAAGTGTAGAAACAGTTTGCTGGGAACTGTCCAAGGAGCAACATGTACTGTGCAGAAAAATTAACCGAGAGACTTGTGTAAAATTTAACTCCAAGAAATATTTAATGTAAGACTAAAAGAGGTAGAGCCAAATGAAAAATAATTTTGTAGGAGACGGGTATGGATCAGTTTTGTAGTAAAGTTCAAAATCCACTTGTGTGGAATAAAATTAAATTGTGAGCGAAAAATATTTAGCCACACCTGCAAAATACAAGTGTATGAAAATATTAGGAGACCTGTATAGCTAAATAAAAATTAATTTTGTATCAAACAGTCTTCCAACATTTCAGTTTCTAAGTCTTAACAAGTAAGGAATAAAATATTAAATAATGAGTGGAAAATAATTTGTTAAGTAAACGTAATTGTAGCAGTGTAACAAAAATTAATTTTGTGCAAAACAGGCTAAGTTCTGTTTTGCTAAGTTTAATAAGAAGGAAAAATAAAAATTTACTCACAGAAAAGTCGAGCGGTGGCGAGGTGCGGCGTGTTTGTTGGCTTTCAATAAACTGACTTACCTTCTGTTGAGCTACAGTTGGCCAGCTGACAAATAAACCAGTCTGTTATATAAGCATTATGTAACCGTTTCTGCCGGCTGTGCCGAATCCGGCAAGCTAAAATATTATTCTATAGTACACCTGACTTGGACTGAAAATATTCTAAGTCCCAAGACCCCTCCCCCCCCCCCCCCCTTGGCTCCGGACGAGAAGTGCGCCCCCCCCCCCCCCCCCCCCCCCCCCGAGGGAGGAGGAGGTGGCATAGCCCGAGGCGTTGCCATACCTTGACAAGTGTTGTATAATGAGATCCGGTTAGTAATGTATTCAGGTGTGGCTCTTGGAGATTGTCCAATGCCACAAACAAGTACGTGTCGAGGTCTGGCTGTTTACGTAACCAGATCCGGTTCCCCCACTCCTGACCGGCTCAGCTTCGGTTCTCTGAGGCTTTGCTTCCTCGCAGTTGGTTTCAAACACTTCAGCTGAGTGGTTGAAGCTCTGCCCTACAGGATTCGCAATGTAATGTTGGCGCCGCATTATATTGGGAATTCTTTTAGTCTAAGGCATGGCATGTGTAGTGTTAAGAAATATTTTATTTTGCGCTTGCTGCTTCTGCTAGGTCTTGGTGTTGGATTTATTTAGTCTAAGTGTTGTGTGTTGAAAAATATTTCTTTGTACTAATCTTCACAGGTTGTCCCCAAGTAGAAATTTTTCTAAATTCGCATCTTGGAGGTACTCCTCCGTAAATTGGCAGCTTAAATGTTAGGCTTTTGAGACTTAACAGTCTCTGTAAAATAAAAATTTTTCGAGGTTCAGAACCTCAAGAATTATTTGTTACCAACAATAGCATGGCGCCTAACGAGCCCGGGGGTAGGCCCCTGGGGATCCACCCTTAGGCCTCTTTCGGTCAGGGGCGCTACTGGACCTCATCACTCTAGATGGGTGGTTGGCATCCTTTAGCACGAGGCGTCGGATCCTGACACTGACCGGTGTGCTAGGCAAAAGTCAGTACCTACGGGTTAAGACGGGATCCTCGGTCATGGTTAGCATGGCCTTTTCCAAATTATTGTAGCATGTTTCCCTTAAGGAAACTCAAAATTAAATAAATAATTTTTTATTTAATCACCTCCCCTTAAATGTTGAGATCCCCCCGATGCCTCTGGCCGCCGGCGGTCTTAGGCATCGGGGGGATTTCTTTTTTAATTCTTGAACGACCTTGACCCATATTCATGTGTGAATAAAATAAAATATTTTTGTTCCACATGTTATGTAGGTCAGTCATGACTTAGGCGGATTTTTGCCTGAGTTCTAGGACTGCTCAGGACTTAGAGCGAGATGCGGCTAAGTGTTGGCTGTCCAAACTGTGGTATAACCAAATTTTATTTTATGTTCACACATGAGTAAGGGTAGCAGGTATCCAAGAGTTAAAGTCCTAAGGGTAGGTGAAGCCCCCCCCCCCCCCCCCCCCCCCCCGAAATTTTTTTTAAAAATTTTTTGACCTTGACCAAAAATTTTTTGCTCCGGACGAAAACTGCGCCCCCCCCCCCCCCCCCCCGAAATTTTTTTTGAAAAATTTTTTGACCTTGACCAAAAATTTTTTGCTCCGGACGAAAACTGCGCCCCCCCCCCCCCCCCCCCCAAAATTTTTTTTTTCGAAAATTTTTTGACCTTGACCAAAAATTTTTTGCTCCGGACGAAAACTGCACCCGAGGGGGGGGGGGGGGAGGGGGAGGGGGAGGGGGAGGTGCCAAGCTAGTAGTGTGAAATTGTTACTTCCAGTACAAGTTAAAATAGTAGTGGTAAATTGTTACCACAAACACAAATTTGTGTCTTTAAACTTCTAATGTAACTTAACCCATTTAAATGTAGGTGCCAAGCCAGTAGTGTGAAATTGTTACTCCCAGTACAAGTTAAAATAGTAGTGGTAAATTGTTACCACAAACACAAATTTGTGTCTTCAAACTTCTAATTTAACTTAACCCGTTTTAATGTAGGTGCCAAGCTAGTAGTGTGAAATTGTTACTCCCAGTACAAGTAAAATAGTAGTGGTAAATTGTTACCACAAATTTGTGTATTCAAACTTCTAATTTAACTTTACCCATTTAAATGTAGGTGTCAAGCCAGTAGTGTGAAATTGTTACTCCCAGTACAAGTTAAAATAGTAGTGGTAAATTGTTACCACAAATTTGTGTCTTCAAACTTCTAATTTAACTTAACCCATTTAAATGTTGCTACTTAAAGGTAGCACCGTTTTGGTGCTACCTTTTATGTACTATTTTCTACATGTCCAATTTTGTTTTATGTTTTTTAAACAACACTTTTAATTACCGGTTTAATGTAAAACTATAAAATATGTTTATATATATGAATTATTAACAAAACCTTAGTTTTAACATTAAATGTTATTAGGAAACTTCTAATTGAGATAAGCCATTTAAATGTTGCTACTTTTAGGTAGCACCGTTTTGGTGCTACCTATGGTGTACTATTTTACATGTCCAATTTTTGCTTTAGGCTTTTAAACAACACTTTTAACTACTGCTACCAGTCTACCACTGAGGTACCTATGAAGCGAGTTTGGTTCATCTTTTTTTTTCTCTAGTTGCTAAGGTGTTTAGGAATTAAAGGTTAGAATTACTTTTAAGGTTAAAAAAAAGCACATGGTGCGAACAGAAAGTTCACTATTGTTTTAACATTAATGGTCATTAGAAAACTTCTAATTGAGCTTAACCCATTTAAATGTTGCTTCTTTAAGGTAGCACCGTTTTGGTGCTACCTTTGGTGTACTATTTTTACATGTCACAAAATATATGGGCCTCTGCTTGACGCAGAGACAGGTACTTGGCCCCGTTTCTACCCATTATTAAGTGTACTGAGACTTTAGGTTTTAAACAACACTTTTAACTACTGGTTTAATGTAAAACTACGAAATATGTTTATATACATGAAATCTAAACAAAACCTTAGTTTTAATATTAAAGGTAATTTGGAAACTTCTAATTGAGCTTAAACCATTTAAATGTTGCGAATTAAAGGTAGCACCGTTTTGGTGCTACCTTTGGTGTACTATTTTTACATATCCAATTTTGCTTTAGGTTTTTAAACATCACTTTTAACTACCGGTTTAATGTAAAACTACGAAATATGTTTATATATATATATATATATATATATATATATGAATTCTTAACCAAACCTTAGTTTTAACATTAAACCGTATTTAGAAACTTTTAATTGCTGACTCAGAGACAAGTACTTGGACCCGTTCCTGTCCATCATTAAGTGTACTTAGGCTTTACATTTTTAAACAAGACTTTTAACTACTGGTTTAATGTAAAACTACAAAATACGTTTATATACATGATAACTTAACAAAACCTTAGTTTTCAACATTAAAGGTAATTTGGAAACTTCCAATTGGGCTTAACCTATTTAAATGTTGCTTAACTTATTTAAATGATGCTACTTAAAGGTAGCACCGTTTTGGTGCTACCTTTGGTGTACTATTTTCTACATGTGCAATTTTGCTTTAGGTTTTTAAACAACATTTATAACTACTGGTTTAATGTAAAACGATAAAATATGTTTATATACATGATAACTCAACAAAACCTTAGTTTTAACATTGAAGGTAATTTACTTGGGAACTTTTAATTGAACTTAGAGCATTTGAATGTTGCTAATTAAAGGTAGCACCGTTTTGGTGCTACCTTTGGTGTACTATTTCTTCCTTGTCAATTTTGCTTAAAATTTTGAAACAACACTTTTAACTACGGGTTTAATGTTCAAGTATAAAACAACACTTTTAACTACAGGTTTAATGTTAAAGCACAAAATATGTTTATATATGAGCCTCTGCTGACTCAGAGACAGGTACTTGGCACCGTTCCTGTCAATCATTAAGTGTATTGAGGCTTTACGTTTTTAAACAAGACTTTTAACTACTGGTTTAATGTAAAACTATGAAATATGTTTATATATGAGCCTTTGCTTGACACAGAGACAGGTATTTGGTTTTGTTCCTGTCCCTAATTAAGTGTACTGAGGTTGTAGGTTTTTGAAAAACACTTTTAACTTCTGGTTTAATGTAAAACTATAAAATATGTTTATATACATGAAATCTTAACAAAACCTTAATTTTAAAATTAAAGGTAATTTGGAAACTTCTAATTGAGCTTAAACCATTTAATTGTTGCGAATTAAAGGTAGCACCATTTTGGTGCTACCTTTGGTGTACTACTTTTACATGTCCAATTTTTGCTTTAGGGTTTTAAACATCACTTTTAACTACCGGTTTAATGTAAAACTACGAAATATGTTATATATATATATATATATATATATGAATTCTTAACCAAACCTTAGTTTTAACATTAAACCGTATTTGGAAACTTCTAATTGCTGACTCAGAGACAAGTACTTGGCCCCGTTCCTGTCCATCATTAAGTGTACTTAGGCTTTATGTTTTTAAACAAGACTTTTAACTACTGGTTTAATGTAAAACTACAAAATACGTTTATATACATGATAACTTAACAAAACCTTAGTTTTCAACATTAAAGGTAATTTGGAAACTTCCAATTGGGCTTAACCTATTTAAATGTTGCTTAACCTATTTAAATGATGCTACTTAAAGGTAGCACCGTTTTATTGCTACCTTTGGTGTATTATTTAATAGCATTTTTATGTGTAAAGTTTAACATAATTAGTTTTGTATTTGATTTTATTATTGTTTGGAACACTTGTTATGTGTTTTAGTTAAGCAAGTCTTATTTTGGTATAAAAAAAATAATAACCTTTAGCACATGTATGTAAAGCTAATTCTTTAAGTTCAATTTATTAAATAAAAAATGAATGTGGCATTAATGTAAAATATATTAAAAATCAGTTTAAATAAAAATCTACAGGAAATTGTCAACAAATTTAAAATGTATCATATTACTGTTAAATGTGCAGTATTTCCCTTCATTTTGCATGCCCAGTTGTGCTTCATCATTTATGAAAGTGGTTTGTTGAGTGTGCCCTTATTATTGACATCCGCAAAAAAAAAATTGTTTAAATTTAACATACAATTGTGTATGCGCAGTAGTACTTGTCTACTGCGCATGCGCAGAAGGTTTCCACCACTCTTCGTCGGGTATATAAGCAGGTCGGTTAACCATGCATTTCATTGTTTGGCGAACTTTTGCCAAGTGAACATCTTATTGACAACTTCGGTTATTCCGGATATTTAAAAGGTGTATGCTATTTTTGTTACATTTGACTTTAATATGTCTGAACTGCAGTGTTACATGTTTGATAGTAAACCTGTAGCTGTATTATTTGATCGTGAAAACAATCCATGGTTTAAGGCTAATGATGTATCAGAAATTCTAGAATATAAAAGACCGCGAAAAGCAATAAATGATCTAGTTAAGGAAAAATATAAAAAGTTATGTAAAGATATTGATGGAAACAGTTTAGTGCTACCCTCTAACTTTCAAAAAAGTACCGTATTCATCAATGAACCAGGTTTATATTCCTTAATTTTATCGTCTAAGATGAAATTAGCTAAGCGCTTTCAAGATTGGGTGTTTGAAGAAATACTACCATCAATTCGCAAGTATGGAGAGTATAAACTAAAAAGAGAAAACCTTAAGTTGACTCACTCCTTACGTAAAGCGTTGTCAAATAATCAAAAACTAATTGAAACGTTAATTGATCAAATACCTAAAGTTGCTGTTATACCTGATAATATGGATTTAAAACATATCTTTTGTGTATTGGAAAAGGACACATACTATGAAAAGTATGGAGTAATGGAGTACAAGTGCATTCGTACAGAGAGGAGACGATATAAAAGAGCACTGAAAAGAGCAAAGGAAGATGGTTTTGTACCAAGTTTTACAAGATATCCTGTACCAAACAGTATAAATATCTTTAATAAAGCTAAGGAGGTTATGAATACTTATGGTATGCATTACGAATGTTCTTTGAATAACATACTGACCCCCCATAATTTTGTAAATATTGTAAAAATTATTCTTAATGAATAATAAACTGTATGAATGTATGTATGAATGTGGGACTTATTAGATTGAGAAGTTAAGGTATTAACTTTAGCTACTCATTTGAAAAGTCTGGTGTGAATGAAGGTCACTGGCGCGGTTGACTAAAAGACCCGTAAACCATGTGTGTGTGTGTGTGTGTGTGTGTGTGTGTGTGTGTGTGTGTGTGTGTGAATGTGTGTGTGTGTGTGTGTGTGTGTGTGTGAATGTGTGTGTGAATGTGTGGAAAACGACGTACACCCACCTCCTCGTGGTGTTTTCTGGGTAACTGGTGTTTTCTGGGTAACGCTAAGAGGTGTACAACCAATGTCTTGTAAAACCACATGAATTAATCTATTTGTATTTTTAAAATATACATTCATAGGTATATATACAATAATAACATTTATTTAAATTAAACAAATTTAAAAGCATTTTAAATGCATACAATTTATAATTGTTGCTGCAAAAACACCTCGTGCTTTACTAATAATAGATGAAAACGATATAATGTATGTATAAAATATGAGTTTTTTAATTAATGGAGCTAGAAAAAATAAAGATGGCATTAAATTAGTGTTACCATAAAATTTGTTTATAGAACAATAAGTTTTTCTTCATAATTATGTGGGTTTTAAGATCTATATTTAGGTAGCACTAAATTAGAGCTACCATTATGTTAATAAAATAGCTACATACATTTATAATTATATTTTATTATTTAATTATTAAATATATTAAATTTATTCAATATTAATTTGACTGACTTTTTTACAGCATAAATAAGTATAAAAACACAAAATCTGAAACAAATTAGTCATTTTAATTTTAATGTAAAATGATAAAAGCTCAAAACTTAATACTTTTTTAAAAATTAAACAAAAGTAGCCACAAAATATTGGTGTTACCTTGAAATATTTATAGAAATTATAATATAGTATGGTTTTATTAATTTATAAACTAAATTGAATTCATCCTTATTCTACACATAACGGTAAAACCATTCATTCTAAACCTTAATGCTTAGAACTCTGACATATTGTCTTAGAACTCTGACATATTGTCTTTATTTCAAGATACAGCTCAACCTTTCATTATAAATCTTGTTAATTTTTTAAATCTATCTTCTTATTTCTATAAGGGTTTTGTCTGTCACGTCCCTTTTTTCTCTCGACCTACTGAACCGATTTTTAAGATTGAGGTGTCATTTGAAAGCTTAGGATATACCGCAGTGACGAATTATAATTAAAAAGGTCATATTGTTTCAGGCTTCGACCCCCTGGCCTTTGATTTATTTCTAGAGGACGCTTTAAAATGTTGACCAACTTTTATTGCAAGTTCTTTAATGTGAATTGTAATTTAACAGCTGATTACCTTCAGATGAATTTTAAAAGCTAGATAGTAAACAAAAATAGATCTCCGTCACTTCATAATAAGCATTTACATACTGTAGGTGAGATTTACTCATACAGAATCATAAAACGCGCAATTTGCACACGGGCCACCTCGTAATATAATAAAAATATAAAACACATTAACTTTTTTAACTAATTTACCAATAGGGAATACGCTATTACGGTATTAGTCAAGACCTAAGCCTGGGACCATGATACTTTTTCATTTTGAGATCTCTAGAAGCCAAAAAACACCGTTTGTTCAATTTGATATATATATATGTATGTGTCCATAAACACGATAACTTTTGAACGGAACCTCTGATTTTGATGAAATTTGGTACAGGGGTGTAAGCCAATATCTACTTAATTTAGTTCGCGAACCATAATGATCGGATTATGGGAACGAGGTTTATGGGGTTTCTAAAGGGTTAAAATTGGGTTTTTGGCATTTTTGAACCTCAATTTTTTAAACTTCATGACTTTTAACTAAAACCATTGAAAAGAGCTTAAAACAACAAACAATTTAGTATTTGGAATTTTTACCTAACTTAAATGGTTATTCAGAAAATCCAAACACTATGTTTTCCATGTTATTCTTATGGGAAATCAACAAAACCTTCTATCTTGCTTATTTATTGAAATATCTTGATAAACTTGGTATGTACATTAATTAGGAAGCGTTTAACTTATATCTGCTTATAAAACGCATATGGCGGCAAACCTACGTACTCACCTCTATGGGTTTTATGGAAAAACTAAAAAAAAAAAAAAACACCACAACCTGATAAAATTTGGTATGTACATTCACTAGGTAGGGTTTAACTTATATTTATCAACGAAACCCATATGGAGGCAAACCTACATACTTTAAACCCCCATGGATTTTATGAGAAAATAGAAAATATACCAAAATTCCATTGGAAAGTTGCTGAGTAAGCAGGTCTGCTGCGATGGGGGTATTATATTTATAGTTACATTAAGGTAGCATTATTTTGATGCCACCTTTACATAAAATATATTAATTCAATTATCTTATTGTTTTATTTTGTATTTACATTAAATTTAGTCTACATGTGGGAATTGAGACACCAATTTTTGATTGTTTTATTGTGTATTTACATTAAATTTAGTCTACATGTGGGAATTGAGACACCAATTTTTGGAAAATGAATGCATATAATCATGGGATATAGTCTTTATTCTGTAAACCCTGCTTACCCCTTAATCGTTTCCCCTTTAAATTTTCATTTTATTAAATTTAAAGTGGAAACACTTCTTTTTAGAAACAAATTTGTGCTATTATCATTCACTTTTCTTTGTTTAAATTAAATGTAGTCCTTTTTACTCTACTTATAAAGCAGAAAAGATAATATTTCTGGAACTTAAATCATATAGTTTTGAAACTTGAAACATTATTCCGAACATACAATTTAACTCTCCGATTGTAAATATAAGATGAGAAAAGCTAAAATTTCTATATTTATAGTTATAGTTATAGGCATTTAGTCAAATGTCTATAACTCGATAATGGATTGACGGATTAGGACAAGCGATACATCATTGAAAAAGATCTATGTAAGACGAACATTTAAGTAAAAGAAGAATTTGGTTATCTTATTTTAGTCAAAAGTAGAAACCTGGAGGTTCATAGCCCCGCCATTTATGAGTTTTAAAAATGGGGAGAGGGAAGGAATAAGGATTGGGAAGGGATAGGGTGGGGAAAGGGTAGTTTGGTTATTAAACGACTTGCGCTGTAAAATAGCCGCCAACATCCACACCTTCTTCGTAGCACTCCTTTATTGTTTGTGCCCACTGTCGCATGCGGTCTCTATCATTTGGTGTTACAAGAAAAGAATTACAATCATCATACAATATAAAGGAGCCAATTCGTACATAAGATCCTGAGTCCAACCATTTATGAGCTTCAGACATGAATTTATCTATTGTATCGAATGGGGATTGTGGATTAATTGCTATAACTTTGAGTTCTTCATTAATTTCAACGGTATAATCATCATCTTCATCATCATCTTCACTGTCACTGTTGTCATTTAAAGTGTCTTCAGGTTGTTCAAAAACATCAGAAATTTCGGAGGAATTGAAATTTTCATTGAGACGAGGAGGCATTTTGAAGCAAGTGATATTGTAAACAGCAGAGACAAAACAACAAGAGTGGCTTGTTGAAGCGGAATGAAGGAGTGAACAACGCTCGCTCCGCTTTTATAACGGTATGCTAATAAGAGGGGTAACAGCTAGCCGTGACCAATTATTGACCTGGGAGGTGGGGGAAAAGGAAGGAGAGGGGGTATTTATTTGAAATAATTCGCATAACTTTTGACTAAAATAAGATAACCAAATTCTTCTTTTACTTAAATGTTCGTCTTACATAGACCTTTTTCAATGATGTATCGCTTGTCCTAATCCGTCAATCCATTATCAAGTTATAGACATTTGACTAAATGCCTATAACTATAACTATAAATATAGAAATTTTAGCTTTTCTCATCTTATATTTACAATCGGAGAGTTAAATTGTATGTTCGGAATAATGTTTCAAGTTTCAAAACTATATGATTTAAGTTCCAGAAATATTATCTTTTCTGCTTTATAAGTAGAGTAAAAAGGACTACATTTAATTTAAACAAAGAAAAGTGAATGATAATAGCACAAATTTGTTTCTAAAAAGAAGTGTTTCCACTTTAAATTTAATAAAATGAAAATTTAAAGGGGAAACGATTAAGGGGTAAGCAGGGTTTACAGAATAAAGACTATATCCCATGATTATATGCATTCATTTTCCAAAAATTGGTGTCTCAATTCCCACATGTAGACTAAATTTAATGTAAATACACAATAAAACAATCAAAAATTGGTGTCTCAATTCCCACATGTAGACTAAATTTAATGTAAATACAAAATAAAACAATAAGATAATTGAATTAATATATTTTATGTAAAGGTGGCATCAAAATAATGCTACCTTAATGTAACTATAAATATAATACCCCCATCGCAGCAGACCTGCTTACTCAGCAACTTTCCAATGGAATTTTGGTATATTTTCTATTTTCTCATAAAATCCATGGGGGTTTAAAGTATGTAGGTTTGCCTCCATATGGGTTTCGTTGATAAATATAAGTTAAACCCTACCTAGTGAATGTACATACCAAATTTTATCAGGTTGTGGTGTTTTTTTTTTTTTTTAGTTTTTCCATAAAACCCATAGAGGTGAGTACGTAGGTTTGCCGCCATATGCGTTTTATAAGCAGATATAAGTTAAACGCTTCCTAATTAATGTACATACCAAGTTTATCAAGATATTTCAATAAATAAGCAAGATAGAAGGTTTTGTTGATTTCCCATAAGAATAACATGGAAAACATAGTGTTTGGATTTTCTGAATAACCATTTAAGTTAGGTAAAAATTCCAAATACTAAATTGTTTGTTGTTTTAAGCTCTTTTCAATGGTTTTAGTTAAAAGTCATGAAGTTTAAAAAATTGAGGTTCAAAAATGCCAAAAACCCAATTTTAACCCTTTAGAAACCCCATAAACCTCGTTCCCATAATCCGATCATTATGGTTCGCGAACTAAATTAAGTAGATATTGGCTTACACCCCTGTACCAAATTTCATCAAAATCAGAGGTTCCGTTCAAAAGTTATCGTGTTTATGGACACATACATATATATATATCAAATTGAACAAACGGTGTTTTTTGGCTTCTAGAGATCTCAAAATGAAAAAGTATCATGGTCCCAGGCTTAGGTCTTGACTAATACCGTAATAGCGTATTCCCTATTGGTAAATTAGTTAAAAAAGTTAATGTGTTTTATATTTTTATTATATTACGAGGTGGCCCGTGTGCAAATTGCGCGTTTTATGATTCTGTATGAGTAAATCTCACCTACAGTATGTAAATGCTTATTATGAAGTGACGGAGATCTATTTTTGTTTACTATCTAGCTTTTAAAATTCATCTGAAGGTAATCAGCTGTTAAATTACAATTCACATTAAAGAACTTGCAATAAAAGTTGGTCAACATTTTAAAGCGTCCTCTAGAAATAAATCAAAGGCCAGGGGGTCGAAGCCTGAAACAATATGACCTTTTTAATTATAATTCGTCACTGCGGTATATCCTAAGCTTTCAAATGACACCTCAATCTTAAAAATCGGTTCAGTAGGTCGAGAGAAAAAAGGGACGTGACAGACAAAACCCTTATAGAAATAAGAAGATAGATTTAAAAAATTAACAAGATTTATAATGAAAGGTTGAGCTGTATCTTGAAATAAAGACAATATGTCAGAGTTCTAAGACAATATGTCAGAGTTCTAAGCATTAAGGTTTAGAATGAATGGTTTTACCGTTATGTGTAGAATAAGGATGAATTCAATTTAGTTTATAAATTAATAAAACCATACTATATTATAATTTCTATAAATATTTCAAGGTAACACCAATATTTTGTGGCTACTTTTGTTTAATTTTTAAAAAAGTATTAAGTTTTGAGCTTTTATCATTTTACATTAAAATTAAAATGACTAATTTGTTTCAGATTTTGTGTTTTTATACTTATTTATGCTGTAAAAAAGTCAGTCAAATTAATATTGAATAAATTTAATATATTTAATAATTAAATAATAAAATATAATTATAAATGTATGTAGCTATTTTATTAACATAATGGTAGCTCTAATTTAGTGCTACCTAAATATAGATCTTAAAACCCACATAATTATGAAGAAAAACTTATTGTTCTATAAACAAATTTTATGGTAACACTAATTTAATGCCATCTTTATTTTTTCTAGCTCCATTAATTAAAAAACTCATATTTTATACATACATTATATCGTTTTCATCTATTATTAGTAAAGCACGAGGTGTTTTTGCAGCAACAATTATAAATTGTATGCATTTAAAATGCTTTTAAATTTGTTTAATTTAAATAAATGTTATTATTGTATATATACCTATGAATGTATATTTTAAAAATACAAATAGATTAATTCATGTGGTTTTACAAGACATTGGTTGTACACCTCTTAGCGTTACCCAGAAAACACCACGAGGAGGTGGGTGTACGTCGTTTTCCACACATTCACACACACATTCACACACACACACACACACACACACACACACACACACACACACACACACACACACACACACACATGGTTTACGGGTCTTTTAGTCAACCGCGCCAGTGACCTTCATTCACACCAGACTTTTCAAATGAGTAGCTAAAGTTAATACCTTAACTTCTCAATCTAATAAGTCCCACATTCATACATACATTCATACAGTTTATTATTCATTAAGAATAATTTTTACAATATTTACAAAATTATGGGGGGTCAGTATGTTATTCAAAGAACATTCGTAATGCATACCATAAGTATTCATAACCTCCTTAGCTTTATTAAAGATATTTATACTGTTTGGTACAGGATATCTTGTAAAACTTGGTACAAAACCATCTTCCTTTGCTCTTTTCAGTGCTCTTTTATATCGTCTCCTCTCTGTACGAATGCACTTGTACTCCATTACTCCATACTTTTCATAGTATGTGTCCTTTTCCAATACACAAAAGATATGTTTTAAATCCATATCATCAGGTATAACAGCAACTTTAGGTATTTGATCAATTAACGTTTCAATTAGTTTTTGATTATTTGACAACGCTTTACGTAAGGAGTGAGTCAACTTAAGGTTTTCTCTTTTTAGTTTATACTCTCCATACTTGCGAATTGATGG
This sequence comes from Neoaliturus tenellus, assembly GCA_030545055.2. Classification (NCBI taxonomy): domain Eukaryota; kingdom Metazoa; phylum Arthropoda; class Insecta; order Hemiptera; family Cicadellidae; genus Neoaliturus; species Neoaliturus tenellus. Next base: position 160,444,460 of record CM061532.1, read on the forward strand.
TAGTATTTCTTCAAACACCCAATCTTGAAAGCGCTTAGCTAATTTCATCTTAGACGATAAAATTAAGGAATATAAACCTGGTTCATTGATGAATACGGTACTTTTTTGAAAGTTAGAGGGTAGCACTAAACTGTTTCCATCAATATCTTTACATAACTTTTTATATTTTTCCTTAACTAGATCATTTATTGCTTTTCGCGGTCTTTTATATTCTAGAATTTCTGATACATCATTAGCCTTAAAAAATGGATTGTTTTCACGATCAAATAATACAGCTACAGGTTTACTATCAAACATGTAACACTGCAGTTCAGACATATTAAAGTCAAATGTAACAAAAATAGCATACACCTTTTAAATATCCGGAATAACCGAAGTTGTCAATAAGATGTTCACTTGGCAAAAGTTCGCCAAACAATGAAATGCATGGTTAACCGACCTGCTTATACAGGGTGATTCAGACCACCCGTCCACTATTTATAGCAGGAGAACGGTTTGAGATAAAATCATGAAATAAAGTTTTTTCCCACTAAATCGCATATGGGCTTTCCAATAAAAATATTTTCATCAATGCCAGTATACAGGGTGTTCCAAAACTGGAGGTCACGGGTTCGAATCTCAAAATTTTCTTAAATAAACATGCAGATTTTTTTACATAATTTTAAACGTATTAGTCAAAGGAGCATTTTCGTGAAAACAGAATGAAATTATCTTTTTCCGTTTCAAAATGGCGGCCATTTTTGTAAGAAAAATCGACATTTACGGAATACCCTGTAATTCTTTTACCGTATAACATAGAACAATTCTAACTCGAAAATCTATTATAAAATTAAATAAGCTTTCTTCTGATATGCAACAACAATATGTTTTGGAACAATTTCGTTGGGGCCCCCGACCCCAAATTTTGAAAAACTCAAAATTGGTATAGGTCAAAAATTTTAAATGTCAAGGTATGTCTTGTAGCATATCATTTTAAAGGTCTTCAAAAGAGGAATAATTTTTGTATTTAAACTATTTTCCTATCTCTTATGGTTCTCAAGATATTTTTAAAAATGTGTTTTTTCACAATTTTTTTTTCATTTTGCTAATAATTTATTACGGTACTCCATAAAAAAATATTCCTACCTTGTAATATGGAGAAGGAAACAAAAATTCGTATTAGAATATCATTTTTAAATAATTTAACTGCTCAATTTCATTAAATTTATAATGTCAGTTTCAAATGATGAAATATCCTATTTCAATATCTAGAGAATAACCAATAATTACCGATATTAAATGTTTCAAAATAGGTGTTGATTATCATATTGTGTTTAAATTTTTTTCAAACGTAGTAATAGCATTGTTTTTCTAAAGAAATAGATAATTTTTATTTATCCGATTGAGAAATATGTTGGCAAGCGTATTTTACTTATGTTTGTATGTATCAGCTGTTCAGCACCGAATACATTGTTGCACCGGTGCACATTGTTGTAATACCGGAAATAATCGATCCGTCAGATAGTTATGCCTTGTATGTGCCGTTCCGCTCTTACACTGGTTTGAAGTTATTAAGATTAATTAAGCTTCTTAATTTAGTTTTATTTATTTATTTTTTGTGGAGATTTATTATTTTGTTATTATTATTTTTATTGTTGTTATTGTTATTTAACGTATTTTATTGTGTTCTATTATGAACTACACAAATGAGGAAGCATTTGACATGTTAATGATACTAGGAGAAACTTTTCAAAACTTCTCTGCTGCTGCAAGGATCTACGCTGATCGATACCCAGATAGGCAACATCAATCTCGTAAGGTATTCCAACGACTGGCTCTTAGAGTAAAAACAACAGGGCATGTCCAACCCTCAAAAAACAAAAATAAAAAGATTTTACGGCCCGTAACAGATGAGAGATCACCTGAAATCATTGCTGCCGTAATTGATAACCCCGAGGTATATTTTATTTATTTACCATATACCTTTTACATACACACCCTTTGGCAAATTTTGTAACTGCGAGAAATAATTTAATAATTGTACATTACCTGAAATAATAAATAATATTGCCAATGTTAAAACTAAGAGGAATGTGGGGTTTTTAGGTGTCCACCAGGCGCTTAGCGTGTGATTCTGGTGTCAGTCAAAGTTCTGTATGGAGAATCCTTAGCGAAAACAAAATGCATCCTTACCACATATCGCTGCACCAAGAACTGACTGAAGAAGACCCTCAACACAGACTGGCATATTGCACCTGGGCCCAGCTAAATTTAGAGAATAACCCGGATTTTTTTTGAAAATGTTCTTTGGAGTGACGAGGCTACTTTTAGAAGCAATGGCGAGGTAAACCGACACAATATGCATTATTGGGCTGTTGAAAATCCTCACTGGATTAGAACCGTTGATCGGCAAAGATATTGGAGCCTCAATACCTGGTGCGGGATCATAAATGATCAGATTGTTGGTCCACATTTCTTTGAAGGAAACCTGAATGGCGACATGTATTTGGCGTTCTTGAGAACAGATTTACCAGAGCTATTAGAAAACATCCCCCTAAATAGAAGACATAATATGTGGTTTATGCATGACGGTTGCCCAGCCCACTATGACCTGCGAGTGCGCCAATGACTTAATAACAACTACAGGGATAAATGGATTGGAAGAGGAGGGCCTGTGCCATGGCCTGCACGATCTCCTGATTTAACATGTATGGACTTTTATTTGTGGGGCAGGATCAAGGATATGGTGTATATGAAAAAGCTGACGACGAGAGAAGATATGAAGGACCGAATCAGACAGGTATGAAACAACAGATATAAATTTAAGAAAGTTGGTATTAAATTAAAACTTAATTTGTAGAAAATGAATTTTCTTCTTGTTGATTTATATTTGAAATAAAATAATAATAATTGTTCTCTTTGGTTTGTAACAACAGGCATGCAGTCAAATTACAAAGGAGGAAATCCGAAGAGCAACATCTCATTACAATGATAGAGTAGAAAGATGCATTCAATGTGATGGTGGGCATTTCGAGCACTTTTATTGACGCCTATAAATTCAACTGTAAATCAACCGAAACTGTTAAATAAAATAAACCCTTGTTTAAAACCTTTTTTGATTAATTTATTTTTGTTAAAGAAATTTTTGTCTAAAGAACTGACACAATGACGTAAAAATATTTTTCACTTCTAATTTGTTTGCTAGTTGTACATCACATATGGATACAATAGATTTAGAGTTATACGAGTTGCAACTTAAGTTATAAATTTAATGAAATTGAGCAGTTAAATTATTTAAAAATGATATTCTAATACGAATTTTTGATTTTTGTTTCCTTCTCCATATTACAAGGTAAGATTATTTTTTTATGGAGTACCGTAATAAATTATTAGCAAAGTGAAAAAAAAAATTGTGAAAAAACACATATTTTAAAATATCTTAAGAACCATAAAAGATAGGAAAATAGTTTAAATACAAAAATTATTCCTCTTTTGAAGACCTTTAAAATGATATGCAACAAGACATACCTTGACATTTAAAATTTTTGACCTACAACAATTTTGAGTTTTTTAAAATTTGGGGTCGGGGGCCCCAACGAAATTGTTCCAAAACATATTGTTGTTGCATATCAGAAGAAAGCTTATTTAATTTTATAATAGATTTTTGAGTTAGAATTGTTCTATGTTATACGGTAAAAGAATTACAAGGTATTCCGTAAATGTCGATTTTTCTTACAAAAATGGCCGCCATTTTGAAACGGAAAAAGATAAATTCATTCTGTTTTCACGAAAATGCTCCTTTGACTAATACGTTTAAAATTATGTAAAAAAATCTGCATGTTTATCTAAGAAAATTTTGAGATTCGAACCCGTGACCTACAGTTTTGGAACACCCTGTATACTGGCATTGATGAAAATATTTTTATTGGAAAGCCCATATGCGATTTAGTGGAAAAAAACTTTATTTCATGATTTTATCTCAAACCGTTCTCCTGCTATAAATAGTGGACGGGTGGTCTGAATCACCCTGTATACCCGACGAAGAGTGGTGGAAACCTTCTGCGCATGCGCAGTAGACAAGTACTACTGCTCATACACAATTGTATGTTAAATTTAAACAATTTTCTTTTTGCGGATGTCAATAATAAGGGCACACTCAACAAACCACTTTCATAAATGATGAAGCGCAACTGGGCATGCAAAATGAAGGGAAATACTGCACATTTAACAGTAATATGATACATTTTAAATTTGTTGACAATTTCCTGTAGATTTTTATTTAAACTGATTTTTTAATATATTTTACATTAATGCCACATTCATTTTTTATTTAATAAATTGAACTTAAAAAATTAGCTTTACATACATGTGCTAAAGGTTATTATTATTTTTTATACCAAAATAAGACTTGCTTAACTAAAACACATAACAAGTGTTCCAAACAATAATAAAATCAAATACAAAACTAATTATGTTAAACTTTACACATAAAAATGCTATTAAATAGTACACCAAAGGTAGCACCAAAACGGTGCTACCTTTAAGTAGCATCATTTAAATAGGTTAAGCAACATTTAAATAGGTTAAGCCCAATTAGAAGTTTCCAAATTACCTTTAATGTTGAAAACTAAGGTTTTGTTAAGTTATCATGTATATAAACGTATTTTGTAGTTTTACATTAAACCAGTAGTTAAAAGTCTTGTTTAAAAACGTAAAGCCTAAGTACACTTAATGATGGACAGGAACGGGGCCATGTACTTGTCTCTGAGTCAGCAATTAGAAGTTTCCAAATACGGTTTAATGTTAAAACTAAGGTTTGGTTAAGAATTCATATATATATATAAACATATTTCGTAGTTTTACATTAAACCGGTAGTTAAAAGTGATGTTTAAAACCCTAAAGCAAAATTGGACATGTAAAAATAGTACACCAAAGGTAGCACCAAAACGGTGCTACCTTTAATTCGCAACAATTAAATGGTTTAAGCTCAATTAGAAGTTTCCAAATTACCTTTAATTTTAAAACTAAGGTTTTGTTAAGATTTCATGTATATAAACATATTTCGTAGTTTTACATTAAACCAGAAGTTAAAAGTGTTTTTTAAAAACCTACAGCCTCAGTACACTTAATTAGGGACAGGAACAAAACCAAATACCTGTCTCTGTGTCAAGAATAGGCTCATATATAAACATATTTCATTGTTTTACATTAAACTAGTAGTTAAAAGTCTTGTTTAAAAACGTAAAGCCTCAATACACTTAATGATTGACAGGAACGGTGCCAAGTACTTGTCTCTGAGTCAGCAGAAGCTCATATATAAACATATTTTGTGCTTTAACATTAAACCTGTAGTTAAAAGTGTTATTTTGTACTTGAACATTAAACCCGTAGTTAAAAGTGTTGTTTAAAAACTTTAAGCAAATTTGACAAGGAAGAAATAGTATACCAAAGGTAGCACCAAAACGGTGCTACCTTTAATTAGCAACATTCAAATGCTCTAAGTTCAATTAAAAGTTCCCAAGTAAATTACCTTCAATGTTAAAACTAAGGTTTTGTTGAGTTATCATGTATATAAACATATTTTATCGTTTTACATTAAACCAGTAGTTAAAAATGTTGTTTAAAAACCTAAAGCAAAATTGCACATGTAGAAAATAGTACACCAAAGGTAGCACCAAAACGGTGCTACCTTTAAGTAGCATCATTTAAATAGGTTAAGCAACATTTAAATAGGTTAAGCCCAATTGGAAGTTTCCAAATTACCTTTAATGTTGAAAACTAAGGTTTGTTAAGTTATCATGTATATAAACGTATTTTGTAGTTTTACATTAAACCAGTAGTTAAAAGTCTTGTTTAAAAATGTAAAGCCTAAGTACACTTAATGATGGACAGGAACGGGGCCAAGTACTTGTCTCTGAGTCAGCAATTAAAAGTTTCCAAATACGGTTTAATGTTAAAACTAAGGTTTGGTTAAGAATTCATATATATATATATATATATATATATATATATATATATATACACATATTTCGTAGTTTTACATTAAACCGGTAGTTAAAAGTGATGTTTAAAAACCTAAAGCAAAAATTGGTACACCAAAGGTAGCACCAAAATGGTGCTACCTTTAATTCGCAACATTTAAATGGTTTAAGCTCAATTAGAAGTTTACAAATTACCTTTAATTTTAAAACTAAGGTTTTATTAAGATTTCATGTATATAAACATATTTCGTAGTTTTACATTAAACCAGTAGTTAAAAGTGTTGTTTAAAAACCTAAAGTCTCAGTACACTTAATGATGGGTAGAAACGGGGTCAAGTACCTGTCTCTGCGTCAAGCAGAGGCCCATATATTTTGTGACATGTAAAAATAGTACACCAAAGGTAGCACCAAAACGGTGCTACCTTAAAGTAGCAACATTTAAATGGGTTAAGCTCAATTAGAAGTTTTCTAATGCCCATTAATTTTAAAACAATAGTGAACTTTCTGTTCGCACCATATGCTTCTTTTAACCTTAAAAGTAATTCTAACCTTTCATTCCTAAACACCTTAGCAACTAGAAATAAAAAAAGATGGACCAAACTCGCTTCATAAATACCTCAGTGGTAGACTGGTAGCAGTAGTTAAAAGTGTTGTTTAAAAGCCTAAAGCAAAAATTGGACATGTAAAAATAGTACACCATAGGTAGCACCAAAACGGTGCTACCTAAAAGTAGCAACATTTAAATGGCTTAATCTCAATTAGAAGTTTCCTAATGACATTTAATGTTAAAACTAAGGTTTTGTTAATAATTCATATATATATAAACATATTTTATAGTTTTACATTAAACCGGTAATTAAAAGTGTTGTTTAAAAAACATAAAGCAAAATTGGACATGTAGAAAATAGTACATGAAAGGTAGCACCAAAACGGTGCTACCTTTAAGTAGCAACATTTAAATGGGTTAAGTTAAATTAGAAGTTTGAAGACACAAATTTGTGTTTGTGGTAACAATTTACCACTACTATTTTTTAACTTGTACTGGGAGTAATAATTTCACACTACTGGCTTGGCACCTACATTTAAATGGGTTAAGTTACATTAGAAGTTTGAAGACACAAATTTGTGTTTGTGGTAACAATTTACCACTACTATTTTAACTTGTACTGGAAGTAACAATTTCACACTACTGGCTTGGCACCTCCCCCTCCCCCTCCCCCCCCCAAGGGGCCGCAGTTTTCGTCCGGAGCAAAAAATTTTTGGTCAAGGTCAAAAAATTTTTCAAAAAAAAAATTTTGGGGGGGGGGCGCAGTTTTCGTCCGGAGCAAAAAATTTTTGGTCAAGGTCAAAAAATTTTGCAAAAAAAAAATTTTGGGGGGGGGGCGCAGTTTTCGTCCGGAGCAAAAAATTTTTGGTCAAGGTCAAAAAATTTTGCAAAAAAAAAAATTTTGGGGGGGGGCGCAGTTTTCGTCCGGAGCAAAAAATTTTTGGTCAAGGTCAAAAAATTTTGCAAAAAAAAAATTTTTTGGGGGGGGGCGCAGTTTTCGTCCGGAGCAAAAAATTTTTGGTCAAGGTCAAAATCCAAAAAAAAATTTGGGGGGGGGTCACCTACCCCTAGGACTTTAACTCTTGGATGGCTGCTACCCTTACTTATGTGTGAATATCAAATAAAATATTTTACCACTGCCCAGACAACCAACACTTTAACGCATATCGCTCTAAGTCCTGCGAGCTCTCAGGACTTTGGCAAAAATCCGCCAAGTGTTGGCTGACTGTGACTACATGTGGAACAAAAATTATTTTATTTTTTTATTCACACACAAATATAGGTCAAGGTCATCCAAGAATTAAAAAGAAATTCCCCCGAAGCCTAAGACCGCCGGCGGTCAAAGGCCTCGGGGGAATCTCACAACTTAGGGGGAGGTGAAAAATAAAAAATAATTTTACTTAATTTTGAGTTTCCATAAGGGAAACATGCTACAATAATTTTGGTTCCCCTAAAGGGAATCATAAGGTCATGCTAATCATGACCTGGGCCCCATCTTAACCGATAAACTGACATAAAGCCTAACGTACCGGACAGTGTCAGGACCCGGTGCTTCGTGCTGAAGGATGCCAACCACCCGTATGTTTCCAGTGACGAGTGATGAGGTCCAGCAGCGCCCTTGGTCCGAAAACCTAAGGGTGGATCCCCAGGGGCCTACCCCCAGGCTCGTTAGGCACCATACTACTGTTGTTAAAAAATAATTATTGAGGCATGCTAAGCCTCCAAAAGAAATTATTTTATGGAGGCTTCTAAGCCTCAAACCTAACACTTTAACTGCCAATTTACAGAGGCTAATCCTCCAATATACGAATTTAGAAAATATTTTTTCTTAGGGACAACCTGTGGAAGATTAGTACAAAGAAATATTTTACAACACAAAACTTAAACATAGGGGGATTCATGTTACAAAAAATATAAAATTTTTACTTAATTTTGAGTTTCCACAAGGGAAACATGCTAAATAATTTTGGTTCCCAATGGGAATCATAAGGTCATGCTAATCATGACCTGGGCCCCATCTTAACCAGTACACTGACATAAAGCCTAATGCAATGCACTGACATAAAGCCTAATGTACCGGTCAGTGTCAGGGCCGACACTTCGTGCTGAAGGATGCCAACCACCCGTATGTTGCCAGTGACGAGTGATGAGGTCCAGCAGCGCCGCTGGCACAAGGCCTAACGGTGGATCCCCAGGGGCCAACCCCCAGGCTCGTTAAGTGTCATACTATTGTTGGTAAAAAATAATTCTTGAGGCATGCTAAGCCTCGAAAAAAATTTAATTTTACGGAGGCTTCTAAGCCTCAAACCTAATAGTATAACTATTTACATAGGCTAAGGAAGCCAAAAATTTATAAAAACTAATTTTAGGGACAACCTGTGGAAGATTAATACAAAGAAATATTTTTTTAAACACAAGACTTAGACTAACACCAACCTGTGGAAATATTAGCACACACAAATATTTTTCACTGCACAACACTTTCACTAAATCACAACCAACACCGAGCACCAAGCAGCAAGCACAAAATAAAATTATTTCCTAACACTACACATGCCATGCCTTAGACTAGAAAAGAATTCCCAATATAATGCGGCGCCAACATTACATTGCGAATCCTGTAGGGCAGAGCTTCAACCACTCAGCTGAAGTGTTTGAAAGCAACTGCGAGGAAGCTAAGCCTCAGAGAACCGAAGCTGAGCCGGTCAGGAGTGAGGGGACCGGACCTGGTTACGTAAACAGGCAGACCTCGACACGTACTTGTTTGCGGCATTGGACAATCTCCAAGAGCCACACCTGAATACATTACTAACCGGATCTCATTATGCAACACATGTCAAGGTATGGCAACGCCTCGGGCTATGCCACCTCCTCCTCCCCCGGGGGGGGGGGGCACTTTTCGTCCGGAGCCGGGGGGGGGGGGGGTCTTCGGACTTAGAATATTTTCGGTCCAAGACAGTTGTAGTATAGAATAATATTTCATTTCATTTTATTTTGTCTCTCTCAGCTCAGCCTACAGTCAGTGTTGGTTGGGAACAAATTTAATTTTGTCTCCGGTATCGCTTGCATATTACATAACACTTATATAACCAACCCATGTCTGCCGTCTTGCCTCTAAAAACAAGTCAGTTACTCGCCAGCCTTCTCCCACGACGCATGGTATACGCTGCGCCTTAACACTACCAGACTTTCTGTGAGTAAAATTTCATTTTTTACATCATTCCCTCTTATTATATGACTTGGCAAAAATATATCGCTACCTGTTTGCTACAAAATTAATTTTTATTTAGCTCTACAAGCCTCCTAATATTTTCGCAGATGTGTTTAAATATTTTAACCTCATGATTAAATTTTGTTCCACACTGGTGGATTTTGAACTTAGCTGCAAAATTGAACCATGCACATCTTGTACAAAAATTATTTTTTTTTCATTTAGCTCTACCTCTTTATTAACCTAACAATAAGTATTTTTCTTGGACTTAAATTTTATACTAGTCTCGCTGTTATTTTTTCTACACAGTACGTGTTAATACTCGGACAGTTCGCAGCAAACTGTTTCTAAACATAGCAACACCAGACCGCATTACCCCCACCACTACAGCCCTGTTCCCCCATTACTTCCAGCTTAGGTGCTACAATTGACTGAGTTTTTCAGTTTTATACTAACCTTACTGTGAGACACAGCTATGGCTGAAACTTTGCGAGAAAAATTATTAAGAGTAAAATTTTTGCTGGCAAAGCAAAATAATTCTGTTAGGGTGTCCAAGACTTCCACTTTGACAAAAATGAAACGCTGCCTTAGGAATAATCCAAAATTTTACTCAAGGGACACCAAGATCACTATGGATGATAAAATGTTTCAAAAACTTTTAGACGAGCTAACTTTTGCCAGTAAAATAACGCTGGTGACTCCAATTCCAGACTAAGTGTCAAGGTCACTTAGAAATTAATAAAAAAATTTATTTTCTTAACAAATATTTCCACTCCAAGTAACGGAGGTCCAGCAAAAGAACAAACTCGGATGAGTTGTTGGAAAAAAATAATTTTTTTATTTTTTCTCATCTGACCACTTAACCCCCACCACATAACTGGGTACCTAGGATGCATGGAGCGACTTGGTCAGTCGCTATTCGACTCTTGCAGTGTGCACATCACACTTTTTCCGCTCAATTTACATAACTGGAGTTCTAAATGAAATATTTAGCTAAAACTTACATATTTCACAAGTTTTAAGCGAAACTAAAAATCGCGAAAAAATAATTTTTTTTATTTTCATATGGTTCAAAATTTTACAAGTCCCAAGGTCACCTAAGAAAACAATTAGAAAAAAAATTATTTTTTTTTTTTTATATAGCTCAAAATTTTACAAGTCCCAAGTTCATCTGAGAAAAAATAATATTATTTTTTTCATAATGTTTCCAACAAGTACAAACTCGAATGAGTTGTTGGAAAAAATAATTTTTTTATTTTTTGCATCTGACCACTTTACCCCCACCACGCGGCCTGGTACCCGGACGGCACGGTGCTGTCCGGTCAGTCGGCGTCCGGCTCCCGCGCGGTGATGACACCACCACCGTCGGCCGTTCGCAATTTTGTTTCCAGTTGGACTTCGGGTTTCTCCAGTGGGTAAGTGGAAATAAAAATTATTTATTTTTTTAGTTTTAAGAGTGGGGTTGCTAGGGTTCAGGTCAATGGCCTCTGAGGAATGCCTTACGTCACATTTGGTAGGTTTTTCGGTCTGGTCGCTGGGAAAATAAATTTTTCTTTGCACTTTTGTGGTTTCTCGTGGATTTTCACTCCACAGCCGAATACTAGGAACCACAAGAGTGCAAAGAAAAATTTTTTTTATCTTTCCGCGTGACCTTGACCTTAATTACGTCAATAACGTCATTATGGTGACGTCAGCGGTGATGACGTCGTCATGACGTCATTTCTATTACGTCATACCTATGACGTCATAGATATGACGTCATCGATGACGTCACCGGTGACGTCATTCGTGACGTCAGTGACCTTGGTGACGTCAGCATTCCTCAGGGGTCATTGACCTGAGCCAGCAGCCCCACTTTGCCACTACTCATATCGTCTGACGTAAGATCTACACAATTAAACAGCTTAAAACTTATAATATGCTAAAACGCTTCTTGTGAAAGCATCGTTTATTCATATACTCGTATTTTGTTTGAATTTTTCACGATTTTAAAAAGTTTATAGTCGATTTAACCCGCTAACTGTTTGTTCAGATGAATTACTTGATCAATCACAAATGTTATCACAGAACATTAGAATATTTATAAGTATTGCGATAATATTATGGTACTGTACGAGCAAATCCCTCAACTCTGTTCCATCTATTTTCATGCGTGGTAATAAACACTGACAGACGGAATCGCGGATTAATTGCATTAACAAAGGACACCTGAGCCTCAATAATACAAGCCTGAAGGGATTGTCACGTAGAAATTATCAACTTATAAATCAATACAGCACGTCTAAACTTCTTATAACATGTTTATATACTTTTATTACAAAATAATGCTAATAAGTCAAATTAAATGCAAAGAGATAAGTCAAAAACACTCATTTGGCCGGAATACATAACAGATATTTACGGGAATGGAAATTGTTAAAAAGTGTAGTTTCATTTTATTGTGGTTTTTATTCTACAGGGTGTTTGTTTTAAAACGCAACTCAACTTACAAGTATTGTAAAATAATGTTTAGAAAGAGAACAAGTTCATAAACTGGTAACCCTGGTTCCTCTTGCTGAGGAACCAGGGTCACCCACTTATAAACTTTTTCTGTTGCTAAAAATGAACTTACTCTAATTGCATAAAAAACACCCTGTATTTTGTTGTGAAACATTTACGTTGTAGCTCAATTATCTTATTTACCAGATATATGTTAACAATTAACTATGAAAATTTAAAAATTAACACTGCTTATATGTTTAAATCCCCCCTTTTCTATTGATTGAACCCCCCTTCAGCTATAAAGCCTTCAACATAACCCTCATACAGTGCTAAAAATATTATTACTAAGATCCTTAAATAGACGCAAAATGTCCTTTTTTTACTAATATGCCATGATATATTGCGTGGATTACTTAAAATTACTTCAAACCTAAAATAACCTAAAACATTTAATTTAAAATACCTATTCCGAATGAAAACACATAAACTAAACTACTCTTAAATCCAATATGGTTATTCCTACTCAGAGTAGTACTTTTAAATGAATTGAAATCATAAAATACTTCTATACCTCTTTTTAATCCTTACACCTAGAACTGATATGACTGGAACAGCGACATGCCTTCGAAGTGTTAGTTTTTTTTAATTACAGGAGGGCTCCAGATGGTATACAAATTATGCAATGTAGTAAACTAAAGTTTGATACCTGTTTTGAGCTATTTGGACTCATGACCGGGCTAGCAAGTCGCTGGCCAGGTAAAAGGTTTTGTATCTGCTTCACAAACGGTCGGTATCCAATAATGTAGCAAATTATACTAAAACGTATGATATATAATAATTCGTGATGTAATATTTTTGTTTATTTCCGACGTTACCGGGCCAGCGACATGCAGCCCAGGCCGGCAGCCGAGTGTTTGCCTGGGTAAATGGAGGCGGTGGACAAATGTAGGCCTAAACCAACTTCCACATTACGTTTTACTCACCAGTGCTTATGTTAGCATTTATTTTAATTTACCGATATTTCTGTCGTATGGGTTCAAAATATTATAACTCTCAATATTGTTGTTTTGTATTGGCACGACAAAGTGTAAAATCACTAAGGTTACAACATTTTCCGATGTAAATTACAATTTATTTTTAAGACTGAATCGATGGTTATTAAATATATATAGTTATTATTAATACTAATTTACTAATGTTCTATTTTAATAAACAACAGTTCATGAAGATATTTTTTCAAAGTTATTGGGGACACCTAAATTTCAATATTCTTACTATATCCGTTGTGAAAAAGTTGACACTGTTTTTATTTTAATTTAACAATACCCTACTCATAAATGTTTAGAATTAGGTTCACTTTTAATTTTTTATTTCTGTAATACTACACTAAACTTTCAATTTTATAATTTTTTTTTTCTTATTAAGAACCGCCTTAAGGGTATTTGCAATGTCCTGTTTTACAGATAGCCTATAGTTTGATTTGTCCGATAAGTCCCATGAATTAGAAATATTATATGATTATCAGTTCTAGTCTTTGCGCATTTAAACTCTAAATATGTAAACTTATATAAAATCAACAATAAACAAAAATACTCCACACACTGGTTTTGAAAATATTTTAATTCATTAATTAGGCCTGTCCCATTATCTAGCCTAAGTAAGTAACATAATTGTATATATAAGTAGACAAAAATGTCACTTAGATAAATTTATTATCCAAGGCGTTTTAATGTTTAATGTTTTGATGTATATGGTAAAAAATATTTACACTTCATAATAGACATTGAACAGGGAATGTTAACTAATTATTAGATGCAATGCAAACTACTGAAACAATTATTTTCAAAATCTTTATGTCATGGTAGGCTTAAACCGCGTACTCACGTTGGTAAACTCACTATAAAAGAGGAAAAAAAAAATCGTGCCTGTTGGGTTCATATAAGTAAAATAAATAGAAAAATGAAAATAAAATAAATACCTTTTGCTTTTGTTGAAGGACCAGAGTTACCTATATAACTCAAATGTAATTGATTAGAATGGTACTAAAAAAGAATACATTTAATTACATAAACAGTGAAATAATGGTTGAGAAAACACAAAACAAGTTATAAATTGGTGTTGGGAATTTACAAAAATAAACAACAGAGGTTTGAATAGTTAGTCATTGCATTAAAGGGTGCACAGTTAAACATTTCAATAATTCAAGTTTATTTCACTCACCGAGAGTTTTCCTTTATATTCACAGAGATCTTCCATGAGTAATGTGTTGAGATTCTGACATGGTACCATGTGTCCGGGCAAAGAGTTCAGAGGGTTGTACTGTTCATGGTTATTCATAGTCCGATTTCATTTACTTCTTGAGTTGCACATTATTTACACTGAAGTTTATGCTTAAGATCACATTTGAAATACTTTTACACACAATGTCCATTTTGAGAAAAGAAAAATATACATTTCATTACAAAAATCAAGAAAAGGAGGAGTCTATTCACAATAGGTAATTCAAATTAAATTAAAAATTGTTATTGAAATATGGGGATAGAATGATTAGAGACATAAAATGAACAAGTTACATGAGTTTGTTACATAATTCAGAAAAAACTAATATTAGTTGGATGAGGTATTTCAGAAAAGGAGATTGTGTGTGTCTTTTGGGGGAAGAAAAAACAAAGTACAATAATTGAAATAAAACAGATGGAAATTATCATATGGTATTAAATTAAAAATAAAAGAAATAGAATAGAAAATTCATATGGAGTGGTTAAGTTGTATTAAGGAATAGGGAAAGGAGTATTATATAAGATACTGGTAACAAATTTGTGATTTTCCCAGCTCTCTTTATGTTAGTTAGGGAAATGTCCAATTGTGTTCAATTGTACTGAACATTACCGGCCGCCTTGAAGTGTCCACACTTCAAAAGTATTAAGATGTGGGTGGTGGGCACAGTTTTATCACTGGATGGAAATATGTGTTTGTAGATTTCCTGATTTAATGAGAATCGTTGCGCTAGATCTTGAATTGGTGTGTTTGTCATCATTGTAGTAATACTTGCTGGTTGGTTTTTAAAACAGTTGTGTTGTTCTAAAGAAAATATTTTCTTACGAGATTTGCTTATTTCTTCAGGTGTGAGGTGTCCAGATTGACGTGACGATGAATAACGACAGTTGTGTATAAAGCGTAATAAGTAAGCCATTATGGGCGTTAGTGTAATCCAAGAAGAAAACTTAGACAGAAATGACCATTCTTCTTGAGTCGTTGTGGTTAGAACGGTTTGTGGGTCTGGTTTAAGTTCATAGCTCGATTCTAATTTTATGGGTGTGAACTTAGATGTTGGCCAGTTACTTGATGGAAGTGAAAGCCAGGAAGGACAGTTCCACCAAAGGTGATGATCAATTAAATGGTACATGAGTATGCCTCGAGAGGCACAATCAGCAGGATTGTATCCGGAAGAGATGTGATTCCATGACTCAGTGGGTACCAATTCTTGTGTTTGTGATACACGGTTAGCGACGTACGTTTTTAACCTGTATGGAGGGGTTTGAAGCCACGTGAGTGCTACAGTTGAGTCAGACCATAAATATATATTGTCATTAGTTATTTCATTTGGAAACAAGGATCTGACGTGTGCTACTAATTGCGCCAGTAACTGTGCAGCGCATAGTTCAAGGCGAGGTATTGTGATGCGCTTCAAAGGTGCGACACGACTCTTTGCCATTAGAAGCGTTGTTGAGATAAGTTGATTAGTTGATTCACATCTTAGATAAGTAACAGCAGCATAGCCAGCTTCAGATGCATCACAAAACCCGTGCAGTTCGATTTTACATGTTGAACACAAGTTTAATGATCGAGGTATTGTAATGTTAGATATCAGTTTAATATTATCTGTGAATGAGAGCCATTGAGTTTGAAGATCTGATGGAAGCGGTGGATCCCATGATAGTCCTCTTGTCCAGATTAGTTGCATAAAGCATTTTGCCAACATAATAAATGGAACAAGGAATCCACATGGATCATAAATTTGAGCTATTGTGCTGAGTACTGAACGTTTGGTAGGAGGTTTGAGTGAAGTTGGAGTCTGATAATTATATGAAAATGCGTCATTGGCTGGAGACCATTGAAGCCCTAAAACTGAAAACTGAGGTGTTTCTGAGTTTTGCAAAAACTTTGGTGTTTCGAGATGCGTGTTGGGTAAGGTACTTAGCAGTTTAGGAGAGTTAGAAACCCATTTTCTCAGTTCAAAGCAGCCACAATTTAACAAAGAAATAAGTTGAGATTGAAGTGTTAATGCTTCATTTTCAGTGTCCGCTCCAGATATAATATCATCCACATAAGTGTTGTTACGTAATACATTAGCTGCCTGTGGAAATTCATTACCGTGGTCATCAGCAAGCTGGTGTAAAGTTCTGATGGCTAAATAAGGAGAACTGTTCATTCCATATGTTACTGTATTTAATTGGAAAATAGATGGGGATTGGTTGGTGTTAGATCTCCATAAAATTAATTGGAAATTACGATCATCTGGATGAACAGTAATTTGACGGTACATTTGACGAATGTCGCAACAGAATACAATGTTGTGGCGACGGAACTGTAAAAGTAAGTCACAAATATTGTTCTGCAGCTTGGGTCCTGTTAAAAGAATTTCATTCAGAGAGATTCCAGAGCTAGATTTACAACTTGCATCAAATACAGTTCGAAGCTTAGTAGTGCTACTACTTTCTTTAAGTACTCCATGATGTGGAAGAAAGTAGTGAGGTTGGGACAGGTCAATGTCATTACATTCGGACATGTGACCAAGTGATAAATACTCATCCATGAAATCATGGTAAAGTTCTGAAAAATGAGGGTTTGATGAAAATTTGCGTTCCATGGCAGAGAGCCGAAGTTGAGCAGCGGGCTTTGATTCACCGAGGGCAGTATTTGATTCTTTGAATGGTAAACGGACTATGTATCGTCCATTGATATCACGGGTATGTGTTTCAACAAAGTGTTTGTCACACAGGATTTCTTCGTGCGTTTTAAAAGAACAAACAGGAGGTTCTTCTTGGGACCAAAAGCGTTGTATTGACGAATGCATATCTGCATTACTTATAGAGTGTAAGCACACATTGAGAGTAGAAGTGGGTGTGACATGAGATGGAAAGCAAGGAGCATTGCCCATAATTACATAACCAAAATGCGTTCCTACAGCATATGGCATGTTATGACCGAGTGAAAATTGTTCTGATGTGAATATTTGGGGAAATAATGCACCTCCGAGTACGATGTCGATGCGATTAGGAACATGAAAGGTGGGATCAGCTAAGATGAATTTTTGGGTTTTGTGCCATACTTCAGGAGAAAGAGGCACACGAGGAAGATCCACAGTCAATCTGTCAAGGATTAAGGTAGGTTGATCAAAGGCAATTGTTCGACCAGACAGGGTTTTAATGTTAACAAAAACCTGTCCTTTGTTACTCGTTACATGGTGATCAATTCCAGAAAGTTGGATATTAGACTTGTGTCGAGGTATACATAAGAGATTAGCTGCATGTTCTGTCATTAAGTTGCACATACTCCCTGAATCAAGGAGAGCTCGAAATATATGTGAGTTACCCCCAGGTGCACTGATTTGGACTAGTACAGTGCCTAATACTACGGTGGTGTCATTAGAGGGTGTAAATGAATCATTTTGAGAGGTAGCTGTGACTGATGTTTCGGGCTTATCCATCGAGTTGTATTTAGTTTGGTTGTTAACAGGTTTAGCATTTGAATTTCTTACAGTTAATGAGTTAGTCATATTACTAGTGTCACCATTAAAGTGTAGTAACGAATGATGACGTTTACTGTTACAAGTTTTGCAACTAGATTGCGATTTGCATGATTTGGTATCGTGTGAACCTAAACATGAAACACATTGACGACACTTCTTAACAAGTTGATATCTTTCTTGAGGCGTCAAAGCTCGAAAAACAGTACACGAGTATACTTTGTGGGTTGTTTGATTACATGCAAAACATGTGACAGGAACGTTAGCATGGGAACTTGATTGAATTGTCTCATGGGTAGCCACCATGCTGACATTACTCTTGCGATTCTTGTTTTGAACAGTGGGTTTTGAACGTGAATTGGGAGTGCTAATTTCCATAGAGTGCATGCTTTGGGATAAAGTGGCATCCTCAACTTGCGTACATTCAATATTAAGAAAGTCCATTATTTCTTTTACCGTGGGAAGGGTATGTTTAGGGGATGAGGAAGATGTGCGAAATACTTCTAGTTTTTTCTTAAGATCTAAGTCCATCTTACGTAAGAGTACCGCAACAAGGAAAGCGTTGGAATCTTCGACCTTACATTCTAGAGCATTTAATGCTTGGGTATTTTCATTGAAAATATTTACAAATTGGCGAACACCCTGCATATGCGAGGAAGTGATTTGAGGTAAGTCTAAAACAGTGTTCAGATGTAACAATTGAAGACGGCGTTTGTTATGATAGCGGTCACGTAACAGGTTGTAAGCTATCGTGTAATTTTCGTGAGTGATGCTGAGGCTGCGAATCAACGATAGCGGTTCTTTACTTAGAGCACTGAGCAGGTATTGAAAACGCATAACATCAGATAGAGAAGTGTTATTATGAATTGTGGTATCGAAAAGATTGATAAATGAAGTCCATGTGCTTAAGTCACCGGAGAACTTAGGAAGGTCAATTTTTGGTAAGCGTACTTGAGATTGACTAGAAGAAAATGATGCTTCATCAACACTGATGTTGTGGTTTACCGGTAGTTCTTCAACCGAACATAATGATTCAATATTAGACGTAATATGGATGAACAGTTCATTAATGTCGTTCTGATCTGTCATTAACTGATTAATGTCCAATGCATCATCGCCTATGGCAACAATACGCTGGAAGTTTGTTTCAAAATCTTCAGTTTTACGTTTGGTTTCGGCCAAGTAAGCATTTAACGTTTTCTTAGTGAGATTTGTTAAAGGACCGTCTTGAGAAATGATATTTCCTATTGCATCTTTAATGAAGTTAAGCCTAGTTTTGGTTATAGTAGTTAACCGCTCGTAGGTCTCAAGCTTAAAGTCTGAGTTCTTTGGAGGAGCCATATGTATATACAATAAGTAAAGGAAACACACAAATAACAGGTTTTCAGTGCTTATAACTAAAAGAATTCAATTCTCTTGCTGTATTTGGGACTTTTCACAAGAGAGCTGGTACAGACACATTGTCTATTAAAGAAGGTGATAAAATGGAATTAAGGGTAGGAGGTCAACTTCGAAAGAGAACTGATATAACCAAATCGCTAATAACAAGATCCGGTTCGTCATAGGACCAAATGTTGGGTTCATATAAGTAAAATAAATAGAAAAATGAAAATAAAATAAATACCTTTTGCTTTTGTTGAAGGACCAGAGTTACCTATATAACTCAAATGTAATTGATTAGAATGGTACTAAAAAAGAATACATTTAATTACATAAACAGTGAAATAATGGTTGAGAAAACACAAAACAAGTTATAAATTGGTGTTGGGAATTTACAAAAATAAACAACAGAGGTTTGAATAGTTAGTCATTGCATTAAAGGGTGCACAGTTAAACATTTCAATAATTCAAGTTTATTTCACTCACCGAGAGTTTTCCTTTATATTCACAGAGATCTTCCATGAGTAATGTGTTGAGATTCTGACATGGTACCATGTGTCCGGGCAAAGAGTTCAGAGGGTTGTACTGTTCATGGTTATTCATAGTCCGATTTCATTTACTTCTTGAGTTGCACATTATTTACACTGAAGTTTATGCTTAAGATCACATTTGAAATACTTTTACACACAATGTCCATTTTGAGAAAAGAAAAATATACATTTCATTACAAAAATCAAGAAAAGGAGGAGTCTATTCACAATAGGTAATTCAAATTAAATTAAAAATTGTTATTGAAATATGGGGATAGAATGATTAGAGACATAAAATGAACAATTTACATGAGTTTGTTACATAATTCAGAAAAAACTAATATTAGTTGGATGAGGTATTTCAGAAAAGGAGATTGTGTGTGTCTTTTGGGGGAAGAAAAAACAAAGTACAATAATTGAAATAAAACAGATGGAAATTATCATATGGTATTAAATTAAAAATAAAAGAAATAGAATAGAAAATTCATATGGAGTGGTTAAGTTGTATTAAGGAATAGGGAAAGGAGTATTATATAAGATACTGGTAACAAATTTGTGATTTTCCCAGCTCTCTTTATGTTAGTTAGGGAAATGTCCAATTGTGTTCAATTGTACTGAACAGTGCCATACATTTAAATCTTCTTAAAAAAGTCAATCTTACATTCCTCTCAAAAATTTTTATTTTTGCCATTCCGTTAGGTTTTTTCTTTATATGTATCTGTATGCCATAAATTACTTTGTAACGATTCTAAATATCAAATGCTGAGCCATAAATACCAACCGCTAAGCAGATCACTAGCGAAAAACAACTGCTGTAGTCTGGTGATGCCATTCCAGAAGAAGTGCCGCGTGGCGTGACAATATGTCTTGTTCACCGGGGTGAGGAGATACGCCACACACGCCAAACCGACGCTTTGTTATACCTTGGTGTGTTTTCCATCATTGGGAAATATTATTTTCTTTAGTAAATATGTTGGTACGTTAGTTACTGTTTACTTTACCTGTGCAAGTGGAACAACGCACACAACAGAGCACTCGGTACCGACCTGTAACATGCCATGATACATTTAGATATTTTTAATAGTTATGTAGCTAAACATTTTTACATCTTTAGTCCTGCGTATTAACATTAAAACTATTTTACATACTCTTTATTCATATTATCAATAAGTTTAACAAGGTAACACACCAGCATCTATTAACATATAAAATTAGTTTTTAAAAGAAAATATTATTTTATCTGTCTTTAGGATGTGTTGTAACAGTTGTGAGGAGGTGCAAAGTAAAATATTAGTATATAAACTAGAAAATCTTTACGAACATGAAGTTTGGCTCTGAATTATGTTTTTTTGGTAGCGTCAAAGATCTCTGAAGATGAAGACTGATCAAATTGAGAGCTACCACGTCTACAGTGAAACTTCAAATAAATTTAACTAAATTATACTTTAAACTAACCTTTTCATAAAATTATACAGTATAACATATAAAAGACATCTTACAAAGAATGGTACGATTAATGAAGTTTAATTTGTATTGATATATCTTTGAATTATTTGTTTGCAAGGCTATTTAAATCTAAAGCTTAATTTTGATATATACATCAACAATAGAATCAAAATAACGTAAACATTTTTACACAACAGTTAACAGTTAATGCAGTCTCAGTTTAACAGTCTCAATGTTATAATGTTTATATTAAAATTAGTGGAGTTATAAAATGAAGACAATAAAATTTTCTGTATAAGATTATTTTATGAATAATATTATTAGCATAAAATAGTGAATTCAAATGAATGTCTTTGCAATACTTACTTTCAAATAAGCACGTTAAAAGTTTATTTACCACCAGAAAAATATGAGCTATTTTTGGTCATTTTATTACCTCAGTCGATCTATTGTCAAAGAGCTAAACGAATGGCTGTGTCCACGTCCACACAGATAACCGATGTTGCTGATTTATTAGTTGACATAAAAAACCAAACATGACTATGATAATTCAGTTGTAATGATAATTCATTATTTTTAATACAATATCAGATCCCATTTGTAAAAAGTAAAAAATGTAGATGTGATAAATATCCCAACCGGAACAAGATAACTTCAATTTACATGTGCTAAAACCAAAACATGTTCTTAATTGATATATACATCAATTATATAATATTATATATTAATATATATTATATAATATATATTTATATATATATATAGATTTAATATTATATATTAATTGATATATAGGCCTACATAGACTTAATGTGTATGAATTTAAGAATAAATCAAAATCTCTTGACTACAAATTTTATTTGTATAGAATTTTTAAGGCAGTATGAATATTACAATGTATAATAGTAGAATAATTTAGTAGTTTTATGCAAGAATTACAAACACATGTCATTCCGGTAAAATTAAAGTAGTCCTTTAGGATGAAAATAATATACAACAAACCAAATACTGCAACTCAAGAATATAATTGCATATTCATAGACACAATGGTCTAGTTGGTGGTTTGGAAGTTCACCAGCACAGAACTCTAGAACTAATTTAAGTTTGTCCATGATTTAACTCCATTGAAAATATAGTTTATTGAACATTGTGCTACGTTTTTAACAAACTTTATTTGTTACAGAATTGTCCAACCAATATTTAACCAAATATTCATGAATGTCATTAAATTAAGTCGATACCTACCTACCAACGATAATGCACTAGTTGATCTAATAACTTGTGACAAACGGCAATTAAGATATTTTTAACGCTGTTGCTCATCACTTCCTCACAAATAAAATCAGTGAAATGAAAAGTTCAAATGAATTATATGAAAAATTTATCTTGTATCTGTAAATAAACTAAAAGGGTGGTTTTTTTATAACGTGTTCCAGATGTTTTATTTGTACACCATAAGAGGAATTTAACTAGCAACAAACATTTATTTACCAATAGGCTACAATTACCTGCGTTTATATGTGATTATTAAAGGCAAAAATAGAAGAATACAAAACATGATTTGACAGTTCAGAGGGTTCATGCAGTAGAGAAACTGAGTACACATTAACCTACTGAACTATCTCAAAATGCAAACGTCCACAAGTCTAAACTAACTAGGTATGAAACAGAGTCTACATACTGAAAAAGAGTAACATGATAATAACATTGTTTTACTTTCTTTCATTGAATAAAACTTCTATTATTGAAAACATTGATTTGAAAGAGTAATATTGACTTTCAATTTCATTATTATTCTAAGAGAAAATAATTATTTTTTTTTTTAATTTTAATGGTCTTTGATAATAGTATATTAGAAATAGAATATCAAATTCAACAAACTACTCTCAACTGACTATTGCTCATGCACATTTACTCTTATGCTAAACCACTCAGTGAGCGTCAAACTTCCCGTCACACTCCGGACGATGGCAATTATAAAACTCAGTGGGCGACAAGCTCCCCATCACACACCGAGTAGTACCAATTATAACAATCAGTGAGTAACAAGGTCCCCGTCATACACCTGACGATAGCTATTATAACACTCAGTGAACAACAAGCTCCCCATTATACTCCGAACGATAAAAATTATAACAATTATTTAGCGACAATATCCGAAACACACCGGACAGTAGCAATTATAATAATCAGTGAGCAACAAGGTCCACGTCAAACACCGGACTATAGCAATTATAATAATCAGTGAGCAACAAGGTCTACATCATACACCGGATGGTAGCAATTACAATAATCAGTGAGCAACAAGGTCCACATCATACACCAGATGGTAGCAATTATAATAATCAGTGAGTAACAAGGTCCACGTCACACACCAATCATAGCACCGTCATAGCAATTATAATAATCAGTGGGCAACAAGGTCCACGTCAAACACAGGATGATAGCAATTATAATAATCAGTGAGTAACAAGATCCACGTCATACACCAATCATAGCACCGTCATAGCAATTATAATAATCAGTGAGTAACAAGATCCACGTCATACACCAATCATAGCACCGTCATAGCAATTATAATAATCAGTGAGCAACAAGGTCCACATTATACACCAGATGGTAGCAATTACAATAATCAGTGAGCAACAAGGTCCACGTCATACACCGGACGATAGCAATTATAATAATCAGTGAGCAACAAGGTCCACGTCACACACCAATCATAGCACCGTCTCAGCACCAATCATAGCACCGTCATAGCAATTATAATAATCAGTGAGCAACAAGGTCCACGTCACACACCAATCATAGCACCGTCATAGCAATTATAATAATCAGTGAGCAACAAGGTCCACATTATACACCAGATGGTAGCAATTACAATAATCAGTGAGCAACAAGGTCCACGTCACACACCAATCATAGCACCGTCATAGCAATTATAATAATCAGTGAGCAACAAGGTCCACGTCACACACCAATCATAGCACCGTCTCAGCACCAATCATAGCACCGTCATAGCAATTATAATAATCAGTGAGCAACAAGTTCCACGTCATACACCGGACGATAGCAATTATAATAATCAGTGAGCAACAAGGTCCACGTCATACACCGGACGACAGCAATTATAATAATCAGTGAGCAACAAGGTCCACGTCATACACCGGATGATAGCAATTGTAACACTCAGTGAGCAACAAGGTCCACGTCATACACCGGACGACAGCAATTATAATAATCAGTGAGCAACAAGGTCCACGTCATACACCGGACGATAACAATTATAATAATCAGTGAGCAACAAGGTCCACGTCACACACCAATCATAGCACCGTCTCAGCACCAATCATAGCACCGTCATAGCAATTATAATAATCAGTGAGCAACAAGGTCCACGTCATACACCGGACGACAGCAATTATAATAATCAGTGAGCAACAAGGTCCACGTCATACACCGGATGATAGCAATTGTAACACTCAGTGAGCAACAAGGTCCACGTCATACACCGGACGACAGCAATTATAATAATCAGTGAGCAACAAGGTCCACGTCATACACCGGACGACAGCAATTATAATAATCAGTGAGCAACAAGGTCCACGTCATACACCGGACGACAGTAATTATAATAATCAGTGAGCAACAAGGTCCACATCATACACCGGATAATAGCAATTGTAACACTCAGTGAGCGACAAGGTCCCCGTCACACACCAATCATAGCACCGTCTCAGCACCAATCATAGCACCGTCATAGCAATTATAATAATCAGTGAGCAACAAGGTCCACGTCACACACCAATCATAGCACCGTCTCAGCACCAATCATAGCACCGTCATAGCAATTATAATAATCAGTGAGCAACAAGGTCCACGTCATACACCAATCATAGCACCGTCATAACAATTATAATAATCAGTGAGCAACAAGGTCCACGTCACACACCAATCATAGCACCGTCTCAGCACCAATCATAGCACCGTCATAGCAATTATAATAATCAGTGAGCAACAAGGTCCACGTCATACACCAATCATAGCACCGTCTCAGCACCAATCATAGCACCGTCATAGCAATTATAATAATCAGTGAGCAACAAGGTCCACGTCATACACCAATCATAGCACCGTCATAACAATTATAATAATCAGTGAGCAACAAGGTCCACGTCACACACCAATCATAGCACCGTCTCAGCACCAATCATAGCACCGTCATAGCAATTATAATAATCAGTCAGCAACAAGGTCCACGTCATACACCGGACGATAGCAATTATAATAATCAGTGAGCAACAAGGTCCACATCATACACCGGATGATAGCAATTGTAACACTCAGTGAGCGACAAGGTCCCCGTCACACACCAATAATAGCACCGTCATAGCAATTATAATAATCAGTGAGTAACAAGCTCCCCGTCACACACCGGACGATAGGAATAATAACCGACTTGGTTTGTACCCCAAGCTATTTGCACCATAAATTTGAACATAAATTTTCTAAGACATGCAGCCGGTATGAATTTTGATTACAACAATAAATACCATAAATGGTAATCAAACTGGCAAATAACGCTCATAGATATGAAATAGTTTTTTATGTTACATGTTTTAGAAACTATTTCTACTTAAATTTTTTATACGTTCAAAAGATTTAAATCATTCGATCCTATTATTATTTTCATAATGAACTAGTGTAATAGGGGGAGTAGGAATGGGCAGTTTTACATATGACCTAGGAGATAAAGATAATTACATTCCCTCATTGCCAACTTGCTGGTACCAACAATAATCCAAATGTGTGTAAACGTAATTACCAAAAATTAATTCAACATTTAAGGCTCCGGTCTACCTGAGCCCCAACAACAATGCCGAATGCCGCCTCGCAGCCGTAGCGCTAGGCGAGTTTCATGGCTGCAGAAGTTTACGGGGATCGTGTTTTAAAATTAACCTATTAAGATAGAGGTTGACTCTTAACTTTTTCTTAAAGTAGAAAAAATGATCTATTCGGCTATCTTTTTAGAATTTTAAAATAAAATTTCTAATTTCAGTTATAACTGTCTAAAATCATCTGTTTTTGAGTTTTATAGATGCAGAGGTTTACGGGGATCGTGTTTTAAAACTAACCACTTAAGATAGAAATTGGCTGTTAACTTTTTCTAAAATTAGGAAAAAGGGTCTCGTCGGCTATCTTTTTAGAATTTTTAAATAAGATTTCTAATTTCAGCTACAACTGTCTAAAATCATCTGTTTTTCTCGATTTTTAACCGAAGTTTTCCATTCGTTTGGATGAAACTACCAAAGTGAAATTACCAAAGTGTAACCAAGGAAATTTAGCACACGTATTCTTCTTTAATATGACACCTTAGTTATAGCTCTAGGCTGCCTTTAGCAGAAGATTACAGGATTCTAAAAAAAACCCCTTGCATTTGCATTGAGAAAAACAGATGATTTTAATCAATTATAGCTAAAATTAGAATTTTTATTTCAAATTTCTAAAAAGATAGCAGACGAAACCCTTTTTTTCTACTTTTATGAAAAGTTAAGAGCCAATCTCTATCTTAATTGGTTAGTTTTAAAACACGATCCCAGTAAACCTCTGCATCGATAAAACTTGCCACCAGAGAAAAACAGATGATTTTAGACATTTATAGCCAAAATTGTAAATTTGATTTAAAAATTCCAAAAAGATAGCCAATGAGATCCTTTTTTCTACTTTTAGAAAAAATTAAGAGCAAATCTCTAGATTAATTACTTATTTTTTAAATACGATTCCTGTAAACGTTTGCATCCATAAAACTCGCCTAGCGCTACGGCCGCGGACGCGAGGCGGCATTCGGGCTCGGGTAGACGGGAGCCTTAAAACCAACTGTAATGTGATGAATAAAAACAAATTTAAACTCTTCGTCCAAATATATTAATAAAAATACTAATACTTAGTATGAATTAAAAATAATTATAACATTACCTTTACCATGACGTTATTACATGATCCTAGATTTTAACCAATACATATTTAAAATCTACATGTCTGTTAATTTTAGCTACTCAGGGTTTAACGTTCATTTCATAGAAAATCAATTACACCTGCATTGATATGTAATAGTTTAAATTTATCCGACGAATATCTGACAAGCCTCTCGGGCAATGGAAACGAGTGTGGCATTTTGATGTTCCCAGTTCATGGATTGGAATGTCGGAATGCGGTGATAAAATTGAAATAACTGGAGTAGTAAACTGGACTGGACTGTTCAAGAGTGAATTTTTATCCTCAATTTTTAATACGTTTTCAGATTACTGTATAATATTCGAATTTTACTGCGATTTTTAAACAACCAAGTTTAAGAGTTGTATGAATTTTGAATAATAATCGGTAACGTACCAGATTATATATTTATCGGTTATTTTATATAAAAAATTAAATTTTATTTCCTTATAAAATAGTTTAAAGTGTGTGATATTAGTGCTTATTGTACAATGATGTATTAAATTTTTATATACGGTTTAGACATAAATTGTACTTTATAACAAAATAGAAAACTGATGGATTATCCTTGTCATTACTTAATTTGAGCAACATAACGGTTAAACGTTTATACATGATTTGGGCTGTATTTCGACATACACATAAAATGAAATGGAATAAGAATTTGATATTGATGATAAGCTGTTAAAACGAATATTATATTGATACTTTTATTTGCCATCAGATATGCCCACTAAAAACGTTCAAACAAAATCAAATAAACCACATATAATCAGGAATCCACGCTGGGTAACTTTTTTTCTTTAAAATGTGGTGTTTATATTGCTTAGAGGTACATTAGACACATTATTTGAATTGGCGGCACTTCCAAGCTGTTTTAAACCAAGTATATATAACTGAAAGATGAGTTACTAGTATGTCGTATGTAGCTTTGTTACTTGACAATACTGGCTGATTCATTTCACTATAATAATAATAATAATTAATTAATTAATTATTAGCCTAAAGACAAAGACAGCTAGGCCCAGTTCCCTATGTTATAGAAACATTTCTTTTTGGTGGTCGAATCGATAAGCTTTGGATTACCAGGCAACACTTCTATCAATATTATATTGTTTAGTTAGTATTTTAAAATACTACATTACGAGAACCAAAAGTACCATTCTACGAGCAATCACATTTTACGAGTGAGTCAAATCCGAGCTCGGAAATACAAGTAAGCACAAAAAATACTTTTGGTCCGAGTGATGTAGGACTAGAGGGTTTTCATCAAAATTTAAAAACACCATAATAATACGATTTTTAAAATTTATTTTTAATAATTTATAAAAATTTTATCATACTATTTACTTTGGCTATTGACTTTTTTCGTCTCAATTTTATTCAAATGTCTGATACCTAAATTAGACTTATGTCAAAATATTTCCTTTGACATGAAGTCTGAAATTTTCCTGTCGTCCGTTTTTTAGTTCAGCCGTTTTTTTCAGTTTTTTATGAATTTAGATAGAAGACAAACATTGCTTTTTATGTTAGCACAAGGTAAAAATGAACAGATTTTTTACTATACACTATTATAATGCGGAAACTAACGCCTACTTTATATGTAACTTTGTCTGTTATAAGTATAACAGCTCATAAAACTGCTGTTTTACGTACAGTATAATGAAAAATAACCTTAAAAATAATTATCTTATTCCAAACTCAAAATTTCTTATTGCTATTATAATATAATTGATTGTATTTGGGACGGATGCTTTATAAAAGACGTAGGTAAGGTACATCTTTTCCATACAAAAAATATCTGGAGCTTAATAATTTTAGTTTTTAGACGATTTTAAACTGATTGGTGTAGGTTTGTTTGATGCCAACCTACTTAGGTATTAATTTTTAATAATTAAGTATATGTTATCAGAGAGGTAACCTCCCATCTTTTAACCTATCGTATGACTCACACTATGTTTTTAATAACATTCAATAAAGATAAATATACGATGGAATAATTTACCTATTTATCAAAGAAAACGAATATTTGGAACAAATATTAATTTGGTTCAAATAATTCAATTGGCTGTATTTAATTCAAATAACGGATTAAATACACTTTAACTTACGTTAAGTATAATAACGCACGTTTTGACTTTACTAAAAACTGTTAAATTTACTAATTCCTTTCTATTGTTGGTTGAGGAAGTATAGGTGGAATTTATAGGTTAAATTATTTTCTTTATTATTGTTTAAGAAATTTCTTTAAAGACTAGGATTAGAACTAGGATTAATAAAATATTTCAGTTTCTCAAATAATTTCGACTGCGTCAGTTTCATGTGGCTCCCTTTCGGAAACTTGTTCAATAACACTCCAACACAACACTCATATTTGTAACACTTCCCAAGTGGTACTTGATACAACAAGTTCTTTCAGAACTGTTTACAGGTTTTACCTGACACATTGCAGTACTAGACTGTATTTAATAATGGATATAATTTTAAGGCAAGTTTGGATCAATGGAATCATAAAGGCCAAGTTTGAAATTGCCTGACAAGTATAGTTTCAGCAATTCCATGTTATTTATACGTTTAGTTTATACTTAGTGACTATCTAGGTACGAAATACGAAATATCTGACTGGCAATATTTACAATATTTGGTAAGTATGTATTGCCAAGACTACAAATACTGACTACAATATTGACTACAAAACTTACGATATTTTGCATACCGTTCCAAAGAAATATTGAGAAGTTTTGGTTCGGAAAAACATTTAACAAAAGTATCCATTAACATTTCGTTTTATTTCAATTGATGTAGATGCACATCTTACTACTTCTTCGAGTTTTATAAACTTAAACCTGAACATTGAAATATCAAACAGTAACGTGATAAGTAAAGGAAAAATATAATCAGATGATTAATAAAGATTAAAATCAAATGTACAAAATAAACTGTCCGATTTAAATCAAAGAATCAAATTCAAACAAACGCCGGCTTAATACGTGTGTATTTTTAATAAATCTTGTAAGAAATAATATTATAAATTTTTTGTCTCTAACGGTACTATATAGTTAGTGTACGCATTTAAAAAACAACTGCTGTAGTCTGGTGATGCCATTCCAGAAGAAGTGCCGCGTGGCGTGACAATATGTCTTGTTCACCGGGGTGAGGAGATACGCTACACACGCTAAACCGACGCTTTGTTATACCTTGGCGTGTTTTCTGGGTGGGGGCTATTTATTTATGTTGGTGCTAAGGCACTACTGGCTTTTATCCATCCGTAGATGTGTGGAGTGTTTTTAGTGCTGTAATTCATCAAAAGGTTATGATTATGTCAAATTATATTTAAAAGTCATTCGAAAAAATTCCCCCTAGATCTCGAGCATCAAATATCTTTCGAGCTCTTTTGGAGACAGAACATTGACTGTCAGAAATTCATATTAGCTTTAGTTACCTCATATAAAACTTGTTTTCTTAAACCACAATACCATTTTGTCTCTTAGTGATGCGATATTTGACGTAATTATTTCATCACGATAAAACCATGCGTTCGTTAAACTAAATCTAGTGTTCGCTGTTTGAAGTTATGTTTAGTACTGAAGCTCTTTAATAAAACATTCAATAAAATTTTTGTGCAAGTTTTAAATTACAATATCAATCCAACGATTGAGAAAAATTTATCTATCATTACATTATTATTATTTGATTTTTTTCATATGTACACATAGTTCGTAGGCGTAATGTTTACTAGATGAACACTATTCAGTGGGATACATGAGTGAACAAGTGTCCTATTGTTTGTGAAGGAATTAAAGTTTTATGCGGGCACCACTACAATAGATGTATGAAAGTGGTATAAGTGGATTATTATGATGGTTATGAAAATTAGTATGAAGTTAACAATGGTAGTAGTTGTCATGGGATGGCATTACAGAATACCTTTAATACCTTTATTGAAATGGGGACCAAACTGAATAGGTAGTTTAAGACAAGTATGAATGAGATGTGTGTAGGATGATTGTGGGGCGATCTTGTAGTCTTGTTACTGACTGACTAATGGGATCCGAACCGCTGTCCGGATAATAGCTGCTTGAAATTACATTGTAATTGGGTTAGACCGATGAGAAAAAAGTCAATAAATTAACAGTCTGACATTTACTTAATGTGTGTAACAACCAACCTTTATCGAATGAATCATAACAGTAAAATATTACATGCAAAAAAAATATATTAGGTACATTTTATTTACTCTATCCGAAAGCCATTAGAAGCCATTATTGACTAGCAGTATGCTCATGGTGCCAGACGTCCACAAAATGGCTACATAAATGGAATATAAAGCGTGTAGTTTCAACCATAACTAAAACATATAATATATCAAATTAAAGTTTTTTAGTTTTTACCTTCAATTTGATTATTGACAAATACTCAGTACTTACTGACTATTTACAAATATTTACTAAGTATTTAGTGTACACAGAGTAGGCCTACTTTAATACCAATTATAAAAAATTAAATTAGTCTATTATGGTCTACGATTTGATTTAGAATTTTGAAATAATGAAAATAATGGTTTTAAGTAAGTTATTTTGTAGTCACAAATTTTAGACACAAATATTGATCAAAAAACTTTTGGGTCACTATCGCGTCGATACGACATCTCTAAAACTTATATTTCAAACATTCTGATCTTTTCTTCATTAGAAACACATTTTTTACTTCAAACCAACAAAGCAGGTATTTTAAAGCACTTAATTGATGGTATACATGGATATTCCAAGTGATAAAGAGTTTCTGTAGTGAAAATATTTTGTCTGTTTGGTTACGAATAAACTAAGTAAAACTACACTAAAAAAATACTATTGACTTACTGAAAAGTTTTTTGTAAACGTTGAAACACCCCCACGTTAAAGAGATTTCAATAATGCACAAATGTTTTATAAAATTGGGAACATCTCAGAGAATGGAGGATGTTTATAGTCACGCAAACAACTGCTCCGCCGGATCCTAATGGAGAATATTGAGCTAGTTGGAGAGAGGCACGCACTTGAAAGTTCAATTATATCTCTGTATTTTGTATCTTTATGTTTTTTCTCAGATTTAACTAATTTCTATTTACATTATATGACAAATTCAAACCTTATTAGCCGTAATTTTTTACATAATTATTACTAAAGCCGACATAAACTATTCATGTCCATTAGCCCATTGGTGTTAGATTTAGAAAATGTCCATGTAAAACATAAATATGAAACATATTGCTTATTTCATGAATAAAATTAAAAAAAAAAAAATTGTTAAGAAATGTTGAGTGGTTACTCTAACTAAATTCCTTCGGGCTAGTTTTGTATCCCTTTTTTGGAATTCTCATCATTTTATAAAACTTGGGAATGTCAATAAGCTTCGCAATAAGAAAATAAATAAACATTCATTTACAACAATTACATTCATTTACTAATCTAATGATACTGATTAACGATTAACTAAAAGAACTCGAACGATCCATTAGTTATATCAATGTGAGGAACAACAACACAAACCAAAATCCAAGTCAAACACCATCAAACACCACTGTTATTATTACGTGTCATATCTCATCAGGCAGAAATTGTTTACATTTTTTACTAAGCAACACTGTCTGGCCGCAGCCTATTTCGCAACATGTAACAGATATTCTACCTTAGAACATTGCACTACCCCGTGAACAATTCACCACTTCTCTTCCAAGAGTATCTTTAAGGCTCTTTCAGTTATTCTCCTTTGCTACGGCAGTCATAAAGGTGGTTTAGTGACACTAATTATCAGGGAAGCTTGTATTATAACTGTTAATATAATCTACTATTTTACATGCTATGGGTCTCACTCTGCATCAGTTTCAAGATATGAGCAACATTGTCAGATGACATCTGGTTTCAAGTTCAAGTTGAGTTTAAAAAGAAATTATGATTTGAAACCACGCTTTGGCGTTGGTTGTAAGGGTGAAAAAGTTTTTTCGTCATTTGCTTGGTATTTTTAGAAAATAATATCCTTAAAATTACTTTTCTAAAAATTATATCTATTGCAAAATTCAATTACTTCAAATTGTAACATTCCAATTACGATTTATATTTTTAGTTTTAATTGAGTACATTTTGCTTAGGTTAGTTCTCAATAAATTTGTTTCGTTTTAACAAGCCTGTTCAAAAAGGTTTTTAGTGTTTATAACTATAAACACTAATTTATAACTATAAATACGAATTACGTAAGTTACGTCAGAATTTATAATTATACTCTATAAAATTTATATGAAATCTGTGTCTGCAATTCTGAGGTAAAATGTTTTCGAAATAAACAAAGTTTTTCCATGCGTTCAACCGAGATTGTCATTTACTGGAATTATGCAATATATGTTTGCATCTCTATTGTTTGTGGTGCTCTACTGCAAACAGTCAAAGAACATTTGTGTTTTAAATCATTTTTATGTCCAAAAAGCCAATTGAATTTAAAATTTGTTGATTAAATTTGCTTATTGAAGGTGCAGTTTGGTTTTATTAACTTTATGGAAATATC
This sequence comes from Neoaliturus tenellus, assembly GCA_030545055.2. Taxonomy (NCBI): domain Eukaryota; kingdom Metazoa; phylum Arthropoda; class Insecta; order Hemiptera; family Cicadellidae; genus Neoaliturus; species Neoaliturus tenellus. The sequence continues at coordinate 160,478,296 of CM061532.1, forward strand.
GTATAAATTAAAGTATATCAACATTAAATGCAGATAACTTATTTCTATATACATACCAAATCAACATTAAGTACATGAACTTCAGCATATTGACGCTTCATACTATATTAATTCTATTTTAATCCCATGCATCTCATTATAAGGTTTGGTGGAATAAATTTAAGTGTTGGAGGTTAAACTCTCATGTCAGCACAGTACGAAACAACCGTAGTAGAAAAATGAAAATATTAAATATGGTATCACCTTTGTGAGCAGTCAAAACAACTCCTAGGTAGGCCTAAGGGTTTTTGACAATATAACAAGTAAAAGCAGATTCTGAATGAGTATATTAACGTTATAAGTAATCAAAGTAGTTCCAGGTTGAGTGCATTGCCATTAAAACATTCAAAGCAGCTAATTTCACTCAGTGTATTAGCAAATTATTATATGGAGATTATCAACATTATAAACAGTCAAAACAGCTCCTACTTAAAATTATCGCCCTTTAAGTTCGAGGAATCTTTTATATATAAATATATTTATACTCCATAAACAGATCAAACATCTCCTACTTTATAATCTTGCCAATATAAACAGTCAAAGGAGTTTCTAGATAAGAATATTATAAGTGTTCAAACCTTCTTCTAGTTTCGAATGTTGCCAATATTAACAGTCAGGAGGCTGCTAGCTGAAGATCATCTCGGCATCCTTAGGGCCCTCATCTCATCGGAGTAGGTTCTCAGGTTGGAACATGTGGACAATATCTTGGAACATGAAAAGACATGTTCGATCCCAACCTGCATTTGCACAATAACAAGACATAATACCTTACATACGAGATTGTCTAAAACATGTTAGCATAACAAACAACTGTTCTGTTTTCATTAAAATATATTTTCCTTGATCGTTTTTTTACTGTAAAACCTAGTTTACAATAAATCTCTATTGTCAGTGAAACTTTGAGTAATTCCCAAAGGACACAAGAACTCTAGACCGACTAAACTCCTTGGCTCGACTGGATCAAAGCTCTCAAGAACTGTGTTTGTTCTTCCCTCATCTCCCAAGGGCTCAAGTGCACAAAGAAAGGTTGTATCCAATACCCCATTGTATTTCCTTCTCCGGATAGGAGATAAATCGTTAACCATGTTTTAAAAATACTATATTTGATATTTGTCACTATACATTTTACTTCTAATAGGCCTATATTAATTTTACAAACCATTACAGTTAAAATCGTGATGTGATGTACCTTAACTTACGTTCTATAAATCCGTATTTTTAGTGTGACATACGGGCCGTAAGAATGCCAACATATGATAATTCTACCTTGTAACATCGTAAAATATGTTGCTATAGAGAAACAATGGTTAACTTGTATTAAAGTATTTAATCAAATTTACAAAAATATATATATTGCTAAAAGAAGCCCCAAGAATTTTTTTGATATTTCTATGCGCCAACCTTAATAATTTAAAATCACCTTTTAAAATTATGTAATTATGATAGATAATCCTAACTTTACACTCATGGTCGACGACATCTGACGTCACAAATGAAAGGTCATCCCAAAATGTAAAATTTTTTCCACTTTGGCCGTTTTGTTAATTTTGCCCCGAAATTCGTTTTCAATTCCACAAGGTTACAGACAAAGTGAAGCGTAAAACGAGCTTATTTTTTCATAATAAAGAAACCCCCTTGCTATTTCCTTTGTATTGTTGCACTTATCGAGTTTTCATAGTTTTAGTATAAGTCTCCAAGATCACCTAACACAAATTAAATAAGGAATGGGGCTTTCGGTGGGGTTCAATCTCGCGGACATAGACAAAAACTTGAATAAAAGCTGTGGAACTGCTAATAAGTAGAAAGTTTACTGTGACATTCCTGATAACATCTTGTCTGATAATTCAATCAACTTACCAGAACTACTTATCAGTTTGGTGTTGTGTAACCTTACGTAACAAAACCTAGAGGTCATTGAACTATAACAAAAGCCCCGCTGTTTGATTTAATTTTTGTTCAGTGATTTTAGAGGCTTGAGCAAAAACAATGAAAACTTTCAAAGTGCAAAAAAATAGAAAAAAATTAAATAGCATTCGTACATATTTATTTTTTACCACAAAAAAACGTTTAACTCAAGCCGAATAAAGGAGTATATTGCTACTGTTGTACTTTTTATTGCCACTTTTTATGTTGCTGCACTTGGTATTGCTTATAATTCGCAAGGTCACTGGAAAAAAGAAGGTTCATTTTCCACTTTTGAATTTGGGAATTTAGGGGCAAAGGTAGAGAAAGTACTAAAGTATCAAAACATTTCACGTTTTGAGGTGATCTTGAGCTTTGTGATTTCATTGATATCTTCATACTTCATACTTCAGCTGTCGTCATATAATGATTAATCACCTACTACAAATATTAAACTAATTTGGTGACGTCATTTCATGTAATGGTAACTCGTGAGGTTTTTAAGAGGTTATTTTAACTGAGACAAAACCCCACTTGTCCACTACTGACAATTTTGAAACTTAATCCTCAGTTCTTAAGAAAGAATTTAGGTTTTAACTGTAGAAATACTGTAAAAATTACTTGAATTTTACTTAAATTTATATATTATAAAACTATACATTAATGTATTATAATTTAAATATTTTAAACTATTATTTTTAAATATATATTATTATTGGGAAAATAGGTTTTTTTAAGATGGAACTTTATGTTTTGACGTGAAAATAGGTAATTTTAACATAAACCCTAAAATAAACATAGTTTGAAGTTTCAAAGGATACATTAATATGTTATTCTAGAGTGCTGTAAAAGCAAAACCTCATAGTATGTAACATTTTTATTATTATGGAAATTATAATAATGTAATCACCATCTCATCATTTATATTTTCGTAATGGAACCGAGTTCTCAAAGGGCTTTTGATGAGAGTTTTTAATTAATTACTTTTATTTACTTTGAACTGCTTGTTTCTGTTTGAAAATAAATATTAAGGTCAACGGTTTTAGTAGATATTAGCTTACTAATAACCCCTTTAACTGAAAGTCTTCTAAGTTTATAGTTTTTCCATTAATTAAATCTAGTTTCTTTGTTAATCCTTTTATTCTTCAAGTTGCAAGTAAAATTTGATCGTTAAATTATAATATTTCTTAACAAAATGTTCTTAGGTGAGGTATATTGAATCATAAATTATATTTTAAACCTTTGTTTTTCTTTTTTAAACTCTTCAGGATTTTTCAGGAGATAATTATTTTCTATTCAGAATCAAATGTTATATATTTAAGTGTTTTAATGTATATTTATATCTACTTGAGATCGCCACTGGTCAAAAGTTCATTTGATCAAAACAGAATTAGTTTGTAACTTATTATACAAGAAAAAAAATTGCCTTCGTCTGGAGCAAACATAAAACAAACAAAGAAATCATGATTTTAATACTATAAAATAATTATATGGGAATTTTTTCATTAGTTAGAAGTAATAGAATATGTGTGAATAAGTTGTGTGAAACAAAAATTAAAAACAGAAATCTTTCACAAATTCATATTTTTTAAACATTTTTTGCTATGTGAAAAAATTATATATCTCAAAAATTTTTGTTTTACACCGCTTATCCACAAAACAATTGATTGCTTCTTACAAATTAAAAATTCACATATGACCAATTTATAGTATTAAAATCATTTTTTTATGTTTGCTCCTGACAAAGGCTAATGCTTTGAGTTTGATCAATAAAATAAATGTAAATAAGGTTATAGTTTTTCTTGTAAATGGTGCTGTTTAATGATTTTTATGAAAATATTTTAAACATATTTCGTACTAAAACATATTTTCTTCCTTACAACAGTTGTCTATTGATTCAATCAATTAATTACCCTTCTTCCACAAGATTGACATTGAATCTTTAAAAGCCTGTAGAGCAATACACTCTGAATACCGTGAGCTTTGAATTCCATTTGAGAGAAGCATTTTGATTGAAATTATTTATTTGTTTGATTTTAATTCTGAAAGTTTTTAGAAAATATCCAAAAGTAAAGGTAGGTCGAGTGACACATCTTTTGAAAGTTATTTTTTTAGTGATCATTTTGACAAAAAAGTTAGAACATGGTAGCATTTTTGTGTACAGGATGATCTAAAAAGTAGAAATCTCAGGGTTTGCAACTACCTAATATAAAAATCTAGTATAGCAAATATGTTGGGGGACAATTCACTTAATATATATATATATATATATATATATATATATATATATATATATATATATATATATATATATATATATATATATACATATATATATATAATATATGTAATATACTATATATATCCTAAAATCAAAAATTTTCGAATTTGGGAAATTAATTCATTACATTTTGTAAAATGCAAAGGATTAAAAAACAAAAATCAAACAACAAAGTATGTCGTGTTGTGCATTATTGTATTGGATAGGTCTTTAAAAAGCAAACCATTTTTATTATTAAATATTGAGTAACGGTTTCGAAACGGACTGTATTTTTTAATTCTTTTCGTGATTTTGACCACTGATGTAGGTCCTGTGTAACATTTATTTTTTTTATTATTTTTATTTTTTTTTTTGTGGGATTGACTGTTTCTGTGTTATTTAAACACTAACGAAAAGTTCTTAAAACGAAAACGTCCTTTAAGACATTTTTTTATTATAGAGTATTTTTAAGAAGATTTTTAAGATCCAGGTAGTGCAAGTTGGCAGCAAGTTGTCATCCTTAAGGGACTGAAAATCAGATTCAATTAATGTGAGTAAATAATTACTTTTCAAAGAGTTATATTCAAAACTAATAACATACATTTTAGCCATTATATTAATATTAGCCATGTTCTGAGGTAGGACTTTTAAAAATCAGCAGAGTTTAATGCAATCTACGAACACTGGATGAACCCTAAATTTCAAGTTGAAATTGCCTTCATTAAAAGGTTGGGGTTTGAGCAGAAAATAATTGGTTTAGTTAGTATTTCATAAGAAATCTTCTTGCGACTGTAGGTTCACGTAATAATTTGGCTTTAGATTTTAGCATTATGAACTGGGATCTTTTACAGATATTCCTTTAGATAAAATAACAGTAGGTCTATTATTAAATTAATCACCAAAATCATGGCAGTGCTGTCACAAAGGAGTGGTATATACGATGATGCAAAGTCAGAGGGATCAAGATCAATATGATTTTTTTACTAAAGTGTTATATTTTAAATAAAGGTACAATCTCAATTCACACACATTATAAAGTTATATGAAAAAAATATCACGTGTTATAATCAAATAATAATATTTCTGTTATTCAGATAATGGACAAATGTGTATTCAATTAAAATACTAGTATATTGAAAGTACAATTTGCATTTAATTATCTATTTTGAAATATGTTGTCAGCATATGTTGTTCCAATCTGTGGATGGTGAGGAAGCGTGAGTAGAAATCTATCAAGTGGGTCTGGCCGAAATAAGTGACAATGCCAATTCTACAAGGTTCTACAATTAGACTATTTGAATATTGAGGAGGCACCAGCTCTTTGAAGTTTGTGCTAATTATTGGTGCAATAATGTTAGTGAAACTCCAAACCTATTCACCCATAATTATGAATAATTAATTTAAAAACAGGGACAACCTTCACATTAGTGATATTACTGTAGAATATATTTGTAGATAATATGGTATTCACTATCAATATATCATATCAATTGATTTATATTTTCATCGACAATTTAATTTAATCAAATTTTTCATGGGTAATTAAAAATTTAAATAACAATTTTCGTTCCTTTCAGTAATTAAAAAAATTTTCAAATGTAAATCAACTTCATATATTGTTTCAAATAGTTGAGTTTTTTACAATATATAAATATTCCTCCAGAACAGAAACTCTTACAGAAACTGCCACCTTTGTTTACTGTAATCGAATAATCGTCACAATCGATGCCCTACCTACTGTTGTATTGAACTCGTCTAATGTTACAACTAGCTCGGCAGTCAGCGGTGGAGGATGGAGGGAGGGGGTGCACGATCGACATCATCGACGCTGGTCTTGGCCCGCCAATCAAAACTCACCCATTTGGGCAATTGATTTGATCAATATTATTTCTGATCAGTAAATAAATAATCAAATGATTCTGTGCCATTTAATTGAGCTTCACAATGGTATTACTAATGATCGTCTAAATCCGAAAATGTTTCTATATGTCTTTCAACATAAATCATCGCCTTTTGTGTCTCGCTAATCGATTACTGCGATTTTTATTTTTAACATTATTACATTTCGTGTATTTCAATACAAATTGATGTGTTTAAAGACTACCTATGCATAAATCTATCGCATATTTTGGAGTAATTATCAATCACTCTTAATTATTCTTTAAAAAAATTAATAACTAAAATTATATTCTGCTAAATATTTGTTTGTAAAACTTTGATTTAACATAAAATAGAATTTAATTGTCTCGTATTGACGATGTTCACACTATACCCATCATAATTAACCGACCCAGTCTGGCGTTTGACTTAGTTAATTAACTTGCGTTGTTCCCCTGTAATCAATTCAGAGATATTAATTCAGCAACTCCGCGTCCAGCGAATGCGCATATAATTGCCATATGTTCCCTGTTGCCTACAGCTCAAAGATCAATGTTTATTGATAATACAGTCATAAAGACATGCTTTCTACAAAGTCCATTTATTTCGCACGAATGTATCTTTTTTAACTATACCAATCATATGTTAGTCATGAATAAATTTAATTTGGGAGTTGCAAATTGAACTTGATGGTATGTGAAAACCTTTAAATATTCAGCTATAATAATCAAATATAGCATTATTTTTATATTGATATCTGACGATCTAAATTTGTACCCTCTGCTCAGTGCAATCGGAATCAGATTCGTAATTTTGCCTAATTTATTACTATTCAATACACATTCCTCTTTCATGATCACATTCCACTTGGATTGAATAGTCCATTTCAAATAATATTACATATTTATTACGTTTCAAATAAAATTTATATCTCCAATTCGTATTTATGTAAATAAGAAAACAAAAACTACATTCTCTAAAACCTACGCTTTTCACACATTTCTCAGCAAACAGGCATTGGTTGTGACAACATCTGATGCGCACACCCTTCCCAGCGTTTGATTTATTTTTTATCAATCCAAAACAATGGTTAAGCGCTCGAACAACTGACTCCATATGGTGCTTTTGTAAGCCCGGTCGGAACTGCATTAAATTTTCACCCACCCTCGTACAAATATGCTTTTCATATATCAATTGGAGTTCAATTTATGTTTGCATTGACACTTTTGTCAATCTATAATAGGGATTGCGTACATTTAACAAGTTGAATTTGTTTGTTTTAAACAATGGTATCTTTTGCTTTATTTAAAAAAATTACATATCAATTTATGTGTGGCATCCGACATCAATACAATAGTGGATTTTTTGCATGCAAGAGTACTTTGTTTAACATCACCAGGGACTGCTTTGTCTAGGAGCTGTGTATCGATCGATTGATTAAGTCCTATGTAGATCAAAGCAATACTTTTTTGGCCAATTAATAAGTGAAAAAGTTCTGTGTATGTTATTTAAAAAAATTTATAAATTTTTTCATTGGAATTTACGATTTAACACAAATTGGTTTGAAAAATATGAGACTTGAGGTATTGGTTCAAGCTATTTGAATGCAATCGTATCTTATCCTCGAGTGTAGAGTCAATTGAAGTTCAAAAACAAGAGTTTATTAAGATTAAATAAACAATACTAAAATTTTTACAGTAGCATCAATAAGAACACTGACTCATAATCAACTAAGGGCATAATGACGCCGACACAGCTGGCACCTGGGCTGGGCGCCGTAACTCTTGTTTAAAGAGGTTGTCACACATAAGTGACAGCTCCACCGTTTATCTTTCTCATCTGACATGTTTCCCATCTTCTCTTTATCTTTATCAGTTCTGGTGACATGAATATGTTTTCCAATTCAATTTCAAATAAAACGGTAATATTTTTTAGGTTAAGAAAATTGTACTCGGAATGAATTGAATATCCTATAGTATGTCTAAGGGTAATAAATAAGTGCAGCTCAAAGGTTTTACCAGCAGGTTTTCTGTGTATAAAACCTAATGAGATTGTGTATATAGATTGTTTATTAAAGATCCAAAAGGCTCCTTTAAATGTATTTGCATGTAATTAGATATAGATATTGAGAAGACTGGAAGTGTGCAACGCCATTTTTGATGTTGCCCCTTTTTACTGTTTTTATAAATAATAGAGACTTGACTGGAATGGTCATTTAGCATGATAATTTTTATCTTATATTGTAAAATTATTGTACGATTGTATCTTCTGTTCATTTTCTATGAATACAACTTGAGAATAAAATGAATATATGCTAAATAAATCGAAAGAAACCTCCACCCTGGCACACAAAAATCCTTTCGCAAATTTTTCTTGATCAAGAGCGTTTACAACTACTTTGATGCTAATGATTGATAAATGTAGTGAAGCCTTTTCAGATGACAGAACGTGAATGGAATGTATTTTTAGTTGATAAAGATTAATCTCACGCATGCGATTAATGTTCTTAAACTTCAAACATCTCTTTACCTGTATGATTAGAGTGTATTCTATGGATATTTTCCCTTCACATATCTCTCTACATGTATGACTAGAGTGCATTCTATAGATCTCCTTTTCCTTCACATATCTCTTTACCTGTATGACCAGAGTGCATTCTATAGATCACCTTCCCCTTCACATATCTCTTTACCTGTGTGACCAGAGTGCATTCTATAGATCTCCTTCCCCTTCACATATCTCTTTACCTGTATGACCAGAGCGCATTCTATAGATCTCCTTCCCCTTCACATATCTCTTTACCTGTATGACCAGAGTGCATTCTATAGATCTCCTTCCCCTTCACATATCTCTTTACCTGTATGACCAGAGTGCATTCTATAGATCTCCTTTCCCTTCACATATCTCTTTACCTGTATGACCAGAGTGCATTCTATAGATCTCCTTTCCCTTCACATATCTCTTTACCTGTATGACCAGAGTGCATTCTATAGATCTCCTTTCCCTTCACATATCTCTTTACCTGTATGACCAAAGTGCATTCTATAGATCTCCTTTCCCTTCACATATCTCTTTACCTGTATGACCAGAGTGCATTCTATAGATCTCCTTTCCCTTCACATATCTCTTTACCTGTATGACCAGAGTGCATTCTATAGATCTCCTTCCCCTTCACATATCTCTTTACCTGTATGACCAGAGTGCATTCTATAGATCTCCTTCCCCTTCACATATCTCTTTACCTGTATGACCAGAATACATTCTATAGATCTCCTTCCCCTTCACATATCTCTTTACCTGTATGACCAGAGTGCATTCTATAGGTCTCCTTCCCCTTCACATATCTCTTTACCTGTATGACCAGAGTGCATTCTATAGATCTCCTTCCCCTTCACATATCTCTTTACATGTATGACCAGAGTGCATTCTATAGATCTCCTTCCCCTTCACATATCTCTTTACCTGTATGACCAGAGTACATTCTATAGATCTCCTTCCCCTCCACATATCTCTTTACCTGTATGACCAGAGTGCATTCTATAGATCTCCTTCCCCTTCACATATCTCTTTCCTGTATGACCAGAGTGCATTCTATAGATCTCCTTCCTGCATACATATCTCTTTACCTGCTGCAGGACCGTATTTTTTCATGATAAGATGTGTTATTGGTGTTTTTATTGATGAAAACTCCATTTTATGATGAATTTTAATATACATTTATTTATGTTTCAGTTTAAATATCTTTTAAAGGGATAGGAGAAATAGTTAATTCCAACATATGGTCCAATATCCGAAATCTACAAATTCCATTTCATTGTATAAAAAAGTTCCCAATCTAACCTAAACCCATCGACATCACACAACACAACCTTCTGTTGTTCTCTGTGGGCGCTAAGCCAGGGGCAGATGTTTGACCGGCAAACAATCCTAACATGGCTAATAAAATGCTTCCCTGTATTTTATATTTCGAACAATTTCCAACCTTTTTATTGGAGTTATAGTGAGCAGTTAAGTTTTTTTTGTAAGGCAGAGTGACCTTGAAAAATATATAATTTTTACAAGTAAGAGTTTTAAATGTTTTTAATGCAGTAACATATCTGGGCAACGCGTAAATTTGTGTTTACTCGAGACTTTATTTCTTCGCATATTTTACAGCATATTCTATCCGATGAGAGTTTATGCAATGTTGCCAAATCTCTGCCCGCTACTTATACACGTATTGTATACTGTGTAGGTAAATGACAACATTGCAGGATGACAAGGGGTGACTGTGGCACATCTCTTACAATTCCCATTACTTTTTCAATGTATAACCTCGTTTTATATAAAGAGTTTTAATAAAACATACAAATAAGATAGTAAAAAACAGTTTATTTAACTACTCGAGATGAATGACTATATACTACAGGTTCTGATTGAAAAAAGAAGATTATTCAAAATTTTACTTTTTGTTATTGTTACCATCGATTATATATATTAAAAAGTCATATGAATGTAGGGACCTTTTTTAAAATAATCGTAAAAGTATAAACCTATGATGGATAAATATTTAATTACTTAAATACGTAAATACGTAACATCAATTACTTATCAATTCACTCAATGAGAAACTCCATCAACTCATGGTTTCAACATTATAACTGTATAATTTCTATATTATACAGTAATATTGTTTTAAGTTCCTATTTTTAATAATACTTTTGGAGATTTCATCAATGTTGTAAATAGTTTGTTAATTGGCTTAACGTGGTTAAAGGGAAACAAAAATTCTATGAAGTTCATTGATTGGGGTGTCAATTGAGAGAGTTCGCGTATTGTTATTAAAAATATTAGTTCGATATCAAAGGTTCATTTCAAAATAATTATAGTGTAGAACCTGTATTGAAAGTGATGTATTGAAATCCCGCATTGTTTAAATTAGGACTATATTTCGATCAGCACAAGGCTCAATTTATTATAATTGAAATAAATATCCATTTAACCTCTCATTGTGATTTAAAATGAAATGAGTATCATTCCGAATCAATTTTTTGATTGATCACATATTTTGTGTTTTATGAATTGTGTGTTGCTGTAATACCTGGAAATATACACAGATGGCAAAAACTAAACAGAAGTACATTAATAAAAATGTGTTTTTTTTACCATTTAAGTACATTACTTTATTTGATATTACAATAAAATTATTCATTCAATTGTGACGAAACGCTTTCAGAATGTAGAATAATTTAGATTATTATTTAATCTTAATTTTTTAGCTAATTAAGTGATTTAGCTTTTTATTTATTTATGGAATAATAATTTTTATTCGATTTTTTTATAAAATGTAAGTTTGTAAAAAAAGTTACTTTTGTTTTACTCTGATCCCATATGAGATTATAGCTATAGTAAAATCTTCCATTATTTAAATAAAGGTTATTTGTACATTATTGGTAAATTAATTTTTAGTACTATAAAAAAGTATATTTTTGTTGTGTAGTCTTCCATACCATCACACTTATTAATATATATCTTAAGAGACTATCTAATTCAAGACGAAAAACCGCTCGTCGCAATTAGATCAGAGGTAGTTTAAAAGTAAGTTTAACTCTGAGAAATACTTGGCAAAACTGTTGGAATACTTCATGAGCAATCGTCTCTTGTTCTCCATAACATTAAATTTACCTGAAAAACTCAGAGTACCGATAATCTAAGTAGGAATGTTGGTACCAATGACGTAAGTGAAAATGTTGGTTTGGCTTTGTTTGGATAATATATATTTTCTATTATTTTTTATATTACTATATATTACAACATATATATGGAAAATTTCATGGATGAGGTTTTTTAAGAAATTAGATTATGTCTAGCCCTCAGGGCTTACCCCAAGGACCGTCATACACGTACTCATGTCAGGGTGTTTTGGGTTTTTTATCTGAGTTGTTTTCATTTCGAGTATTTAGGGAAGTTCTCATTTAAAGTATTGAGGGAAGATTGGTAGTAAAATAAATTATAGGAAATTATAGGCTTGCGGCAAGTGAGTGTAGAGAAAAAGCTAAACCTGACGGCTAGTGAGCGCAGCAAACGAGCTATAAACTTGATGGCGAGAGAGCGTAGCGAACAAGCTCACCTGAAGGGCAAACAATTCCTCAGGTTGGCATTGCAAAGCATGCGAGGTAAGTTTTGAACATTTTTTCACTTCTTTACTGCGGTATTCAATACTGGGTTGCATGACGAAATATTAAGTTCTATCACGTCCCAACAAGGAAACAGTTTACGTGCAATGTCACTTTCAGTATGTCTCACATATCTTTATACAGACTACCTTTAAAAGCAAGAGTTTTGTTAGCTTTTTAGATTATATGCAAAACATTTGTTCATTAACAAAGCTCAGTCCCTATATTTTGTAAAATCGAACGAATAAAAATTAGAAAATCTTAATCTTGTTCTTGATTCTAAAAATATTGTACTGTGTACAATATCGAAATGTTCTGTAAAGTAAATTTATAAAAAACCTGCAGTCGCAGCGCAATACGAAATTTAAGCAATTTACATATAACTTAAAATGCACTTATTCTTTTTCTCTTAAAACCTACATTATGGACCCGAGTTAAGTATTGGTGAGAAGAACATTGTAAATAGAAACCCAAAAAATTAGATTGAAGATTTTGCTTGAATAGCACAGTAACTAAACAAGAAAGAATTGTATTCTATTTTATATAAAATTATTATTTGAAGGTGTTTTAAGGATTGAAACCATCCATTGAACGATTAACGAAACAATTAATTCGAATAATAAAATTTTGCACACAAATCAAATCATTTATATTTTTCGTAGGTAAAACAATGGTTTTCATAGCAAAACTCACCTAAGTCCATTGGGATTATACAATATAAAAAGGATTTTCAAATATGAGTGATTTTCAGTAGAATTGTTGTTGCAGAACTAAAATCCAGATTCAATAAAGTTCGCTGTAAATGTGTAGTTTTACAACGCACTTTATTGAATCAGTATTTTTGGTCTACAATGAAAAAATTGTCTCAAATTTCATAATTGGTTTTATTTCGTTTATCACAGAGTAACTCATGATAATAGCCATCACAAACTGTTTCGTTGCAAATTGCGTAGTAACAAAGCTTGAAATGTCAGAATTTATACAAGAAACAATTTTACTAACAATTTTATAAAAGAGCAGCTTAAGAGTCGGTAGTACCGGCCGCCTTCGGTTTTAATTCCCATAAGACTAATGTTAAATTTCAAACATGCGCCACGCCTTTAATATTGGTCGAAAAAGATTCATCGTTAGGTATGTTAATACAGGTTAGTTGTAAAGAAAGTTTTAATACAGGACACTGTGAAATAAAAATCATAATTATAGAGCGATTTATGAGATTAAACTACTAAAACTCGCGTCTATTTTCGAACAAAAAAATGTTGGGAATACTTTGTTGTTTATTAATCAAACAATCAATAATTTAAAACTTGTGATTTTATCGGGCCCTGGGTATTAAGATGTACTTTCAAATGGCATAAAAAAAACTTTTACGACCAATATTTAAGATGAAGCGAATGTCTGGAATTTAAAATTAGTCTTATGGGAATAATAATCCAAGGCCGCTGATACTGCAGACTTTTAAATTGCTGTTTGGAAGTTTGGCTGGTTTATAATATACACATCATGGAAACAACGACAGAAAACTGTGCGAGAAAAACCATGTTTACAGTATATTAATAGCCATATTTTTTTCTAAGTTAACTTAATGAAGTTTCTTCCATAGTAGTGTCCAAGTAGTGATTTACACTGACGCGTTTATGAATGAAATACATTGGTGTACAAAATGGTTTAGTTGTTCTTTCTTTTTTGAATTATTTAGTCATGTATATTGTGGTGAGCATGTTTACTAATTCAATGTTTATAATATTTAGACGAAACATCAAGTACCACAATTTAATTTATCGCATTTAAGACAATAAATTTTATTATTTAATGCACCACTATTAAAATAATAATAAAAAGATAGATGGTTGTAGTTACCTATATCAAATGAAACTAATAGATATCCTGAGCTACTTTCAAACTAAATGATGTTTGAATCACCTCTGCAATGTTTGTATACAGGGTGGTTATAAAGTCCCTTCCCCCCTAGTATTTTTCTACAATTTATATTAAAAGTGATTTTCAATGACGGGATTCATTGTATTGGTTCATACTCTAACTTTTGTAGTAATTAAAAATTTTGGGAGTTACCTGAGGTCTAAGATGTAGGAGTCAACTTCAAAATTTCTTATGAGAAGCTAGTCATGCGACATGTCAAATAACACTGGCTTCTCCCCCTGAAAACAGTGGTGCAATCTAAATTCAAAAGGGTTATACCGTTTTCAAGATATCTGTAGGTCTAAGATGTAGGAATCGACTTAAAAATTTTAACTAGAAGCTAGTCATGCGACATGTCAAATAACACTGCCTTTGCACCCAGAAAACAGTGGTGCAATCTAAATTCAAAAGGGTCATACCGTTTTCAAGATATCTGTAGGTCTAAGATGTAGGAATCGAATTAAAAATTTTAACTAGAAGCTTGTCATGCGACATGTCAAATAACACTGCCTTTCCCTCTGAAAACAGTGGTGCAATGCAATGATACTGCAAAATGGCAGTATTTTTGTACTGTAATACTTCATTAAATTAGAAGGTAATTTTTTACTGGTTTCTTACTTTAAAAATTATTAAGGCAGTGTTATTTAACATGTCGCATGACAAGCTTCTAGTTAAAATTTTTAAGTCGACTCCTACATCTTAGACCTACAGATATCTTGAAAACGGTATAACCCTTTTGAATTTAGATTGCACCACTGTTTTCAGGGGGCAAAGGCAGTGTTATTTGACATGTCGCATGACTAGCTTCTAGTTAAAATTTTTAAGTCGACTCCTACATCTTAGACCTACAGATATCTTGAAAACGGTGTAACCCTTTTGAATTTAGATTGGATAACTGTTTTCAGGGGGGAAAGGCAGTGTTATTTGACATGTCGCATGACTAAATTCTAGTTAAAATTTTTAAGTCGATTCCTACATCTTAGACCTACAGATATCTTGAAAACGGTATAACCTTTTTGAATTTAGAATGCACCACTGTTTTCAGAGGGAAAAAGCAGTGTTATTTGACATGTCGCATGATTAGCTTCTCATAAGGAATTTTGAAGTTGACTCCTACATCTTAGACCTCAGGTAACTCTCAAAATTTTCAATTACTACAAAAGTTAGAGTATGTACCTATACAATGAATCCCGTCATTGAAAATAACTTTTAATGTAAATTGTAGAAAAATACTAGGGGGGAAGGGACTTTATAACCACCCTGTATATGAAACAATATGCGAGTAGATGCGAGGGTTCCCTGTAGTTGTCTAACAGTATAACAAACTCCGCAGACAGCCATTGTCGGAGGAGGCTTAACAAACAACTCAGGTCTCAGGGCCAGATTGACCCACCATTCAAAACTCCCTCATTTCAAACTAACTGCGGTCAGTGGAACAAAATGTGAAACGTTTGAAACTTGACCTCCAATTCGGTTATGGTTCAACACTTGACAAAAAATTGCCTTATATTATTTAACTGTCTCTAATCTATGAACGTAGTCGCAAACAAAAGATATATCCCGTTTGATTGTTATGTTAATGCGTCACAATATCCTAACTTAAATTTAATAACCCCAACGTTTTCAAAATTAATCGCTTTACAAGATCAATATTTGAATATTAATACATAATTGCTCTTCCATACTATATTCTTGTTACAACAGTTACAACAGTTGTACTGTAACAGTTTACTTTGACAGTTCCTTAAGGCTTCAAAATCTATAAATCTTAGTCTTCCTCAATCCGGAATTCGGAATTGAATTTCAATAATGTATTTCATAATAAATCAAGGGTGAAATAATAAAGAAAAATCTGTGACACATAATAAAACCTTGTCTTAATTTTTAAGGTACAAATAAATTTCTTGAAAATACCAACTAAACAAGTTTGTCTTCATATTTAATTCAGAATTGCAGAATCAAATTCACTAACCAATGCACCACAGTCAAAGGCGGTCTGACATTATTCAGTTATGAAACTCAGTCGAGTCTCCACTCATATTTTGGTCAATAATTGTATTTCGTTGTGCAATTTGCGGTGCTGCTGGTTAATGTTTTTTTTTTTTTTTTTTTATAATTATTATTCGAATTTTAACCTTAAATTTATGATGCTAAATAGTGTAATATTTTACGGTACTATACAAAAACATTTCATGGCGACCGACGAGTGGTAAAAAAACCGTTATATTGTGATAACAGTAGTGTTAACCCTAAACCGAGCATAATTAAACAGATTATGCTGACATTTGACACAGTTAATTAACTTGCGTTGTTCACTCCGTCAACAATTCAGAGATATTGTTTCTACAGTGATGTGTCAAGCGTCATTACGTTAACAGTCATAAAAATGTATGTCTTCTAAAGTTTGAAGCTTCACTAAGAAACTTACTAAAGTCTGTTTTCATGTCGAAAATAATATAACATTATCGTTAAAGTAAATCTATTGTAATGTTTAATTATTCAAATACACTGAATACTATAATCAGTGAATGTTTAAACACTGAAAACTATTTTTTTTTTATCGTAAAAATTGTTTTATGTTTGTATACCATGTTTTATTGCAAACTTATTTAAGAGTGCCGGATTCTTTATTGTCCTCTTGCAAGAATTATTAGGAAGCTAAGTTAATACAGAAAACAACCAAAATAGTTCAATTGTTGCAGTAAGTCAATTCTTCATTTAACATTGTAATATTAAATCTACATATTTTTACCCGTTTTCGACTTATTAGCAATAATAATTTGCCATTACCAAGACTAATTAAATATTAGTTAAACAATATTACCTTTGAATTTGAAATAAATGAAAAAATGTATAATAAATATTTTTATAACGTATACAATTTAATAGTAATTAAAATCAAATACATCTATATTATTTCTTTCAAAAACTTTAAATTTTTCCCATGAAGTTTTTTATTTTTTATTAAATATTTAACATCATTGTGACGTGTAAGCAGGTGTGCTAAATTAGGTACAAATTAAATTGGTACTTAGATAAAAATATTTATGAATAAGCTTATAATAGAGGACCATTCGTTAAATATCTATCTTGTTATATCCATCTCATTTATACAATATCGTTTTTAGTAATTATCTTTCACTCGCATAAACAGTCAGGTTAGTCATTATAATGAACGTTCCCACAACCGTCAGAAACACTCCAGTACACCTGGCAGGGGCCCAAAAAAGAAAGAATCCCGCCAGTGGTGTAGTGGTGCGGGAACGCTTGGGAACGGCGTTCCCACACTGGTTTTCAAGAACCCGGGAAAATTCCAGTGCCCCGTTCAGTGAAAATCCGGGAAAATAGCTACTATGTTTCGAAATACAAATATTAATTAAACAGTATAAAAATATTTCTATGCCAATAACAAAATGCAATACTTTTGTAAACACGATTTTACTCTGTAACTTATCTGTTTCCAAAGATAACCTCACTCTCGCTTGAACTTTGTATTATGCACTGAGCACGGTATTCGGTGACGGGCATCACTCTCCCGTCCCTCCGCAACCCTTTCACACCTTTCGTCGCAACCACGCGAGCGGGGTATCGGTATCCGCTCTCTCTCTCTCTCTCTCTCCCTCCCCTCACGAGCCCCTTATTCAGTACCTGACAGGCGTTCGTGTGGAGACCTGGTGACGGCAACACTACCGATCCGGCTGATGACACCCAGATTAAGGTACGGCTACACATGGTAGGAAAGGATACGGAAAGGACACGGACAAAATTCTTATGGGGTGGCTACACATATCGGGATACAGACAGGACATTTCTGAGGCGGGAGGTTGCGCGCAGCCGTCCGACACTGCTCATCCCGCCGGCCGCCACACCCACTACACAGAGCTACCGTAAGAATTTTCTGATAGTGTCAGAAGGCGTGGCTACACATACCAGGACGGGATACGACATTTGGCGAATGAATGCTCATCTGGTGATCCATCCGACACGGCGAATGTCCTGTCCGTGTCCCGTCCTGTCATGTGTAGCCGCTTCCATTTGATAACACAGAAATTCATCAGAAACTGGAGCATTCAACAGAAACTGTCCCTTACGTTTCCTATCCGTGTCCTCCCGCTATGAGTAGGCGTACCTTTGGACAAGCAAAACGTAAGATCACTACAGAAAAGGATACAATTGCCGACTACTTGTAAACATGATTTTGGCAATCCTTCAATGAACTTTCATTGTAATTAATTACTCTGTATTAATTCTTCTGTCGGATTTAATTTATTTAGTTCTCTGCTTTTATACTAGTATAGAAAATGTCATTAAAAATTAGGTTTTGTATGTTGCTGTTTTGGGGATTAAAAATAAAAGTAGGCTTGTTAATAGATTAATTAATAACCTTTTCTAAAACAACCTTCTTTTGTGAAATAATAAAGTTAGTTATGTATAAAAATATACTGGTATTTTATTTTGTTTTTCTCAAAATCATCTAAATTATTAAATAGTTTCTTGAATCCTCAGTAAATTCATTAAGCTTAAAATGCATAGCCTAATAGGCCCTACGCAAAGCTATTGCTATCGTACGCATTCATAAAAATTTTATCTTAAATTTTAGGGACTTTGACAAATATATTAAGCGTTCCCACACTGAAAAATTTGCCACTACAACACTGAATCCCGCATTAAAACCTCCTTCGTAAAAAGAAAATTAATTACATTATGTAATGTATGTAGGCAAACTATGCTTAGAAAAGATCTTGCACGCAATTAGAAATTATTCGATACTCCGTCCCTATTTCGCATGTATTTATTTTAATTTCATCTTAGAATTCTTACAACTAAGAAATGATTATAGTAATAAATTTTCCCTAACTCCTCAAATTTGTTTATTGAAAATTCTTTATCGGTTGATGTCTAACCATAAATGACAGCACGTCATAAGAATAATTTTACTCCAAGGGATTTTCCCACTTGGCTTCATCTATACTACAAAGTGTGGTATTGAACTATGTGGGCTACTTGCACGCCCACATCGTTAATTTAAAAATTCGTTTAACCTCATTTCGTAATTTCTCTCTCTCCTTTATACTTATACAGGGTGTCTCTGAACTCTCTACCGACCTCTTAAGGTATTATTCCTGACCTAAAGACAAGTCAAAATATCATATTTAAAATTTCCAAAACTCCATAGTTCACCGTAAAGCCGCCATTTTGTATCTTTTAAAGAGTAATTTTTAGTTTAAGAACGTTTTGTTGTAATTAGTTAGAAAGGGGTATACAACTTTTTAAAGAAAAGGTCTAATTGAAGAACAAGAATACATTTTTTACACCTCATATTTTTTTAATGACGGCTGTTTAAAATCTTTAACCTTAAATTGCATAAAACTACATAAGGCAGCAAAGTTACACTTCCAATATGATTATACAAATTAGAGATAAGACACAGAGCCGAAGCCTCAGTCCACACTGCGAAGTGCTGGGTTTGTGGGCACGCTGAGACAGAAATATATTTTGCCAGTGGTGACAGCGATAACATCATCTGATGCTCAATCCCTTTCAGCCCTGTGTTTGATCCGCCCAACCGCCATGAGCCTCAACAACTGCATGGTTACCGAAACTTTAAATGAGTGCAACTTGCTTCAACTATGATGTAGTAATATCTTATCATAGCATTTTCATTGTATTTTTATTCTTCAATTTCTCTCCTTTATGTAATGTATTTATTATTTAATTTACTATTCCTTAATTTTAATTATTATCCTGCCTAAAATGTATATTTGTAGTAATATTGACTGTTTTTAAATCTAATTACGAGTTTAGTATTAGGATAGATTAATTAATTAATTTTTCCAGTCAATGACAAATTCTTAAACGTTTCTGCTCATTGCTAGTAAAAATTATATATCCACAATTTTCTTGTAATTAAAATTCAAGAATTTAATTTATATTTTTAATTTTACAATTATTTGTTTATTTTACCATAAATGCTTCTGAGTATCTACAGTATAGTCATCTTGATGTAAAGTGATTTTAACACAAATATATTCTTATCTTACTAAATCATATACTACTTAGAAGAAAATGTCCCTGTTTTCTTAATAATGCTTCCAAACCAACACTATAAATTATTAGTGTTAAAATGTATTACTCTTCATTTTAGAATAAAATAATAAAACGCTACAGGATGTGTATGTAAATTACACCAACATTAAAATTTATTTAAAATATAAATTTTATGTATTTGAGAGAATTGTTTGAAAACTTAATGGTAATATTCTCTATTTTCCCCACCATTTATTAATATATTAACATAAAAAATGTAATCTCATCCTTTAACTTAATTTTATCTTATGTGTAAACCTAGTACCAACTGAAAGAAAGCTACCTAATGCGAAACATAATTTTCTCAGCACTAATTCCAAGAGTTAAAAAGTAAAACATAAATTATAAATGTGTAAAATATTGAATTCTCTCTCATTCAATAAGGACAGCGGTTCACTATAATTACGGGGTTTACCGGGTTGACCAAGCCTTATACATTGGTTTTATTTTTACGTTTGTTGTAGTGTCATAGTCATCAGCCTGTTATGTTTACAAGCACCAACTATACCTCATCGAAGTTAACAACTGTTTCAAAAAGAATGCAAAAAGTAGTGTTAATTTCATTTTTATTATCTTTTTTTTATTTGTTTCCAAAACCCAATTTTAAAAATTACAACTTAGTTTTAAACAAAATGCGATGATTTCTGGGGTTGAGGATGTTTCTAATCTTATTTTTTGCCAAAACACTCGCAAAGTTTGAGAAAAAATCTTCCCGCTAAATTTCGAGATCATGGAAAATAGATTGCCACAAACACTCCTCGTATTATAGGATAGGATTTTTATTAGTTAATTGTTTCATAATGACGCCGACTCAGAAGGCACCTGGGCTGGGTGCCGTAACTCTTGTTTAAAGAGGTTGTCACACATAAGTGACGGCTCCACCGTTTATCTTTCTCATCTGACACTCGTGTGATATTCATTTTCTTTAGATTTTTAAATATTTTTATGTTAAAGGAATTTTTCTATATTATTAAAAAAATGTAGTACAGGTTTATTTCCAGACGTTTGTTTTTTAACTTTGTTTGTACCTATGTACAATGTAATTTGGTTAGCATCAATTTATAACTTAATTAACTTTTTTAACCAATTAAATAATGCGAAGGAATTTCTTTATCTATACGTTTATTACATTATATAAAGTGAGATTTAGTGTTATATTAATATATTACTGTGTTATGGTAAAGCTAAATGGTGGGTTATTTAACATTTAAAAGAAATACTTCTATAAATCAAATAAAAATGTCACATTGTAAAAATGTTATGAAAGTAATGTTCCAGAACAAAACACTATAAATCTATCAGTGTTAAACTTTTGCATTTTAGCTGTCAATATAAGATTTTTTATAACAAATTCCAGATGATTTTATTATAATTACAATGAAATTGTATAAATTACTAATATTTTTAATATGATATAAATTTCAGTACTAGGTTAACCGATCCGTGCTCGTTGGTTTTAATTCAGTTTTTATGTAGGATAATAAAGCTATTAAATTTCCACCAACAACCAACTATACCTCTTCACAGTTAACAGCTGTTCAAAAGGCCTGCTTAACACTACTGTTCCTTTTTTGTATACCTTTCGTTGTTATTTCGTTACCAAAATAGCAACCTATAAGACCAATGTTAAAAATTACTTTTTTAAAACTTAAATTTAGATCAAATTCGATTTTTCCTGTGATTAAGGCTGTTTCTAAACTTATTTTTGGACCAAAACACTTTTAAATGCAAATTTTAAGCAAATTCTACCCGCTAGATTTCGAGATCATTTAACACACATCCCTTCAGACATTGCTAGTATTATAGTATAGCATTTAATTTTCTTCACTATTTTCTGCTATGAAACGATTAAAAAATGAGTCGTAATTTCTTTATTATATACATTTATGTCATTAAATATAAGGTAAAATTGTGTCAGAATATATTATTACTTAAACATGAGGTTGTTTAACATCAGCATATGTTTTTAAAATATGTATAAATTATTATTGAATTATCTATTCCAAATAAGTTTTTGTGGACTTTTCAGACGAATTTTTTACATAATTTTGTACGTTTTGCAAGGTATAAAAGTTATTTCCTTTGTAGGAAATAAATCAAAAGTTGTTACAAATTGCAATAAATATGTATAATAAATAATTATGTAGCTGCATGTGCAATACTATTCACCGTTTTGAGTAAAATGAATCATCTTTCAAAAATTAATTAAATTTTTTATATGTCAAATTTAAAAAGTGGGTTTTTATATTAGGGCCAATTTTCTTGTCCGCATTAAAACCATTTAGTTGATAACTTAAACATCTAAAATTCTAACAAAAGATAAACCGTTTAATATAAATATAAAAGTTTCTTTTAAAATCTAAAGCCGATGAAATTGTTGGAACAATCCCAACGGAGCCAAGAACTCCAGTCCTGCATCAAAGCCTTCAAGAGCCAAGGACTGTGTTTGTTCATCCCTTATATCTCAGGGGTTCAAGAACAAAAGATGTTTTCATCACACTACATCGATATCACCTGTTTTCGACTATCGTTTCTACCGTCGAAACACCTGTTTTGCCGGCCTAGGCCGGCAAAATTTTCCGGCCTAGGCCTGCAAAATCAGCTGGCCTAGACCTTACATAAAAACACTCACAACACGCTGTATCACAATAGTATATTTCGTCACAAGGGCCGAAAGTGGTGTTTTGCCGGCCCCGAGATCGTGTTTCAAGTTCGAGACGAAGTCGAGAACTTGAAACGATCGAGGGTTGGCAAAACGCTTTCGGCCCGAGTTACGAACGATATTTTTCATCACACTACACAATGCAATAAATATTATACTAATGAAAAAATATTTTATTCAGAGCCAAACAACTAAGCCAAGCATAACTACTAACCTAATGTAGCGTCATGCAATGTGTTTCCGGTTGCTAGGCAACCGGCCACCAATTCGTTTCATTGTTGCAGTCACATGTTTTTGTGATACAGCGTGTTGTGAGTGTTTTTATGTAAGGTCTAGGCCAGCTGATTTTGCAGGCCTAGGCCGGAAAATTTTGCCGGCCTAGGCCGGCAAAACAGGTGTTTCGACGGTAGAAACGATAGTCGAAAACAGGTGATATCGATGTAGTGTGATGAAAAAACATGTGACTGCAACAATGAAACGAATTGGTGGCCGGTTGCCTAGCAACCGGAAACACATTGCATGACGCTACATTAGGTTAGTAGTTATGCTTGGCTTAGTTGTTTGGCTCTGAATAAAATATTTTTTCATTAGTATAATATTTATTGCATTGTGTAGTGTGATGAAAAATATCGTTCGTAACTCGGGCCGAAAGCGTTTTGCCAACCCTCGATCGTTTCAAGTTCTCGACTTCGTCTCGAACTTGAAACACGATCTCGGGGCCGGCAAAACACCACTTTCGGCCCTTGTGACGAAATATACTATTAACCAAGTACATGGTGTCTCAAAAATTTTAAGAAGAATTATATTTAGGGTTTATATTAGACTCTTAAAACCGAGGTCACTCATGCAAGTATTGCTTTCTCTATTGTTTATAAATTTCGTAGTTGTTCGTTTTTTAATGAATAACCAAGTATAAAATAGAAACAGGATTATAATTTCACTCGTTTATAATAGTTTTATTTTAACATAGTAAAAAACCAATTAAATGTAGATTTCATGCTGAGAAGATTTTAAAACCTAAACTCATTTTTTATTGAACACCTACAATTTATTGCTTATTCTTGGATAAAAAATAAAAAGATCAAACAAATTTGTCTAAAAAATGTTTAAAAGGTATGGTTTTTGTTCAAGCCAAACGTTGAAAAGCTAATTCATTAGTATTTTCACTAACCACTTTACATATATTGTCACCGACCCGACAGGGGCCCCTGAAAGCGAGCCGGCGAAGTATAGGCACTGTACAGGCGCTGTATAGGCACTACAAGTGCTACAGGCTCTACAGGCTCTACACAGGCACTACAGGTGCTACATGCTCGTCGCTATTCACAGGCTCTACAGGGCAAGTGATGAAGTTGACTGACTCGGTCTGGCAACTTGTTAACGGCTTGTTTGTATACCAGGGAGGATTAACAAACTTTAAAACTCACAATTCCATTTATTCTGAATAGGATAGAGAATCTTGGACTTGACCAAATCGCACTAACTATGCTGCGACCCGAGAAACATATATAAAGTGTTGAGCATGATGTTTTATTTCAAACAGCGTACCTATTATTTTTACTATTTTTAATTAATTTTTTTAATATTTACTGAACCAACATCATAATTTTAACGCAATTATATATTTCGTTAGAAAGTAATGCAGGTTTATTAATCATTCATATTTGCTAGGACTATTAAGAGGGGTCGAAAGGGCTCCTCCCGGAACGTTGTGCAGTGCTTCGCCCGCTCCCATTTAGTGTCTTTATTTAAAATCCGATAACATGGAGAGAGGTTTTTAAGACGGGCTATTTGATTAGTTTTTTTAATTTTTTATATTTTATCTAAATCCCTATTAAGATTAAGCTACAATGGTCTGATGTTGATCAGCTTCATATGGATTCAAAGTATAAAAATTCAAAAGTGAATCGAATATCCCAAGTCCTTATCTTTTATTTAAAACCATTTTACTGTTATCAGACTTAAAATAAAGGCATTAAACGGGAGCACTACACGATGAACTTTTGACCCATGAAACCCTTAACTGACAACCTCTAGTGACAGACGTTAAAACTGATAGGCCCGCAGACTATGGAGTAGTTAATGGATAGCATCTAGGCCCACATTTTGAGGCAAAACCCTCTAACTAACCACCATATACCTGAGTCTTGGGTCTCACACGTGCAGCTATAGTGTAGCAGCGTTTCTTTAACTGTACACCACTACTGGATATTGTTTATCACCCTCTGAATGGTTGTGTAGCATTGCACTCGTTCAGAAGCTGTGCAAACGTACAAACTTGTTACGCTACACAGGCGCTACAGTATGAGACTGTACATTACAATTTGGGCAGCAATGTATTTTTACGGTCTGGTAGGATAACCGTATTCAGTTCCAGCAACTGCCATTTGACTGTACAGGCAAAATAATCCCTCTCTTTCTTTTAGACCTTCTTAATAATCATTATACAATCGGTAACACGTATCAATTAGAGCTAACTAAAAATGCTACTATACCTCCCCGCGGTTTTCCCTATTTAATACATAACTTTAATCATTATTAAAATAGATAGATAGATAGATAGATAGATAGATAGATATTTATTTCTCACAATCTTTTCAAAATTACAAATTAATGATACATTACAATGTTTATATGTAGTTCGAATGTTGACATTCCTTGTTCATAATAATAGTACTAGTACTATAACTTAATAAAAAAAACAACTATAAAAACACAGTCAAATTAATAATATAAAACAATGAAATTAATTAATCAGTACGTCATTATTTACCTTAACAAACTACAATAATAAATACATTTCTGGTAACCTAGTACTTTTTTATGTGAGAAATTTCACGTACTCCGAAGGCAAAGCCTGTGTGGAGTACGGCTTCACAAACAATTTAAAACTAAAAAATAGAGCTGAGATAACACTTTTAAATAGAATAATTAGCTGTGCATAGAAGATATTAAAATATTAATAACTATAACAGAACATATAAGATAAAAAATACATTTATATATTGATACAATTTGTCAAAATACATTTATATTCATAAAATTTTTGCTTCCAATTTTTCGCTTGAACACCTACGAACAACGATAACAATATGTGGACCGGTTAGATTTAGTTAATTGAATATTGATGTTGAATGGCAGATATGGATTAAACACCTGAATGCATTGTATGCATATTAATTATTGCAAACACTCCTAATTGAGTTACCTACACACCAATACAAATATTTGCCTTCAAAACACAGTGTGCTTGGATGAAAATAAAAAGTAAATTTTGTTTCATATAAATAATCTAATCATGCTTAATGTTGACACTTTTTAGCGAATTTCCCTATAGGGAAAACGCTATTACGGTAGTAGCCATGGTAAGACCTAAGCCCGGGACCACTTAACTTTTTCATTTTGAGGTCCCCAGCAGCCAAAACCACCATTCGTTCATTTTCATATATATATATATATATATATATATATATATATATATATATATATATATATATATATATATATATATATATATATATATATATGCATTATTATTATTAATAACAACTTTATAGGATAGAACAAAATGAAATGAAAAAGATAAATTGCTACTTTTCGTTTAATACAATAAACGTTTTCAAGCAAGAGAGATAGAAGGATGAAACTTTGACATAATAAACATAAAATGTAAACAAACAATTTTGTGGTATTTACAATTTTGGAAAACATATGATTTTGAAATTTTTTACAGTACAAAGAATAATTTTCAGTTGTGTTGAATCTAGAATATATACTATCTTAAATTTAACCCGGAAGGAGCCTTGGTCTTTAAAACCAACTGGTGTGCCAATTCAGAATTTCTTAGTACCAGTTGGTTGGTTTTTGGGTTTTGATGTGGTTTGATTCTATGAACTGCTTTGAGATTAAAGCAGCCTTCAAAATTTTGGTTGTGGCGAGAAGCATTATTATAAATTGGTTTCCGATCATCCTTATGTACCACATCAAAACGGTGGCCAGTCATCCGAACTCGTAATGAGTTAGATGTCTGACCAATATATTCTTTAGGACAGTGTTTACACGACAGTTGGTAGATCACATTGTGAGTTTCACAAGTTGACCCACCAACTATCGGATAAACCCTGTTTGTAACACTGCTTTTAAAGTCAGTGGAATCACACATAATTTTGCAAATGCCACATCGGGGTTTGTGGCAAGGTTTACAACCGTGATTGTTTACCAAATCGTTTTGAGGCCGAGGATTTTGAATTTTGGGTCTCACCAACATATTTTTTAAATTTTGTGGCCTTTTAAATACGACACGTGGTGGTCTGGAAAACAAATTTTCTGTAGAGGGGGAGGATTTTAAAACATTGAATGCTGCTTTTAGTACACCATTTACTTTTTGCAGTCCAGGGAAATATTCTGTTATGAATTTAGGGTCCGTTTCAAAATTGGTTTGTTTCAAATTGTTTTTAGGTTTTTTCATCTGATTTTCTAACAGCTTTTGAGGGTATCCTCGTTTGATAAAAGCAGAATTCAATTTAGAAATGTACTTTTCAAAGTCAGAGCTGTCACTACAAAGGGATTTGGCACGAATTGATAGACTTTTTGGTATAGATTTTTTCATGTACATAGGATGACAGCTCTGATAATGCAAGTATTGCATTGTGTTGGTGTCTTTCACATGGATTTTCGTCTTAAGTATGTCCTTGTCAATGAATAAATCAACATCTAAAAATGTAACAGAAGTTTTAGAAAAGCTCCAAGTGAAGTTTAAGCAACAAAATTGATTTAGATCATGCAAAAACTCTTGTATATTTTCTAAGCCATGCTGCCAAATCATAAAAATATCGTCAATGAATCTAAGCCAAATTAAGGGTGAAAGTAGTCTGTTTGATAGAAAATTTTGTTCCACTAGACCCATGAAAAGATTGGCATAAGATGGGGCCATACGTGTACCCATTGCTGTACCTTTAATTTGTAGAAAATCTTTTTCCATAAATTTAAAATTGTTCATAGTTAAAATCATATGAATTAAAGTAGCTAAGAAATTAGTGGAAGGTTTAGAGTTAATGGGTCTAGAGTTCAGAAAGAATTTGGCAGCCTTCAGACCATCATCGTGTGGAATATTTGTGTACAGAGATTCAACATCAACTGTCACAAGAAAGATTTCTGAGGATTTGGAAAGTACTATACTGGAAATTTTGTTCAGAAAGTCTTTTGTGTCTTTAATATAGGATGGAAGTTGTTTTACCAATGGTTGTAAATGTTCATCGACAAATGCGGAGATTCTCTCTGTCGGCGTTCCTATACTAGACACAATTGGTCTTCCTGGTGGCGGTCTTGAAGGCTTGTGGATTTTGGGCAAAGTGTAAAAAACTGGAGCTTTGGGGAATTTGGAAGTTAAAAGTTCAATTGTTTTCCTGGACAGATTTTCTTTGGGGCCGCACTTTTCTAAGAACTCTTGAATCTCTTCGTTAAAGATAGCAGTCTTGTCCTCCTGTAGTCTTTGATAGGTCGATGTGTCATTTAATTGGCGTTCACACTCTGTTATATAATCTTCTTTGTTAAGGAGAACAATACTGTTACCTTTATCGGCTGGCAGAATCACAATGTTTTCGTTGGATTTTAATGATTTGATTGCTCTGAATTCTGATGGTTTTAGATTTTTTGTTTTAGGCAAATTGTCGAAAAATGAGGGATCAGCCAGATTTGAAGTCTCAATATTAACAAATTGCTCAATTGGATGATCAGGTGCCAAGGCATCCGGTTCCCAGGTGTTGTCTTTGAATTTAGTTAAGGATAACGGTATGTCACTTTCAGTAGGGTTTGGATTTTGTTCATGGTAGTATTTCTTTCTAATTTTTTGAGCGAAATCTAATGAGTCTGTAACTAATTTTATTTGATTAAACTTCGGTGTTGGTGAAAAAGTAAGGCCTTTCATTAGAACTGATTTTTCATCTTCATTAGGAATATATTTTGATAAATTAACTATCGATGTTTCAACAGGTTCATTGGAGGTTGTACTTTCCGGGATCTTTACAGTAGAAAAGTTAAAATTCGGTTTTGGTAGGTTGAATATGTCAGCCAAACATGGGGTTTTCTCACATAATGGAGGTTTACTGGAGTTATCAAATGAATTTTTGAAGGGTGTTTGAAGACCCATTCCTTGATTTAAAGTATGGAGGCACAAGGAATTGAATTTCTTCAGAAGAACTTGTGATTTTGATGACAAAAAACTTTCAATTTCTAACAAAATGGCATTAACATCTTGTATTGATCCAGGGAAGTAGACAGTTAATGACTGATAGAGAGACTGTAATGTTTTTCCATGATTTCTCGCCAATTCCTTGTGGGATTGAAGTACAAGATTTGTTAGCTCAAAACTAGTTTTCATGGCCAGTAACTTTACCTCTTGATGTACTTAGGGGGGCAGGGCTGCTAAAGGGAATTTTGGCTGTAGCCCCTTTGGTGTGATTCCATACGCTAAACAAGCTGTGATGAACAAAATATTTTTTTGATATATTATAATTTTTATGATTTGGCAGCATGGCTTAGAAAATATACAAGAGTTTTTGCATGATCTAAATCAATTTTGTTGCTTAAACTTCACTTGGAGCTTTTCTAAAACTTCTGTTACATTTTTAGATGTTGATTTATTCATTGACAAGGACATACTTAAGACGAAAATCCATGTGAAAGACACCAACACAATGCAATACTTGCATTATCAGAGCTGTCATCCTATGTACATGAAAAAATCTATACCAAAAAGTCTATCAATTCGTGCCAAATCCCTTTGTAGCGACAGCTCTGACTTTGAAAAGTACATTTCTAAATTGAATTCTGCTTTTATCAAACGAGGATACCCTCAAAAGCTGTTAGAAAATCAGATGAAAAAACCTAAAAACAATTTGAAACAAACCAATTTTGAAACGGACCCTAAATTCATAACAGAATATTTTCCTGGACTGCAAAAAGTAAATGGTGTACTAAAAGCAGCATTCAATGTTTTAAAATCCTCCCCCTCTACAGAAAATTTGTTTTCCAGACCACCACGTGTCGTATTTAAAAGGCCACAAAATTTAAAAAAATATGTTGGTGAGACCCAAAATTCAAAATCCTCGGCCTCAAAACGATTTGGTAAACAATCACGGTTGTAAACCTTGCCACAAACCCCGATGTGGCATTTGCAAAATTATGTGTGATTCCACTGACTTTAAAAGCAGTGTTACAAACAGGGTTTATCCGATAGTTGGTGGGTCAACTTGTGAAACTCACAATGTGATCTACCAACTGTCGTGTAAACACTGTCCTAAAGAATATATTGGTCAGACATCTAACTCATTACGAGTTCGGATGACTGGCCACCGTTTTGATGTGGTACATAAGGATGATAGGAAACCAATTTATAATAATGCTTCTCGCCACAACCAAAATTTTGAAGGCTGCTTTAATCTCAAAGCAGTTCATAGAATCAAACCACATCAAAACCCAAAAACCAACCAACTGGTACTAAGAAATTCTGAATTGGCACACCAGTTGGTTTTAAAGACCAAGGCTCCTTCCGGGTTAAATTTAAGATAGTATATATTCTAGATTCAACACAACTGAAAATTATTCTTTGTACTGTAAAAAATTTCAAAATCATATGTTTTCCAAAATTGTAAATACCACAAAATTGTTTGTTTACATTTTATGTTTATTATGTCAAAGTTTCATCCTTCTATCTCTCTTGCTTGAAAACGTTTATTGTATTAAACGAAAATTAGCAATTTATCTTTTTCATTTCATTTTGTTCTATCCTATAAAGTTGTTATTAATATAACAGTCGTTTGACACTTCTCCAAATAAGAAAATATGAAGCCTTCTGGTAAGAGTCTATCACTTCTTTAAACTTCATATACAAACTTCTCTGCTATATCATCCCCCTTCATTCTTCTGATTTCCTTCTATTCAACTTTATCATCGCATTCTCCATCTACTAAGACATAATGAACAGACCCTCTAAAGTCCAAATGCTGAGAGAATTTAAATTCCACGGTAGAAAAATAGCAAATTTGAATTGCAAGATTTTGTTCATCACAGCTTGTTTAGCGTATGGAATCACACCAAAGGGGCTACAGCCAAAATTCCCTTTAGCAGCCCTGCCCCCCTCAGTACATCAAGAGGTAAAGTTACTGGCCATGAAAACTAGTTTTGAGCTAACAAATCTTGTACTTCAATCCCACAAGGAATTGGCGAGAAATCATGGAAAAACATTACAGTCTCTCTATCAGTCATTAACTGTCTACTTCCCTGGATCAATACAAGATGTTAATGCCATTTTGTTAGAAATTGAAAGTTTTATGTCATCAAAATCACAAGTTCTTCTGAAGAAATTCAATTCCTTGTGCCTCCATACTTTAAATCAAGGAATAGATCTTCAAACACCCTTCAAAAATTCATTTGATAACTCCAGTAAACCTCCATTATGTGAGAAAACCCCATGTTTGGCTGACATATTCAACCTACCAAAACCGAATTTTAACTTTTCTACTGTAACGATCCCGGAAAGTACAACCTCCAATGAACCTGTCGAAACATCGATAGTTAATTTATCAAAATATATTCCTAATGAAGATGAAAAATCAGTTCTAATGAAAGGCCTTACTTTTTCACCAACACCGAAGTTTAATCAAATAAAATTAGTTACAGACTCATTAGATTTCGCTCAAAAAATTAGAAAGAAATACTACCATGAACAAAATCCAAACCCTACTGAAAGTGACATACCGTTATCCTTAACTAAATTCAAAGACAACACCTGGGAACCGGATGCCTTGGCACCTGATCATCCAATTGAGCAATTTGTTAATATTGTGACTTCAAATCTGGCTGATCCCTCATTTTTCGACAATTTGCCTAAAACAAAAAATCTAAAACCATCAGAATTCAGAGCAATCAAATCATTAAAATCCAACGAAAACATTGTGATTCTGCCAGCCGATAAAGGTAACAGTATTGTTCTCCTTAACAAAGAAGATTATATAACAGAGTGTGAACGCCAATTAAATGACACATCGACCTATCAAAGACTACAGGAGGACAAGACTGCTATCTTTAACGAAGAGATTCAAGAGTTCTTAGAAAAGTGCGGCCCCAAAGAAAATCAAGCCTTCAAGACCGCCACCAGGAAGACCAATTGTGTCTAGTATAGGATCGCCGACAGAGAGAATCTCCGCATTTGTCGATGAACATTTACAACCATTGGTAAAACAACTTCCATCCTATATTAAAGACACAAAAGACTTTCTGAACAAAATTTCCAGTATAGTACTTCCCAAATCCTCAGAAATCTTTCTTGTGACAGTTGATGTTGAATCTCTGTACACAAATATTCCACACGATGATGGTCTGAAGGCTGCCAAATTCTTTCTGAACTCTAGACCCATTAACTCTAAACCTTCCACTAATTTCTTAGCTACTTTAATTCATATGATTTTAACTATGAACAATTTTAAATTTATGGAAAAAGATTTTCTACAAATTAAAGGTACAGCAATGGGTACACGTATGGCCCCATCTTATGCCAATCTCTTCATGGGTCTAGTGGAACAAAATTTTCTATCAAACAGACTACTTTCACCCTTAATTTGGCTTAGATTCATTGACGATATTTTTATGATTTGGCAGCATGGCTTAGAAAATATACAAGAGTTTTTGCATGATCTAAATCAATTTTGTTGCTTCAACTTCACTTGGAGCTTTTCTAAAACTTCTGTTACATTTTTAGATGTTGATTTATTCATTGACAAGGACATACTTAAGACGAAAATCCATGTGAAAGACAACAACACAATGCAATACTTGCATTATCAGAGCTGTCATCCTATGTACATGAAAAAAATCTATACCAAAAAGTCTATCGATTCGTGCCAAATCCCTTTGTAGTGACAGCTCTGACTTCGAAAAGTACATTTCTAAATTGAATTCTGCTTTTATCAAACGAGGATACCCTCAAAAGCTGTTAGAAAATCAGATGAAAAAACCTAAAAACAATTTAAACAAACCAATTTTGAAACGGACCCTAAATTCATAACAGAATATTTTCCTGGACTGCATAAAGTAAATGGTGTACTAAAAGCAGCATTCAATGTTTTAAAATCCTCCCTCTCCACAGAAAATTTGTTTTCCAGACCACCACGTGTCGTATTTAAGAGGCCACAAAATTTAAATAATATGTTGGTGAGACCCAAAATTCAAAATCCTCGGCCTCAAAACGATTTGGTAAACAATCACGGTTGTAAACCTTGCCACAAACCCCGATGTGGCATTTGCAAAATTATGTGTGATTCCACTGACTTTAAAAGCAGTGTTACAAACAGGGTTTATCCGATAGTTGGTGGGTCAACTTGTGAAACTCACAATGTGATCTACCAACTGTCGTGTAAACACTGTCCTAAAGAATATATTGGTCAGACATCTAACTCATTACGAGTTCGGATGACTGGCCACCGTTTTGATGTGGTACATAAGGATGATCGGAAACCAATTTATAATCATGCTTCTCACCACAACCAAAATTTTGAAGGCTGCTTTAATCTCAAAGCAGTTCATAGAATCAAACCACATCAAAACCCAAAAACCAACCAACTGGTACTAAGAAATTCTGAATTGGCACACCAGTTGGTTTTAAAGACCAAGGCTCCTCCCGGGTTAAATTTAAGATAGTATATATTCTAGATTCAACACAACTGAAAATTCTTTGTACTGTAAAAAAAATTTTCAAAATCATATGTTTTCCAAAACTGTAAATACCAAAAAATTGTTTGTTTACATTTTATGTTTATTATGTCAAAGTTCCATCCTTCTATCTCTCTTGCTTGAAAACGTTTATTGTATTAAACGAAAATTAGCAATTTATCTTTTTCATTTCATTTTGTTCTATCCCATAAAGTTGTTATTAATATAACAGTCGTTTGACACTTCTCCAAATAAGAAAATATGAAGCCTTCTGGTAAGAGTCTATCACTTCTTTAAACTTTATATACAAACTTCTCTGCTATATCATCCCCCTTCATTCTTCTGATTTCCTTCTATTCAACTTTATCATTGCATTCTCCATCTACTAAGACATAATGAACAGACCCCCTAAAGTCCAATTGCTGAGAGAATTTAAATTCCACGGTAGAAAAATAGCAAATTTGAATTGCAAGATTTTGTTCATCACAGCTTGTTTAGCGTATGGAATCACACCAAATGGGCTACAGCCAAAATTCCCTTTAGCAGCCCTGCCCCCCTCAGTACATCAAGAGGTAAAGTTACTGGCCATGAAAACTAGTTTTGAGCTAACAAATCTTGTACTTCAATCCCACAAGGAATTGGCGAGAAATCATGGAAAAACATTACAGTCTCTCTATCAGTCATTAACTGTCTACTTCCCTGGATCAATACAAGATGTTAATGCCATTTTGTTAGAAATTGATAGTTTTATGTCATCAAAATCACAAGTTCTTCTGAAGAAATTCAATTCCTTGTGCCTCCATACCTTAACTCAAGGAATAGGTCTTCCAACACCCTTCAGAAATTCATTTGATAACTCCAGTAAACCTCCATTATGTGAGAAAACCCTATGTTTGGCTGACATATTCAACCTACCAAAACCGAATTTTAACTTTTCTACTGTAACGATCCCGGAAAGTACAACCTCCAATGAACCTGTTGAAACATCGATAGTTAATTTATCAAAATATATTCCTAATGAAGATGAAAAATCAGTTCTAATGAAAGGCCTTACTTTTTCACCAACACCGAAGTTTAATCAAATAAAATTAGTTACAGACTCATTAGATTTCGCTCAAAAAATTAGAAAGAAATACTACCATGAACAAAATCCAAACCCTACTGAAAGTGACATACCGTTATCCTTAACTAAATTCAAAGACAACACCTGGGAACCGGATGCCTTGGCACCTGATGATCCAATTGAGCAATTTGTTAATATTGTGACTTCAAATCTGGCTGATCCCTCATTTTTCGACAATTTACCTAAAACAAAAAATCTAAAACCATCAGAATTCAGAGCAATCAAATCATTAAAATCCAACGAAAAATTGTGATTCTGCCAGCCGATAAAGGTAACAGTATTGTTCTCCTTAACAAAGAAGATTATATAACAGAGTGTGAACGCCAATTAAATGACACATCGACCTATCAAAGACTACAGGAGGACAAGACTGCTATCTTTAACGAAGAGATTCAAGAGTTCTTAAAAAAGTGCGGCCCCAAAGAAAATCTGTCCAGGAAAACAATTGAACTTTTAACTTCCAAATTCCCCAAAGCTCCAGTTTTTTACACTTTGCCCAAAATCCACAAGCCTTCAAGACCGCCACCAGGAAGACCAATTGTGTCTAGTATAGGATCGCCGACAGAGAGAATCTCCGCATTTGTCGATGAACATTTACAACCATTGGTAAAACAACTTCCATCCTATATTAAAGACACAAAAGACTTTCTGAACAAAATTTCCAGTATAGTACTTCCCAAATCCTCAGAAATCTTTCTTGTGACAGTTGATGTTGAATCTCTGTACACAAATATTCCACACGATGATGGTCTGAAGGCTGCCAAATTCTTTCTGAACTCTAGACCTATTAACTCTAAACCTTCCACTAATTTCTTAGCTACTTTAATTCATATGATTTTAACTATGAACAATTTTAAATTTATGGAAAAAGATTTTCTACAAATTAAAGGTACAGCAATGGGTACACGTATGGCCCCATCTTATGCCAATCTTTTCATGGGTCTAGTGGAACAAAATTTTCTATCAAACAGACTACTTTCACCCTTAATTTGGCTTAGATTCATTGACGATATTTTTATGATTTAGCAGCATGGCTTAGAAAATTTACAACATTTTTTGCATGATCTAAATCAATTTTGTTGCTTAAACTTCACTTGGAGCTTTTCTAAAACTTCTGTTACATTTTTAGATGTTGATTTATTCATTGACAAGGACATACTTAAGACGAAAATCCATGTGAAAGACAACAACACAATGCAATACTTGCATTATCAGAGCTGTCATCCTATGTACATGAAAAAAATCTATACCAAAAAGTCTATCGATTCGTGCCAAATCCGTTTGTAGTGACAGCTCTGACTTCGAAAAGTACATTTCTAAATTGAATTCTGCTTTTATCAAACGAGGATACCCTCAAAAGCTGTTAGAAAATCAGATGAAAAAACCTAAAAACAATTTAAACAAACCAATTTTGAAACGGACCCTAAATTCATAACAGAATATTTTCCTGGACTGCATAAAGTAAATGGTGTACTAAAAGCAGCATTCAATGTTTTAAAATCCTCCCCCTCCACAGAAAATTTGTTTTCCAGACCACCACGTGTCGTATTTAAGAGGCCACAAAATTTAAATAATCTGTTGGTGAGACCCAAAATTCAAAATCCTCGGCCTCAAAACGATTTGGTAAACAATCACGGTTGTAAACCTTGCCACAAACCCCGATGTGGCATTTGCAAAATTATGTGTGATTCCACTGACTTTAAAAGCAGTGTTACAAACAGGGTTTATCCGATAGTTGGTGGGTCAACTTGTGAAACTCACAATGTGATCTACCAACTGTCGTGTAAACACTGTCCTAAAGAATATATTGGTCAGACATCTAACTCATTACGAGTTCGGATGACTGGCCACCGTTTTGATGTGGTACATAAGGATGATCGGAAACCAATTTATAATCATGCTTCTCACCACAACCAAAATTTTGAAGGCTGCTTTAATCTCAAAGCAGTTCATAGAATCAAACCACATCAAAACCCAAAAACCAACCAACTGGTACTAAGAAATTCTGAATTGGCACACCAGTTGGTTTTAAAGACCAAGGCTCCTTCCGGGTTAAATTTAAGGTAGTATATATTCTAGATTCAACACAACTGAAAATTCTTTGTACTGTAAAAAAAATTTCAAAATCATATGTTTTCCAAAACTGTAAATACCAAAAAACTGTTTGTTTACATTTTATGTTTATTATGTCAAAGTTTCATCCTTCTATCTCTCTTGCTTGAAAACGTTTATTGTATTAAACGAAAATTAGCAATTTATCTTTTTCATTTCATTTTGTTCTATCCCATAAAGTTGTTATTAATATATATATATATATATATATATATATATATATATATATATATATATATATATATATATATATATATATATATATATATATATATATAAAGAGTATTTCATATTCATTTGATGTTCGAAATTCAATTTACATCAATTTGTTTACATTCAAACAGTTTACAAATTTTTATGAAATTGTTTCAAACACCAGAATAATTTTTATTAATTTGTTTCAATCGGTGGTTAGCAAAAATGCAATCAGTTAAAATTTTGATAAAAAATTATCATTTAAAATTATTTCACTATATTTTGTAATATAAATTTATACAATTTTTTTATTTTTATTCTGAATCAAATTTTAATATTTATTTTTAATGAAACACTGTGACGTTTTAACCTAAATTGATATAAAATCAATTTATATCAATTTGATATAAATTGATTTTATATCAAATTTATGATTGATAATATTAATTTGATATTAAAATTTTAAAGGTACTGACGCAGGTGTTTTGCACTGCAGAACATCTTTTATTTATTTTATTATTATTATTATTATTATTATTTTAGGTTGGTAGCTGGCTACGATAGCTATACGATATACATAAAATTTGATTTTAAAGTATCGAAAATTTTATATTCACTTATTTTTTGGTTATTCTATTTAATTATTAAAATATTGCCTGACTGACACTGAAATCCAAAACATCAGTAATCGATAGTTAATTTAGAGGATTTCTTGTAGATCTTCAGTCACCTCAGACTCTTTGGCTGTTGCACAGAGACCGGACCCTTTCCCGTGATTCTGTTGGCCGCACTGGATCAAAGCACATCACGCTTTGATGCAGTATTGGATTCATTAGTGAATTGATTAAACCCAAGACTGAACAGTTAGTTCTATTTTGATCCAATCATTGGTACGTTATCTTTGAGTTATTACGATGTCTAAATAATAGGTCCATAAGAATAAACATAAGATTTTATCATTTTTATATACATAGTAAATCTTAGTTACATTAAAATCACTAATAGTCTAGTAAGATTGAGATTTTATCTGGAAAAATTGCTTCACAAACGATTTAAACGGTATACAACTCAATAAATGTTGCTTTATACATATCCAAAATCCTACAAAATCCGACAATGGGAAATTCATTAAAAATCATTTTTAAATTGTTAAAATTTCAAATTTTTGCGACTTATTTGATAGGCTAGGCAATCGGTACTATCACGTATAAAAAATTTTAGTACGGAGTTTTCCTGCTGTTTATTATTATTTTTTTAGGGCGCTGAATCCCAATTTCAAGTTTTCCTCAAGATATTCTTTCTTCTCGAAGTGTCTGGAAAAACATTTAAATTTCAGTACTTTTTTAGTATTTTGGTGATAATTGATTATATTTTTGTTATATGCATTAAAATACAAACACATAATCACAGGTTTGATATTGTTATTATAGGTTAAACGTTTTAATGTGTCTTAACAATATTATTGTTATTTCTTCTAAGTAGACATCGTATGCACCACATCTTAATTTAATACGATCTTGTCAGTTTATATATTCATGATCATAATTATTACATTTAATCTGTTTTAAATTCTTAATAAATCTATATATGTTTCATATTGTTATAAGAATATTGGAACAGTTTATTTTACCTTAGCAATGATGATGCCTTGGCAATAAACGATGTTTCGTTTTCTTTTATGCATTAATTTTTATTTTTTGAACAAAAATAAACAGTTCAGTACCCTTATCACAAATTGGAAACCATTTAAATAAATAATATATTTAAACCAAATAAAAAAACATGCATCATTATTTTAATTTTGCATGTATAAAATGGCAAGTTCGTATTAAAATGAGATAGCGTGTATAGGCTACGAAGTCTGCTTGAAAAAAATGTATATATATATATATATATGTATATACATCATAGTAGTATATGGTGTGGAGGAAGAAATAGACTATAATAAGAATTACCATAAAATATTCATGAAGTTAAGGAACATAAGGGTTATTTGTTTAAAGTTCATTATTGGTGAAGGTGAGTTCATTTATTGTTTCTTACATGTATATATATATATATATATATATATATATATATTTTAATAAATACTCAGGTATTTATTCATTTTGTATAATATATATATATATATATATAAATCCTATATTAATTTGTTGGGAATTTAACGCAGACTACAAATATACGTTTGTGAAATTTTGTACCACATAAACTGACAAAAATCGTGCTTACCAGATGTAGTGCACAGATATTTACTTGTAAAGATAGCTGTAACAGCTATTGCTTAACCTTGAGGTTCTGAAGTTCTGGATACGGCCAATCATCATATTCAAAGAAATAGACTATAATAAGAATTACCATAAAATATTCATGAAGTTAAGGAACATAGGGTTATTTGTTTAAAGTTCATTATTGGTGAAGGTGAGTTCATTTTATTGTTTCTTACATTGTTGCGGAGATTTTCCATCAGTGATTAGTGGAACCTGTCCTGTCTTCAGGTGAAAGAAATATCTAGAACATAACAAAGTTAGCAAAAACACATCAGACGAACCTGAAGAAGTCCGTAGGCAACCCTGAAAACAGAAAAGGCATGCACAAAAATTGAATAAAACACAAATAAATGCACAAAGCTTAAACAGAAAACTGTGAAAACAGTAAAAAACAAACCACAAAAATTAAATTGAAAAATATAAAGTACCAATCAGGAATCAGCACACGGGAGCCAACTACACACCAACAATGTCGGGCATGTGGATTAAAAAATACTAAGCCGAAAAAGGATTGTTTTTTACATACATAACGTATATACATAACACATACATACATGGAGTTATACTTTACTCCTGTTAGAGTATAGGATTAAAGAGGAAAAATTACTTGACCCTCAATTAAAAAGCAGAACTGTAAAACATGGTATAACTATTCCTAATCATTCATTTTATCTATGTAATTAGTAGTATATTAAAATTCTTACCTATAATACTCTAAAGGGTAAAAATATACGATAATGTTTATGCCTTGTTTAATAATTTGAGTTATTATCCAATGGTGTGTTTTAAAAAATGACCTTTGTTTCTGACAAAATTGTAGAAAATTTTTGACTTATGACAAATATTTAATAGTATTTCTTAAAATATCAAAATGACCATCAGAATGTTCATTTTTTTACTCTGTTAAATCTTGTATACGTATTTGTTCAATTTCTTAACATAATTTGTATTGAATCGATCCCTTTTACGGAAAATTATTTAACAGCTAAAACTAAGAATAAAGAAATAACGTAAAATATCTGAGATATATGTAAAAAAGAAATTTCATATAACTTGGATGTAATAAATAACTCTAATATATTTATTCAATGCTCACGTTTATTTATATTAATACGCAAACAATAGTTCTAACATTGCTTATTACGTGGGATAACAAAAAACATAGCTATATATTTGTTATACAGAAAATATAACTTCGATAGATTTGCAATAGTGAGAAAACGTATTAGAGTGGAATCTATCAAATATAACGACAAAAGTTTATTACTGTCTCACTCCAATGTTCGTTTTAATGGATGTCATTCAATAAAGCCATACGGATTACACTTTTATGGACCACAAAACTTTATTGCTCTTGGATAAAAAGTAAAACATCACAGAGGATCACGAAACGATACGCTTTGACACAAAGTTTAGTTGATTTGTTAAACATTGTAATCCTTTCTTGGATTTTTACTTAACCCTTTATATTTTTATATTGGAGACATTGAATTGCTTGTTTTTGAATGATACATTTAAAATCAAGTTTCTCCTCGCAATGTATTCATGATTTGTACAATTAGATCTTAAATATAGGCCTACTAAAAGAGGATCATCCCATAGTGGTACAGTATACATAATAAATACTTTCAATAAGGCGTGAAAAAAAATAAAAATAAGGCGTCAAAGATCGTGAAAAATCAAAATTTCTCAAAAAAGGCTCAAACGATTTTGATTAAAATTTTGTGGTTTACTAAGCTTAAAATGGTGAATAAAATGGTGAATAAAATGACCCGCATCTCCAAGAAAATGCGCGTTCAAAAGTTATGGAGTAAAAAGTGTTTCAAAAATCAATTTTTTGGATTTTCAAAATAGCTGTTACCTTGAATTAAATTTTATTCATCACCATTAAATCGAGCTCAAAAAATAAATAATCCAGTATTTTAAATTATTGCTCTACGTCAAGTTAGTGGTTGCGGAGAAAATTCAATTTTTTGTTTAGCGGTAAACGCAGTACGTTGTTAAAAGCCACAGACGCGCGTAGGGTCAAATGAGCGCTGCTCAGCTGGTAGCTATCCAACTGAGTCACCAAGGCATTAATGTTTGAAGCTTTTAACACCTTTTTTTCATATTGTTGGGAGAAAGTATGTGACAGTTAACTGATACCGTTTATTTGAGACGTGAGTTCACGTGATCCTAGATACTCCTTGAATTTTTTTAAACGTATAACTATCGATCGGTAGAACCGTAGAAGCTTACAAAATAACAATACATTATAATATGAACAATTATTACTGAGAGTTAATCTCTTTGAAGACATTATTTCCGCTAGTTTAGCTAAATAAAGAAGCGCTTGCAAACTATCTTAGTCCAATTATTATGATTGAGGAAGAGCGTCCTAATAATGATGAAGATCGTTATGAAACTAACATACCCATTACTTTGTTACTTAATTCCATAACCTATTTTTCAAATGAATACTTCTAAATTCTAAGATAATATAGACTACTTAAATAAGTTATGAACCACCACCCTCGTCTCCGCACCCAGCCTCACCAGAACAACAAGACATGGAAGCATTATAGGCTCACAACCCTACCTAACAAAACAATGAAACAACGTGGTTGTGGCCAATCAAATGAAACTAGGTACCTTTCAGGCGAAAATCAATTATTTTTTTAATCTACAAAAGTACCTTATTCTTCTGCACCTGGAAGGTTGGTCAAAACAAATGTGATATATAAAAAATGGATAACACGACTTAAATTACAATTTACATTTATTGAAATAAATTAGCACTTTCTTCCCAATGGAAGCTGCACGTATTGTACAAAAGATAACATACAAATAATTTTTTTGTTGAGTTTTCCTTGCTGTAACTTGTTTTCATTAATCGTTGCAGTATAAATGGTTGTGCAGTATTTTTATTGAATTTTTCAGTATTGTTATAGCAAAAGTTTTATGATTGTCCTTGTCAATTTTAAAATTTTTAGAAAATTCGATGAAGAAATTTGGGATTGTTCCCATAGATACTAGAAACAGTCCTATAACATTAACCTCCTGGATTTTATATTTTTCTTTATAATAATCTTTTGTGGGGCTATAAATCTGCTTCTTTTCTTCATTTACCTCCATTGGTTGTTCCTTCTTAACTTCGAAGCGGATGGTGGGATCCAATATATACCCTTCTTTTTTACTTCGATCTATGACCATTATGTCAGTTCTCCTTTGAGAGCCTTCGCTTGATATTCCGCTTACTTC
Organism: Neoaliturus tenellus; assembly: GCA_030545055.2. NCBI lineage: Eukaryota > Metazoa > Arthropoda > Insecta > Hemiptera > Cicadellidae > Neoaliturus > Neoaliturus tenellus. The sequence goes on from CM061532.1 coordinate 160,520,843, forward strand.
TTCATATACTTCAAAGTTTTCTTCCTAAACGCATCAGCTATAATAGTTCTTGCAGCATGATTTCGTTGGTTTCGCAAAAGGGCAGAATCCAAGAATGTGTGGCAGTGTTTCAGGGACATATGTCTCAGTGCTGGAGCAACGCCTGCACTGGTTGCCATTCTTGGATCTGCCCCGGTTCATCCTGGTAGGAGCAACGTCACCATCAGTTTTAAAGACTCTTTGTATTGGGAGACCGACAGCCCCTTCGTTTTATGAAGTTCAATATTTTCGGCTGGGCATTCCTCAAATAGGTAGACACCTTGACCTTTGTAAGGCAACTTACACCAACTCTTGTATTCTTTTTTCTGGAGCACTTCCAATGGTCTAAACAGTCTAAAGGATTTAAATTCTTCATCTAATAATTCTTCTAACTGAAGTTTTATAAAACATATTTCTTTTTTTTCTAAAATCACTCATTGCATTTACATAAGGATTTTCAATTCTTTGCGAAACCTTAAAAATATTTAAGTGCTGTATTATTGCTTCCCATTTTGTTTTTACCAAACCCCCTTGTTCTTCCTTGCTGCATACAACATGGAATTTGGAATATCAGATGGCAGTTCCAAAATTTCTTTTACAGCTGATCTTATAATGGTGTCTTTATCATTTAGAAAACAATCTTTAAGTTTTATTAGTGGCGCTGCCTGAAACGTATGCGTCAACGAAGGCCAAATGTAATTGTTTACTATGAATAATTTTTTATCAATCTTAAGATAGGGTGATGAGATTATCTTCTGAATGTTATATGTGAGACACCTTATTGCCGTCTTCTTATCCATTACAATTTTATTTTCAAAGTTTACACCAAGATATTTTATGGTATTGCCTTTTTTCAAGGACTGCACTATATTTCCATCAAGTTCTAAATCCTCGACATTAAGGTTACCTTTTCTTATATTTATTATCCTGAACTTTTTTGGATTGAGTTTCAAACCGATCTCTTCAAACATGACTTTAACTAACTTTTTTATATAACTCCTCAGCACTTATCCTATCCTTACCAATTAAAACTGTGTCTTCAGCAAATCTGGGAATACTAACTGGATTTAAATTATTACTTATGTGGAACCCATATTTTTCTTTTATATCTTCCTGGGATATTGTTTCAAGAATATGATCAATGCTTAGGTTGTATAAGGTTGGTGATAACGGGGATCCCTGTAATACTCCTCTATTAATATTTATTGCCTTGGTTTTTTCATACTTTGTTTCGATTGCCGTTTTATTTCCTTTTAGTAGTTCTACTATGTTGTCAACAAGAATAGATGGAATTGGTAAAGATTGTAACACTGATGAAATATGTGTGTGGCCCACGTTATCATATGGTTTTTCAACATCAAGGAACAAAATACAACAGTCTTTTCTTTTTTCTTTACTTGATTTCAAGACCGAATTTAAAACATTTGCAATAATATGTGTTCCTGGGACTGACGTAAAACCACTTTGTACAGGTTGAAACTCAATTTAATTTTTCATCCTTGAATCAATGATATTTTCAAATACTCTTCTTAATAGTGGGCAAATTGATATGGGTCTCCAGTTACTTACATATTTTGAATTGTTTCATTTGTCGATTAGGATGGTTCTAGCTTGTTTAAACATTTCAGGAAATGTGCATTTTTGTAAATATTAAAGCCAGGATCTTTGGTACATATCTGTTTTTTAAACATCGCATTATGACTTGGTCTGGACCTGGCGCAGTATCAATTTTAATTCTTTTCATGGCTTGTCTTACATGATCTTCAGTAATGGTACAGTCATATATATCATTTATGGACTGCAGCACTCCTTTGTATTGTTTTCTATACATATTTAAACGTTTGTTATTTTCTTCTGAAAATTTCTCACAAAATTTTGAATGGAGTTCATGAAGTGAAATTTCACATCCTTTCTTTTCACCCTCCAATATTCTTCTAACATCCTTTCTTCTTCTGTTGTAAAATTCATATTGAACCAATTCAAGATTATATTTTTCTTTTCTTTTGCGGTGATATGAATTTGTTTTTCTCTCTAGATTTGTGATTTATTTGTATTTTCTGTTAAACTTCGTTTCTTTATTTTGTCTTCTCATCTTATAATACTTTCTAGCCGGATGCTTTGGTCCTGGCAGTTCATCTAAACTTCCCCTTAGAAAAGTACAAAAAGAAATTCAATAATGAATATAATAAATAGTATAATTATTCACAACCGTTTCAGTGTAGAGGTAGTCAGATAGACCGGATGCATGAATGGGGGGGGGGGGTTGTGTCACCATCTTCTGCCCCAGGCTCAGCATGTGGTCCACTCTAAGAAGGTTTAAGAGTCACCTATGCATAAATAAAACTCATATTTGGTATCACTATGGCAAAGGAAATTGTACATAAACTAGAGAGTATTTGTTTTGCTTCAATGGTGGTGTATTTATACAGAGGTGACGGAAAGCGTCCATGTGTTGCATCAAAAAATAAATAAATAAAATAAAAACTGTTTAACGGGAACTTTTGTGATGTGTGCCATTAACACAACATTTCAAGGGAAACGAAGAACGAAACAGAGCCGTGTCGTTCCCATGACAGGGCAAGGCTATTTCCTTAATTATTTTTTTAGGTCAAACAAATATATTGTATGATTATTTTTATTTTGCATTTTTTATTATTAGTTGTTATGTTTTAAGCATGTATTATTTGTACACGAATGGCGTTATTGCAAGAAAACATTTTAATGTAGGCAAAATTAAAACCAATAAAGCTGAAGACATTTATTAATCAAAATCAAGTACAAATTTTTAGAATAGTGATATTTTTAGCCTGGTAAAAACAATTTATAATTAATAAATATTATTGCTTGTGGTAGTGATTTTATACATAATTATATTTGTTCCTAAGATAAAAAATAAGTACAGTTTAAAATACTATACTCGTTCAATTACAAAAAGCACACTACAATAATAAACAAATAATAATAAAATACATTTAAAAATGTGTTAAGAAAACATTGATAAATAGATGTACACATTTTTTAAAGCTAGCCATTAGCGACATTTTTAACCCACCCAGAGGGAATGCGTTTACACTTCGGGAATCCGTCTCTAAAAGCTTTGAGCAATATATCCCAGCTGCGGAATGAGAGGTTACGAGCCATGCATCAAATGTTGTGTTTTTAATACCACCGTCATTTATATACTGACATAGTGATATCTAGCATTTTAAATACTGTTCATAAAGAACTACCCAATTATATTGTGTCTTGGTGGAAATATTCAAAATAATTTCTCAAGCAATTTCTGTATTGGAACAATTTCAAATGTAATTTGGTGTTGAACAAATATAATGTTACAAACATAATAAGCCAATGTGTTCGTGAAATTATTTAAAAATGTAGTCAATCCCATCTGTTGATATTTTTAACTGTTGTTATGAAACTTTTGTTATAAGAATGTTTGTTGTGGGAGAGTGACAAATAGACGAGAACACTGATTAAGTCTTTGTTAAACATGATATTAAAGTATTTTTCCTACCACTGCATGGAAATAATTGCATTGCCACACCTGTAACCCCTATGCAAAACAGTTCATTTCCGGTTTCCGGTTTTTTCCCGCTCTAGAGCGGCAATGATTCTTTACCGCAAGCTAGATCAAACAGCAATTTGAAATCATCTGTTATTACAAACCATGCTACATCTGTTATTCATTGTTGTCGTTTAGTAATTGCTTCTTTTTTAGTTTGAGGTTATGTTTGATGGTTAAAATTATGTTCCGACAGAAACAAATCAAAAATAATCTAAATGACATTTTGTATACAATAAAACATGTAATATGTAATAATTTAGTTGGTAGGAAAAATCTTGTGTGTATTACGAGCGCATATAGTCATTGCCGCTCTCGAATTGTTTGGCAGCACTCAGCTGACGCTTTGTGCGGCCATCTACAATTCTCGAGTGGCAATGACGTACTTTACGCTCTTATTACACAAATAGCTATTTCTAGGCGTAGACAAATGTATAATGAATGTTTCGAATGCTGGTATGCTCCTTATGTGGGATTGCTAATGAATTATCAAGTTTATTCGAATAAAATACTACTAAATATCTTTAATTCTTTGTTGTAAAATTAAAAAATAGAATAATTAAATACTCTTTTTTTAGATTTGTTAATAGGGAAGTGCTCTTAAAAGCTGTAGTTGTCACGATGACATTTAAGCCCGGGACCACGTTCTTTTTTTTTAGTTTTGAGGTCCCTAGAATGAAGCCAACACCATTCATTCAAATACATATGCATGTATACATGTATATGGATATATATACAGTGTGTTTATTTTTATGCTCACCGTTGGCATTTTGTAAACCATAAGAGATATAAAAAAATGTTTAATTATACAAATTAGTGCAATAATATAATTTTTGTCTTTGTGTGCTTAGCTAGAAATCAAAGACAAGTAAACCTTTGTTTATACTTGCAAATAGAAAATAGTTTTGTTTCCAATAAAAATATAGGAGTACATTTACAATTCACCTATTTTCTTGAAAATGCTAAGCATATTTTTTACTAAAAAATATGATGTTTTTGATGTTTTTGTAGCTTAATCGTTGAAATACGTTTAAAAGCTGTGGATCACAACACGCCGGAAGTCAATATGCCTACGTCCGGTTTTCCTGTCACACTCACATCCGTCATACCTTATGGTATACAGCACGCAGCACTGGCCATGGACGGGAAGTACGATTCTGCTTTATGTACCTCTTATTTTTCAATTAAAAAAATCGTTGGTATGACAAAATAACCACTACCCCTTAAAATTTACTATTTGCAAATGAAGTATTTGACGAGTTAAAAAAATTATTCGTATGAAACTTATAGTTTTCCAAATAAATAACACTACTATACCTAAATAGAAACATTATAAAAAGCAGAGTAATAAATTAAATTGTACATTTGTAATGTATTAATAAATAATTATTAAGAAAACTAAAGAATATTATCTTCTGAAAATATTACTAGAATAATACTGGAAAGAACTCTTAAACACCACACTGATGATTTTTATTGAGTAATTTTTTTTACGTGACTGTGAAATCACTAACCTACAAAAAATAATATTATTGCCTGACTTCTACCGACAGTCAGTTGAAACTTAATGATTTAAAATCCTTCTGGGTGTTGGTTATGGTAAACTAATCCTCTTGCATGTAAAGGCCTTATTGCTGTGTAAAGTAACAGTTTCAGTAGATTATATTTTTTGCGCTTGGAACAGTGAGAATGCTATCTCATTGCAGTGCACCCTCCACACCGTACCCAAACGGTGACCAAGGTTATACACCAAAGGCTCAAAATAGAAGCCACGTGCTGTGGAATTGGTCCTAGACAATGTTAAGTGTACCTGGTAAAACCCCTCACGCTGTCACCCCGAGCGTGATAATATTAATAACAACACAGTGTGTGGCGTCTGTCTCTTTCACTATTGGTCTTCATAGATCGCGAGAGAAATTTTTATACCAAAGTCATATTTCATGTTTTTAGTTTTACCACAACAATATCCGGGTACGTATATATGTCATGATCAAAGTAATTAAGGCTGCGGTCTACCCCAGCCAAAACAACAACAATGCCGAATGCCGCCTCGCGGCCGTAGCGCTAGGCGAGTTTGATGGCTGCAGAGGTTTACGGGGATCGTGTTTCAGAAGTAACCGATTAAGATAGAGATTGGCTGTTAACTTTTTCTAAAAGTAGAAAAAAGGATCTAGTCGGCTATCTTTTTAGAATTTTTTAATAAAATTTCTAATTTCAGTAATAACTGTCTAAAATCATCTGTTTTTTAGTTTTGCAAATGCAGAGGTTTACGGGGATCGTGTTTTAAAACTAACCTCTTAAGATAGAGATTGGCTGTTAACTTTGTTTAAAGTAGAAGAAAGGATCTAGTCGGCTATCCTTTTAGAATTTTGAAATAAAATTTCTAATTTCAGCTTTTACAGTCTAAAATCATCTGTTTTTTCTCGATTTTTAACTGAAGTTTTCTATTGGTTTTAATGAACTAATTACAAAAGTGTAACAGAGGAAACTTAGTACCGTTATTCTTCTTTAATATGACACCTTATTTATAGCTCTAGGCTTCATTTGGCAGAAGATAACACGATTCTAAAAAATCCTTGCATTTGGGTGCGCGCCAGGAGTAGACCGGGG